>VXBU01012878.1:2902321-3065485 GCA_013400315.1 Bombycilla garrulus
GAGAATTCCAAAAAAAAAAAAAAAAAAGGCACTGGCAGTCCTAGAAATGCCTCACTCAGGGGTGAGTGGTAGATGTGCCTCTCAACTGCAAGGGCCTGAAGGAGAGGAGAAAAATTTGATGTGCTGTTGGGGAATTCTAAGCTGTGTTGTGTTAGTTCTGTACGAATTGTAGACCTTTGTTAATTTAAGAGAGGGCTAAGCCTCAAGACCTGAACAGGCTGATTTTTCATGTGCGAGTTCTGCAAAGACTGCTTTGTAGATTGGTTTTTTTTAGATATCTATGAGCTTTACAAGCCACTGTACAATGGGCAGAATGGAAAATATATAACCCAGAAGTACAGACAGTGAAAACTATTATCTCACCAGGAAGTGTGAAAAGGGAGCACACTGAGGCAAGCAGCTGAGTGAAAAACTTTGACAAATGGTAACTTTTTCTCTTTGGAGATTTTCTGGATTTGCGAGGCTGTGGGTAGGGTATCAGCTGGGGCAGAAACCAAGCGTCAGTTTTAGTGGGACATTCATGATGGCAATGAGTGTCACATGAGAGGAGACAGAGGGGAGGCAGCAGCCCCTGATGGAGAATTACCTTGTCATTCACCCAAGATGGCAGCATCTGAGAGAGGGGAGCTAGAAGAAATGCCAGCTGTATCTCACAAGGTGCACTGCTGTTGTAAGGAGTAGGTGCACTGATGTTTGCCATTTTCCTTTGCAGGACTGCCTGGCAGCCAGGCTGCTCTCAGGAGCAGTGTGTTGATTTGCAACAGAGAAAGGTTTGCTGTGTCTTGGTCACTTTGGGTAGTTTCTGCAGTAGACACCAGTACAGTGACAAGATCCTGTGATTTTTGTGTCCCCTAGAAAGGAGTCACTGCCCCTGCTCACCCTTTATTTTGTAGATGTACAGTAGCTTGTGATGAAACATAAATTTAGACTATTGTCGTGTGCCAAAAATCTGTTCAGTGTTTTCATAATGCATCTAGAGTGATTTTAGGCATGTGTTTCTTTTCTTTAGCTTGCTTGCCAGTCATGTTTATGCCTTAAAGAGCACATTGTTCAGGGTACTGTTTGGCCGTCTTTGTGAAACCTTTTTCCAATTATGTTGTTGTTTTATGTCTAAAGATGGAAAGCTTTTTAGTCTTGGTCCTTCACAGAGGCACTTCAGTGAAGATAAACACTTGGTATACAAAGTACAAGGCTAGATGTAATGAAAGAGTTGTTTGCTTGACTTATTTGGGTGCAGTGATTTTTACATGGATGCAGCGAGTGCTGGTTTCCCATGTAGACAGCCTTTTAGCAGGGGGTATTCACTTACAGGGCTGGTTTGGGGATTTGTTATATGCGTCTCTTATCATATAGGGAAAAAACAGTATTTTTTAAAGTAACTTCTACATGACAGCTTTACTAACCCAGGTATCTGAAATGCAGATCTCACTTTTGTGGAGGAGATCTGAGGTTCACATGTCCCCGTACAACAAAAAGCCCTTCATTGCCATGTGTGTCTCATCTCAGTATGAAATACTGACCTAAACTCTTGTTTGTGTTTCTCTTTGTATATCCTGGCAGCAGAGTAGCTGGTGTTGCTGCTGCAGGAGTAACAAAAGCTTCCAATTACCATCTGTCATGTCATACTTATAATTTTCAAGATCCAACCATGGCTCTCCTGGTGTGATTGACTACAAATCATGATTGACGTTAATAGCTATTTTTAAAAGTCAGAAGTAGGTTTTATTTCTGACAAGAGGAGCATGTTTGATGGATACTGAACTCATTACAATAATATAGTGGAGTCCAGGAGTCCTGCAGTGACATTTATGACAGCTTTGTTTCCCATGCACATGTACAACTATGTCCTAGTTGTGTAGGGCCTGCTCCAATGCTTTGAATTTAATGCCATGTTTTGGGGTTTCAAAGAAGGAAGAAAAAAGGAAGAGACACCTGTAGAGGCAGTGAACACCCCTTTTAGAGAGTTGTCCTATTGCTGAGTGGAGGAAAATAAATAAAATGTAACTTTTATGCCTTGACTTCAGCCATATTTTTGTTTGAAGAGGTACATATCCCTTTTATAAGCTGTGGCATGCTGTCATTAAAAAGATGCTCTACAAGAGTAAGAAATCCCTAGTATTTGGAACAGGCTCATTATATGCTTGAGAAATTAAGACTTGATTATCCTTACTTTTTTCATTCATACTTGATTGCTTTTTATTTTATATACAGTAAGTTGTTACGACAGATACAGGCAAAAGATTCAACTTTGAAGCCAGGCTAGAAATAAAATGTTTTTTGCCAAAATGAAAAAAAGATGAAAAAAAAAGGAAAACAACAACAAAAAAAACAACAAAACAAAACAAAAAAAAAGACAAAAAAAAAACAACAAAGAAAAAACAAACAAAAAAAAAAAAGAAAGGGCAACCAGATTTGTGTTAACTAAGCTGGCAAAAGTAAATACTGTGCTAGCTTTAGTTGCATTGATTGCCAGAAAAAGGAGACAGCTGTGAATGAAGTCCAAAGGACAACACCTGTGGCCTGAAAAATCAATATATTAGAATAAATTGTTTAAAACATTGGCTGTAGTTGAAAAGCTTGTTCTGTTGAGAAAATCTTTAGAAGTAGGTATTACACTTAAGAACTTTGCCTTGTATTCAGTGGTTTTAATGCTTCTGTATATTTTTAATAATTAGCGAACAAACTAAAATTAAATTCTGAAGGGTTTTTTTTTATGGCATAGTTCTAGACTTTTCAGTACTCAAAACACTTAACTTTAAGGTTAAGTGATAACACAGTAACATCTAAATTTGCCACCAAAACTAGCCCTATAATTTCTGTGCAATATTAAGGTGTTTTTGATTATTATAAACCTGTTTCTGTCCTGTGAATAAAGTTTTTAAAGGGTTTCCTTCCAGCTCTCTGCCTCATTTTTCATGTTGTGAGTTTGTGGGGCTGGGCTGGCACCAAATAAAACAGAGCTCTCATGTCTGCTCTCTCTGTCTCCCTGACACATGGAATAAGTAATAATAAATGGCAAAGACTAGATGACATTAGAAAATCTGCATAAATAGATAATGGGATAAAAATCAACTTTTACAGAGTCAGGGGCAATTTTGTCTTTAAGCCAAGTGTCATAATTTTTAGAGAAACACCTTACGAATACATAAGTTTATGTAATAATTTGTGAAAATGGCAAGCCATGAAGGCCAGGGGTTCTAATAGGACAATACAGCAATATGATACATGAGTAGAACTAATTATATGATTGTATGCAGTGCAACTTCTAAAATAAAGCAAACTTCAAGCAGGCATTTGTCATTACCACTGTCTGTTCAAAAGGTGGGATAGAATATACTTACCTCGTAGTCCCTGGGAGTACCACTAGTATTTGGCTGGCAAACAGTAAAGGTTTTCTAGCAAAATTATGCTCATGGCTGCATAGAAGACAAACTGGCATTTGAAGAAGTATGTTGGATTGGTCCCGCAAGCAGACAGCAGCCCTCAGGATGCACAGCCAAGTGCTTGCTGGTCTATGTACAAGACATTTTTGTTCTTGTGAGGAGTGCACAAACACTTTTGCAGATAGTTGTTGAACATTCTTGTGAAAACTTGATCTTTCATTTGATAACCTAATTGATTGATACTATATTTATATTTTCATTAATACACATCAACTTTAATTGATTTTGTATGAATGTCATTGAAGAAAGGATGTAACTTGTGTGCAGGCCTATTAAATTTTGTCCTTTTTCTAAGCTGTGCTTAAGGGAAAAAAAAAAAAAAGTAAAAATCAGAATGTTTCTTGGCATGAACTCCAAATGTCTTCTGAAGCAAACTTCCTTTTTTGAGGTGACTTAGCAAAGTGCCCTGTCTGTTCCGAACACAAGTTGGAGATGCAAAGAGGATGTCTGTTTTAATACCACCGGCTAGCAGCAGTGAAAGGAGTGCAATTCTTACCTTCAGTATAGTTCAGTGCTCCCAGTTCTTGGAGAGAGACTATTGAAAGAAGAGTCCTCAGTTTGGAAACAACTAATGATTTGTCTTTGACTAGCTTTGATTTCAGATCCTTGACCTGGTGAGACGCCTGACCAAGATATAATGAGAGGATCATATTTTGACTTTTAAAAAAACCTAAGTAGAAATAACTGGGGCGAAAGCTTTTAAGTGCTTCTGTACATAATAGAGAATATTTTTTTCAAGTACACAAATGAATGTTTTGGGTGAAATTTGTAATGACCATTATATTATTTCTGATTCTCATACATATTAGAAAGCTGAGACATGAGATATACAGAAAGGCAGATAAATTTAATCTTAAGTTGGTTTTCTTTTCTTTGAAAAAAACCCCAAAAACAAAGAGATATGAGAGTTATTACTATCCTCAAGAGCTGTGGGAGGTGCTAAGGAAGCCTTGTGAAATTGTTTCCACTAGGAAAACAGAGTTCCAAGTACTATTTGAAGGTTCCCTGCTCAAGGGCGTGCCCATGCCAGTATGAGTAAGCTCATGGAGGCAGCACCGTGGTCCTGGAGCTCAGTCTACAAATGCCTTGGTAACACTGAGCTACCTCCTTAATGTTCTACAGCACAGAACAAAGTAAAGTAAGTTTACTTCAGGAGGCTTAAAATGGATTGAAACACAGGCTGACCTCTGTTGAAAAACACTTAGGAGACATCTGCAAATGGAGAAAGACTGAAAATCACTAGCTGACACAGTTACACATGTATGATTATTGCAGGGAGTAATCTAACTGCAGGTAAAAGCTCTTGATATGGGTCACTTTAACAACTGGCATTGTGTATATACTGGAAAAGAAATTGCTATTCTTTTGATTTCTTCAGATGAAGTACGTTTAAGTATTAAAGAACACCTGCCCCATCTGGTGGGATAAAAAACGCAGACACTCTCACAGGTGTCTAGTCTGTTTTGAGGTGTTTTAGCCAACAGACAGAATGCTTTTACAGTCAGCCATCAACAAACAACACTTCAAATCAATTATTTAGATATCAAATGCTACCTTGGCACAACTGTTATCTTCAAACAATGACTTTTAAAGTAGATTGTTTAAAGTACACCAGAGAGGTATGAAAGTGTAACTCTCTGCTGTTAGTGTGATTTATCCTTCAAGTAATGTGCACACCTTGAACAATAACACTTGCATCTTCAATTCTATTTACAAATGAAGCTTTTTTTTTGTAATTTCTACTAAATTTTGCTTACATGATGGGTGGAATGGTTAACATAGACCAAGTTCTGAGGGTGGGACTAGTTAGTACAATATGGATGCTTTTTTGAGCAGACTTTATGCGGTTGAGGTGAGTTTCCTTCATAAATTAATATTTAAATATTATTACATGCTTACTTTTGTCTAGAGATTGAGGTGATCACATGTGTCGATATTTGTAGATTATGTGAATGTTTAATTCTAAACAGTAAGCTAGACTACAACTTAATAACCTAGAATTTGTAGAAGGTACAAGTATGCTGGACAATCTGTTGTTTTAGCTTGGCTTCAATGTACCTCTTGTCATTTTTTAGCACTTGCATATTGGTGTTCTGGGGTGATTTTTTTAAATTGGATTATTTTATATTTTTGGGTCTGAATGAAGAGCACTTGTGAGCTCTGTCTTAATTTCCTTTTAAAGAAATAGGTTGTTATAATATCAAGGTGTGCTGGTCTGGTAAAATCTGCGCCTTGCATATAGGAAGAGCACAGAGTACTACAAGGAGCTTTGAAAGTTCTTCTATGTCTTCATTCAGCAACCTTCTCCTAGAGAAAGGGCTCCTGATGCGGGAGAGGACTTTGTAGTTACTACAGATCTCTCTTTAATCATTCATGTCGTTATCTCACTTTGCTCACTGAAGATCATTTTCTTAGCCTTGGTGAGGAGGGAGAAAGCGTTGTCCGTAACATCTCTTACTTTTGCATGCATTTTTCAAATTCCACAAGATAATATCATTCTATGCCACAAGATAATATCATTCTGAGGATATGAGACAGCAGAGGATTCCAAACATATCCTCATAAAATGAAGTCTTCCATTCCGGATTATATCCCCTTACAAACTGGTGATAAGCAGGCATCTCTGGAGGTCACCTGGTCCAGCCTCCAGCTCAAAGGAGGCCACTGCCAGCAGCAGATCAGGTGGAGTGTGGCTTTACCTTGCTGAGTCTTGCAAACTTCCAAAGGAGGTTTTGGAACATCTTTGAGCAAAGTAGCGCTCCAGCATGGTCATTTTGCTCTTGGGCAGAAAGTTCAGCTAGTAATTAGTTGATGCTTCATGAGCACACAGTTCTAGGTGGAAGAAGGATGAATTAATCTCAAACTGCAAGACCTTCTCTGTAAATTAGAACACTTTCCATAAGTAGACTTGCTGGAGAAAGCATAAAGGAGAAATTCCATGCTGATTTCCTTTAATCACTTCAAAGCTCAACAGAGGAATTTGAAAATCAGTTATACCGACATGACTGCAAGCCAACACATCTCTTTTGGAAATAGCAGAATTGCTACTCCTCATTTTGCTGATCACATCATGAGGAATCTGAAGCAGCAATCAGAACAAACTGCAGCTTAGGCAATGCTTTATCAGCAAAACAGTTATGGATTTGTGGTTAGCAGCATATTGACCATGTATTTTAGTGCATTTGGCAGTTTTATCCTTTAATCTGCTTGTAAACCCTTTTCACCAGCTTGTAAGATAGGCTTTCTCAAAATATGTAAACTGCAGAGGTGATTGTGTGCAATGTTACACTGAGATGAGCATCTCTCGTGGTTAATGATGCCATTTTTTCTTATTGGAGCTACGGGAACAATTTTATAAATAATATAGTTATTTATTTCAATAAAAAAGGGCAAGAACAGAGTAGGTCAAGCTGGACAAAACTAGATACCACAGTAGTTGGTTTGAAAATATTTTTGAAAGTTGGAATGAACCTAGTGAAGTCTGAATTGGGGCAAGGAAAATTTACTCAACACACTTTCAGAAATAATTTTTGATTTCTGCAGGAAATAAGACTGTGTGGGAATGACAGTGATCGAGATCCTTTGAGATACTCTTGCTTTTGCAGTGTGTAGAAACTCTTCAATCTTTCAAACTATTTCCCACTGAAAATTTTGTGTGTATTTTGCAAGCAGATTTGCCCACATCCTTGAATTACAGGAATGAGCAATTGGTTTAAGTTGCAGCTCCTGGATGATGGAATACACCCGAAAATTTGCAATATTTGTTCCAACAGTCCAGCAAGATTTCATATCTAGTTGTCAGGAATTCACCTGACTTAGAGATGAGTGCCTGGGGGCAGGTCTTGCTTTGGATGCCACTTCCCTGATGAGCCCTGCTGCTTAGGTCTGCTTATCCAGACATGGACTTGCTGCAGTTGAGTTTGCAGGTCACCATGGGCTTTAAGTCATTCAAAACGTGTTCTCACATTTTAATAACAGCAAAGTTCCTGCCCCTCTGGGGCTGGATGATAATAAAATTACTGTGTGGAAATGGGTAGAGGACAAATGAAGTGCTGCTAAAAAGCTACATGTGACAAGAAATATGGAGGAATAAGACATTTCCAGGGCTTTCATTTGTGCTGCATTATGTGAAATAGATGAGAAATGGTTTCTTTGTTCAGTCAAGATTTTGTTATGAGGCAGCTAGGTCACCAGGGTTGACTTACAGTGAAAACAGGAGGAGAATATTGATGACTCCTGATAGCTAGCCAAAAGCAGGAGAGAGGGAACAGGAGTTCATTTAAAACTGAGGAGCTTAAAATGTCACAAAACACAAGCTTTCTGTTTCAGGAGAAAACCTAGATAGAGGACTTTCTGTTCTCACTGTGAGCAGGCATCAGACATGATTGTACATACAGTCCATACAGGTATGCCAGGTCTTCAGGCTGTACAGACACCGTTATCAATCGCCGTCCCTTGCAATCCATGCCAGCTCTGTAGCACTTGCATCCCCTTATTGCTTTGAAAAGTAATGACTGAGAAGTCTGTGTTTCCTTCCATGTCTCTTCCCTCTCTCTAATGGATTAAACATTTTCTGTCTCTGTAAAAAATGCATCAATAAAAATGGCTGGAACATCTTGAAATATACATCATAGTTTTTTTCAGTTAAAGGGGTTTTTTTTCTGATGACAGCACTTCAGGTCTATTATGTAGTTAAGAATCCTAACCTTCCCCTAAGGTAGGTAGTGCTATTCTCTCCATTTACAGCTAGTTAAACTGCAGAAAATAAATAAAGTAGCTTATCAAAAGCAGCGCAGCATTATTTCCTGAGAGGAGTCTGGGACTCACAAGTTTCTAATGACACTGTATTTTTGAAAGCCTGTGCTGCTGGGTCCTGACATAATAATATGCACATAAAAATTTTGCAGGTAGCACACAAGTGAACAAGAATGCTGTTTTCTGTATTTCTTGACTGTTTCCTCATGCCAGTCATACGCCAGTCATTTAACAGCACCATTTGCTAATATTTTTGTTAACTGAGAAGACCGAGGTTTTCTGAGTACTCTGCCAGCAATACACTGAGAATGTCATAAATTGCTAGCAAAAGCACAAGAGTCAGCTTCACTAAACCACTTCTTGAAGCCTTTTCTTCATTGGGTACAGATCCCTCTACAGCACGTACCAAAGACTAGTTGATTTCTTGGTACAGTAAATCTTACCTGTGATGGAATGGGATGAAATTCTTCAAAGAGTTAAAATAGTTATCTGTGCCTGTTAGGGCTCCTTTTAAGTATGTTTGTTTACATCTTTTTAGATTGTCTCCATTGAACATTTTTCAATGCCTTGTTTTCTTTTTTACTGTTTAAAAGTTGCTTTGTTTTGTCTGCAAATGAGACAAAAGAGTTTGCACGTAAAGAACACTGTGGAATATTACCTCTCTGTGTTCAGAAAAATGTGGAAACAAATGCAAACAGCTATATGGACAAATTTTGAAAAAGAAAAGTACTGTGCATATATGTAAGCATATTAATATACCTGCATACAGAAGTAAAGATACAAACCCACGCATGCTTTTCCTAAGTCACTACAGCTGCTTGAAATCCATCTTGTTCACAATTGTATTTATGAAATTATCAATTCATGTACATCACCACTTTATTTTTCGTGTGTCAGGGAAAAAAATCGTTTAAGTTGACATTGTATGATAGGTCCAGAAAAGAAGAGGTACTTGTTTTATGGCTGAATGCTGGCATTAGGTCCTTGAAAGCATAAGGTCCTTCTAGCTTGTGATTTTTCCAATGTCTCTGAGCTGCACCTGCAGGACTTAAGTCCCTACGACACTGACAAAAAAGTGGGAGACAGACATCACAGCCCTTGATAAACAAATCAGAAGAAATATTGATCCAGAAGTATTAAAATTGCTTTGAGTTTGATATGAGGAGAACATCCAATTGTTTGTGTAGGTTTAGTTGGACAGCAACTCAAAGTCAGTTCATGTTTAGGACCAAATGACTGAAAATAGTGTATGGCCCATATGGACAGGTTCCTTGAACCCTTGATATAATAATGCCATTTGTCTGGCCAGTGAACACAGGACAGTTAGAGAGACATTCATTCTTGATGCAAGTTTGCTTTTTGCAATAAAAATTGGGCATGGAATGTTGCTGTTGGTCCAGACAACTCATGGCTGATGTCTGCTAGCTTTCCAAGGCATCCACGAGGTAGCAGAAAATTTTTACCTCCTACCTTCTCAGGACTGCTTTTTTGCAGACTCAAGAAAATTATAAATTGTACAGGGTTGTCAGTGAAATTCTTCCTTATCTCCCTTCTAAATACAGCTGCAGCTTAGTCATCTCTAATCTGTTTAATATGAGAAAGATTCAACAGTGAAACTTAAACAATCCATGCTTCAGTGTTACTCTTGTGATCCCTACTGCCCATCTGACACTGTTGTCAGTGGCTTGAGAAATTCTGGTCTCACATACACAGATAATTTTTCATTAGTTGAGCAATTCCTGGAGCAGGAGCTGGGAGATTTTAAAAAGCATGTCATGGCTTCACAAGAGTATGGCTTTGAAATTATGAGAGAATGTTTACAGGCTGGCAAATGGCATTTCTCAGTGGAACAATAACAGTTGGTCGTGATCTAGCAAATATAGCTTGGGGCTTTTTCAGCCTGGTACCTGATTTGTGCACCTCTGAAAGATGGCACCCTCAGCCCTTTGTATCACATTCGTTCGTCCCCTCAGTCTTGACTCTGAGGTAAGACTGCCATCTATTGAATCCTCAACGTTATCTCCTGCAAAATTTAGCTTTCCACCTAAATACTGACCAGCTGCAGTCCTGCATTGTTTATGGGATCTGACAGGATTGGAGGCCTCCCTGGCAAGCCTTCAGGCTAGATCACCTTACAAGCAGAGATCAAAGTGTCAGAAAGCAGCAGCTGAGCAGGAGCTCTTACCTTGCTGCACTGATTCTTTTTGCACTGAAAGAAGCCATTACAGATGCATCTTTCCAGAGCGTGGTTGTCAGATGCATTTTTCCAGGGTTTGTCGACTGCAGCAGCTTGCAGCTGTCTTCCATCAAAGAGAATTTCAGGCACTTGAGGATAATAGAAAGAAAGAGATAAGAATAACTTTCAGAAAACACAACATTGGAACATGATTATAGGAAAAAACACTTCCATTCAGCTCGTTGATTCCTCTCAGTGATTTCTTTTTGCTTTCATTTATATGCAGGACTACTCACGAGTGTAATAAGATTCATACCCGGCACAGTAGTAGCAGAAATTTTTAAAAGCACTGGCAGTATGCAATTCCGAAATTCTGCCTTCTCCCTAGACACCACTTCACCTTAATAGTTTGATAATGTGGAAATCCCATAAGCACAATACTTGAAATATTAAAATTTGGTTTTGCATTTCAAGATGTGTTAAGAGCCTCCTCCAAGGCCCATGGAGATCCTCTGCTGAATCTAGTGGACCTTTAAATAAGACTCCCTCATTTAAAGAAGTGAACTGACCGCAGCCCAAGGTTGTTTGAAGTCACGTGGCTCAGTGGTCTTTTGTGGATGCCAGTGCAGTGGGGCTCTAGCAGTTTAGCTCAGTTGACAGGCCTTGAACATTGTTAATCTCCAGGGACTTTTCTTGCACAGTGAGCAAAGGGCCTGTGCAGGAGGATGGTGAGGAGGCTGACTGGCTCTAAACACACAAGGATCACTACCAACCTAGCAACTGTTGTGTTTTCAGACTTTCCTTCTCCTGGCGCTGAATAAGCCAAAGGTGCACGGTTTAAAGCTTCATTTCCCTTGACATACTCTACACATCTGTCTAGAAGTCATCTGTAAAGCTTTCCTTCCTTAGCAGTTTTCCTTGGAATATCTCCTCTGTATAATCATTTCCAATGGTATCAAGTGTTTCAAGCAAAATCCTAAATATCATGCACTGCAGGATGGAACTAAGCATTGAAGATGTCTGAGTTTAAGTTACGAATGCTTAGAATACTAAGGATTATTATTATTTTCTGTTACCTGCAATGGAAATGATTGCAGCTGTGCCAGCTGAAAAATAAGGTAAATCATAGGCTCAGTTCTTCGTGTTTGCTCTCCCAGAAACTGATGTGAATTACCGGGAGCACTCAATTCCAAGGTGTGGCATATTCCACTTCAGTGATAAAGTAGCCAAGCTGCTTGTACTTGCAGATCCTTCCCTTTGGATTTAGGAAGGATAATGCTTTCCTATTCAGGCACTGTAAATTAGATAATGCATCATGATCAGAAGGCAATGGAAAAAACAAGGACCAAAGGTTAGTGTGAATCTTTTGCAAGTTTGCCATTGCTTGGACACTGGAAATCCACTGTCCCCCTGCTCACTTCCTACAGCCCAAGGAGCAGAGGTCTCATCTTGTTCTCCATGTAGTGCTCACCTGGGGCACTTTTCCCAAGGCTGTATGAGCAGTGAACTCCTAATGGAGCCAGAATTGCTCAGCCATTGTAAAGTGCAGCGTAAGAGCTAGAAATGTCCTCATCCCTTAGGGATATAAATTGGATGGACACAGAAATGAGAACAAAAGGTTTTGGAGTGGATTGAGCAAATAATACATTTTACCACGAAGAGTATCAGCACATGCTGGGTGAATATATTGCTCAGAAGAGTATGTTAACTGTTCATGTGTGGGCTTGTATGCTTCAGTGTTCTTCTGTAGGTGTTCTTGTCACCCACTTTTCTCGCTTACACACAGGAAAAATTGGGCTTCACCCAGCCTAATCCTGCACAGTGATCCTGTACAAGGCCTTTCAGCACAATAAAAGCACCTGTGCAACAACCTCTATCTGAACTGCATCTCGCAGGGCCAGGACAGACAGAAAATTGCCTCAGAACTGAAACATGATTTTCTTCCTTGCAAAATCTCCATTTTCTCTTAGTCATCCTTGGGGCTTTTCATTCAGGCGTCAATAAATTCTTCCTTGACTGCCAGGCACCCAGAGAACGATGATGGCACAAGAGCTTGTTGTGTGCTCCAAATGGCAGCATCTTGTCCAGTTCTTGACTTCAAAGTCTGAGGGAGATTTGGTTCCCTTGAGCACATTGGGTAAAACCTGGGAAATAGTTGAGCATTTACAAAAAAAAATTTCCCCACACTCTGTGTGAAGTACTAGCCAGAAAAACCAACTAATGAGTTAATGTATGTGTTTTATCCTTCCTGAGGCAAATATGAATATGGATCATCATTTGTTTATGCTGGACAGAGAATCTGCATAACTTTAATAGGGCTTTCTATTAGTTTGTGACAAATAACAAAATGCCAATATATTCATCATTCCAAACCCATTAAAACTGTCAGCTTTGCAAATGATTGATAAAATACTCTGATTTAGCCTTGCACATTTCATCCACATTCTACTACAACCAGTGCTTCATGTATGAGGCACAGCATTCTCACCAGTTTCTCATCAGGGATAAGTAATTGGCCAATTAAATCATAGGCCATGATATCTTGTAGAGTGGAGTTAAATCAGTGATAGTCTGTCTCTGAACAATTTGAATCTTAATGTAGGATAAATTAAGCTGCCTCCTTTGCAGTTGCCTTCATATGGAATCCTCTGGTTTGAATAATGGAAAACCTGAATTTGTCAGTCAGGCAGTGCTTCACATCCCTCTTTTGTCAAAGGTTTGTTTCCAGTCTGGGTTCCACCCCTACATTTATTACTGAGAAGACATTACCAGCTTGATTGATAAAATAATGCCTCCCATATTTATAGCTGAAGCCTGACACCTTGGTAGCAGAAAGTGTTTTGTCAGGACGAGGACTCCAGGACTTGATTTTGGAGCTTTCACAGATTACTTTCCCCCAGTAATTTTGGCTTCTTAGCACTAGGAGTTGAACTAATATTAGTGGTCCAGTAGTGTCTAGAGGTTTTGAGCTGTACCAGAGCTCCATTGTGTCACAGGCTCTATATAAACCCATAGTGGGGAAAAGTCCCAGTCCTGCAGAGACTGCAGTATAATCAGGCAAGAAGATGGGTAACAAAAAGGAAGTGGTATCTCTCTTTTTCAGATGGGGTTTCAGTATTCACACAGGATAACAGAACAGTAATGTTGTTTTCAGAAGTGTGGAGAAATAAAGCATTCTGCCAAATGTCAAAAAGAGAATTTCTGTTAGAGTAGGGAATGAGCTGAGGTTTGGTGAGTCCCAATACACTACTCTGATAAAAAGACAATCCTTCTGCTTTGTGATTTCTAAACAAAATTGAAGCATATCTCCCATAGGCTGGAAGCTAAGTAATATTCTTCCGGTAGATGAGAAAAAGCACTGTACCAAGTGAGGAAGGTGCAAAAAGTAAACAGAGATCATAAAAATAAATTAGCTTTTCTTTTTTTCCCTTATCAACCACACTAAAATGGTAAGAATTGCTTCTGTTTGACTTAGAGCACTACCTCATAGTTGGAATACCTCCTTTTAGCACTCAGGGTTAATCTGGACACTTGGATAAGAAGGAACAAAAGAGGTGAAGTGTGTGTTTAAGTTCCTTGTAACAAAAATCGTGTATGTGACCAAGGTTTTGCTGTTTACACTCTTGGATCACTTTTCTGCATTCCTGTGCTGGCAGTGACTGTTCCCTAACTCAAGACTGAATGTTTTAACCAAAGTCCCTCCCTGAAATATGCAGCAAACTCAAATCATTAGTTTTAAATTGAGCCCAAGCCTAGGTGTTTTTCCATAGAGGCAGGGACTTCAGCAGGGGAGGTACAAAAGTGCCATTAAACCCATAAGTTCTCTTAAAAAGCCAGAATCATTGAATCATTTATATGGGAAAAGACCTTTAAGATGATCAAGCCTAACCATTTAAAAAACCCAAACACAAACCTTTTTTGTTTGGAAGAAGCTGATAAAACAGGGTTTGTCTATTCTTAGCCCATCCTTTGATTATGAGTCAGGCAACACATATGCAGAAGCAGTAGCAGAACCACAAAAAGTCCTGATTTGGATTATATTTTCCACTGAATCCGTGGAGCTGCACCCTGTTTCCAGTAGGAAGGAATTTGGTGTGACGTGATGTGGCAGTTGCAGGGGCAGATGAGGAGGGCAGTAATGTTGCCTGTGCTTCACTGAAAAAATTTCCTGATGACAAAAGCAAAATGTCAGCCCTGATGGTGGGGTTTTCCCAGCCCAGCATGGAAAAATGAGTTTTTGAGCATTTCTTTTTGTGGTCTGTGAACTTTTTGTAGGTGGATCATGTGTTTATACACTGAGGAGGGAACAGACTTGGCTCTTCACACCACATCAGAAGAGCTTGATTGTTTTTTTGGAGGGAATGTGCCCAGACACCATCAGGGGATAAGTAGTAACCAGCTGGTGAGAGGTATTTAGAACAGAGACACATTTGGTGATTAAGTTTTGACTGTTGCACTGATGGCCTTCAGCCTCGTTTCTTTAATGGGGCAGACTTGGCAGCACGAGGAGTCGGAACACCTGTCTGTTGGCTTCCCCTGCCCCGGCTTGAGCGTCCTATCATTTGAAACATTGGACATCTGCTGCTAGACCCTGTCTTTGTGAGCACTTGCATACGTTTTCAAATACTTGCATATGAGATAAATGCCAAGTTCAGCTGGAGCTGGGTGTCAGGAGTCAAAAACGGAAGCTGAACAACACCTTTGGAGTGATCAGTGGGCTTATTTAAAAAGGGCTGCAGAACAGTAGTGCAGTGGGTCTCAGCTGTGATGCATGGTAGGCTTGTGCAGACTCTGAAAACCAGATGTAAAAAGCTCCTGCATTTAATCAGTCTGGGGAGAGTTGTCTCTGAGCTTTATCCGGACTTCTGATCAACTGCTGGTGCCTAATAACACCCAGGGAGGCACTGGGAGTTGTTATGTCATGGCAAGACATAATGCTGTTGTTAATTTAATGCTCTTTAGATTGTTTAATTTGGAAATTCAGATCGAATAAAATGTCAAACTCACTGTCCAAATTCCTAAATTAAACATGAATTGTTTGGAAGCTTCTCCAAAACTGCTGTTTGTTGCATCAGTCCCACAGTCACTTTTATTGGTTGCAGAAGCAACCATTTTACAGCAAGGTAATTTGGCCCTTACTACAGGAGTCAGAAGAGCTGCCTTGAGACACACTGAGCCCATTTTCTGTAAGAACCTCTGATTTTTAATAACATCATCAAAGTGATTTTGGTGGAGGCTGAGCAGGAGTGGAATAAAAACCCACAAAAGGAAGGGTAATTCCCATTCTCATTAAGGCATTCATTTGGTCTCTGTGTCTTGATGTATGTCTGCTTAATGACTGTCATCTCCCCGATCCTCCCGAGGGTATTCGTGTTTGTCTGCTTTTATAAGAAATGAGTCATCGAGTTTGGGCATCTTTGTCACATAAAAGCATCTACAAAGATCTGAATGTAAACACTGGGGTTTTGTTCTGCTGGTTACAATCATGCTGTAGGATTCCACTTTGCAAACACTGTGCTGGCTAAAGTTGCTTGTAATATCTTTCTGAAAAGGGGAAAGACCAGACTTGGAATGTAAATATGTAGTAATATTTGTTAACAGATGAAGCTCTGGAGCAACTTTTTAACTTGATACTGGAGTTTTTGGTGTAGTGTTGTACATGTCTGATTGCTACAACACTGCAGCCTGGTTCCTTGCTAACAGCAGAGCTTGTGTGAGCTGAGCATTGCTGGAACGCCAGTCCCACTTGTGCATCAGAACAGTTCACAACAGAAATACGGGTCCATATGGTTTTTATCGACTGCCTTCCACACTGGCACCTCAAAACGGCATTGAGGATGGGCTGTGAGACAGCAGCCATTCTAGATTAGACTACAAATGCCAAGAGTCTCCTCACGTTGTCCTTCTGAAGAGTTGAAGGATTTGGAGCAAGGGCTTTGCGTGAGCCTCTTATTGCATAAACGTGTGTGCTATCAGAACAATTTTCAGAACAGTATGGTTTCTGATCTTTTGTAAATCCAGAACAAATGAAACAATTTTATTTCATATTTTTCTTAAGCTAATTGAAAACATAATTTAGTCCTTAATGCAGAGTATAAGAAATAAAATGGTCATTAGGTTAAGTCCCTTAAAATAGAGACATTGCAGTCAGTCCAGGAGGGCTTGCTGAAATATACTCTGCTGCTCCTCCTTTTTCAGGATCTCAAACAATGCAAACACCCTTGCTCTGAAATTAGACTCAGCCAATGCCACTGGTATTTAGATTTTTATTGCATTTATGATTTTCTTTCAACTTTTCTTAATAAAACCAGCTAACTGTAGTTCACTAATTCTGTTCTTGGTGCTACTGGTAGAAAGGCAGTTACAAATGTGTTTTGTTAGTGCAGAAGGGATTTTCAATATGCACCTAAATTTTGGCCTGACCCATGATGTACTCTTTCACACTGGGAACACAGACTCATGTCCCACATCTATTCAGGGATTGTCAGTGGTACCAAAAAACTTGCATTCTGGTCAATGTAAAGAGAGGTGAATCTTCACTGCAATGCTCCAGTGGATACTGGGGATGCTTTGTTGAGGCAGCCACAGCATTTGGGACTCTTTACCTTTCCAGATCCGTTCCATCAGGATGTGACTGAAAGCTTCTTACCTTAGACCAGTAAAAGTGTTTGTGTTTATGTGTAAGATGTGACTTCTCTCAGTTCAGCTGAGCTGTTGAACATTTTCAGAAACCAGCAAACAGCTGCTGCTTACCTTTTTCTCACTCACTTTGTAATTTTTGACCTGTTACTTTAATTTTGTTCTAGCCTTGTTTTTACCCAAATGTGACTCGGACTTGTCACTGGCACCAGCAGTACATGGAGCAGGAAAGGAAAAGCAGGAGGGAGAAAGGGATAGGAGGGAATCTGGCAGTGTGGTCAAAGCCAGATGGTGTATGAGTGTGTTTGGGGAAAGATATCTGGCTTCTGAAGAATATTTTATACCCTTGTTACTTAATTTTTTTTAAAATGACATAACTGTCTGTGGTTAATATTGCTTCGTCACCAATGTCTAACAGCTAAAATGTGTTCTTCCTAGTGCTTCAGAAAGCTGTGTCCCAACTAAAGTGTGAAGCAGCATGTCAGAAAAGCAAAGTGACATACAGACTCCTGAGCAAGACTTTTCTTTCTTTTGCTGAAGGGTAATGAAATCTGAAAAGCAGGGAAAGCTGTTTTGGTTTAATATATCTTGCTTTAATGCAAGACTGGTAAAGGGCAATATGAGTGTGCTGTGAAGTGGATGTACAGAATGGGTAATTTAATTTTGTTGCTGTTGTAATCTGCTGGGCATTTTTCCAAAACAAGAGTAGGGAGTAACTGGCATATTTCATTGCAACTGCCCAGATGACTAAGAGGAGATTAAGCCTTTAATTACAAGATGGAGCATCCTGAGCCAGCATTACAGCTTGTGACTGAAGCCACAGTCAGTCCTAGAAAAATCTAGAGGGTCTCAAATATATGACCTGTATGTACCTGCTAAAGACTTTATGTCTTGCCCATTTACATATTTATTTTATTGAAATTATACAAATGTATGTATAAGAGGATTAATATTTTCCATGAATTGGAAATATTCTAATGCATCTGGTCTCCTAGCCATGTGACATTGAAACAAACTGACAGCCAGTTCTTTTCCTCTGTGTTTGCATATCAGCAACATAATTTCTAAAAGGTGCTACCCTGTGTTGATAGAACATTTAAACACCATATTTAAACCCCTTGTCTCCTTTTTGACTTTTCCCTTCGAATTGGCAAGGCTGGTTGCTGTCAGCTGTGGTGAATGGTTAACAATCTTGCTGATTTTACTTGCTATCAGACTGTCAAGTTAGGAGATGACATGCAATACTCATGTAAAAGTGGCAGAGAAAAGATTTTTGGTGTTTTTTTTTTCCCCTTGTTGTAAAATAGGCAAGAAGCTGAATGGAGAGAAGATCTCAAGTACCAAGAAGGGCTGTCTTTTGACAATATTTCATTAAACCAACCTGTATGAAGCAGCTGATTTCTCTTTTTACCCAGAACATTTATAAGGATTAATTATCTATCATTTGAATATTTTGGTTTTTAGGGAACTCCTTCAACTCCCTTTGACTGTAATGGGAGTTGGAAGGGCTTAACAAGGGCAGGAAAAGAGCCCTCAAATTATACCTTTTTGCACAAGACTTAGGCAATTAAATTTCTTCAGTAAATTATGCTGGAATAGTAGCCAAATCAGAGTGAAAAAATTTATTGTGCTAGTTCATATACACAGGTTGAAGATTTGGCATAGAAAGCTGTATTGTGCAAGTATTAGATGGTTTGCCAGAGAGGAGCATTCACTGACATAATGGTTGGGTATTGCAGGCAGTACCTGGCTGAGGAGAACAGTCATTCTCGCCCAGCTGCACAAAGTTGCAGGATGTGTGTGATTTTGTTATTCAGATGCCTTAAGGCCTGGAGACTTTAATAAAGCTCTGGTGCTGTGGAGGGTTCTGTTCTCCAGTTGAAAACAGACATCAAGTTGGACCTTTTTTTAACACACGCTCTGTGTTTTCCTCATGTGTGTGCAACTCTGGTTGACGTGAGGTGGCCTCTTCCTCTTATTTCTTCCTCAGAAACCTCTGAAGAAGAAAGCAAAAGTGCCGTCTTTTTAGACATTACAGTGTGTTTGTCTGAGACAGCAAGAATTAAGTGGTGGCAGACATGTCAGCTGTAGTTGAATGACTCAAATATGGTAACCATCAGGATAGACCTAAAAAGAAGCACAAAATTCAGCTTTAATGGGATTACTGTGAAAAACGGTGTCCTGTGAGCATGCAGTTTTTGATGTTGCTACTCAGAAATCCTCTGCATGAAAAGAAGTGTTATGGAGAAGCTGTAATTTTACATGGGATAAGTGCACTTTCTCTCCTGAAATGCAGCATATGCGGGCAATGGCCTCGTGAGTTGATACTCTTCAGCATCTCAGTTCAGGCAACACTGCTGTTACATCAGTGGGATTTTTCTACAACTTAATTGTCCCTTAATAAGAGGAGAGAATCTTTTCAAAAGGGGAGATATCCCTGCTAGCTTCTTTGGAAAGGAGTTTTACCTTTGGAAGCTTTGAAGTTAACATGAGAGAAGTCAGTAAACTAGCAAGCATTTTGATACGTAGAGGTCAAGGATAACTATTAGATAGAGTGGCTGGCAGAGAAAATCCAGGCATTTAGCAGTGGATTCATGCCATAGAGAGTTACGATCAGGCAGTTAAATAGCAGGGTTACTTGCATCATCCATGAGGCTCTGCTATGCTATTAAGCATTCCTCCTAGTGTCCTCTGCAAGAATATTTTTGAAAGTTTGTATTTAATTGCATATATACCCTGAGGCCCAGACTTCTTGTTCTTGTGTTAGTGGCTTTAGAAAGGATATCAAGAGCTGCAGGATAGGGCATATTGCTTTAGTGTAAGAAATTCAAAGACTACATTAAAGTAGCTCTTTCCCTTATTTGTTCTTATGTATTCTGCTTTTCATCCTTTGAACATGACAGGAATTTATTTTCTTTTCCCCAATAGTAGAGTGCATTGTGAGCACTGTATATGTCCCTCAGCTATGACTGAAAAATAAAGGAGTGAACAGTTGCACCTATTCCATAGCCAGCGGCAGCAATCACTGCATGCTGGGTTGCCTGCTTGGCAGGCTCTACAGCTCCCTGCTCAGTAGCTAGTACAATTACCTCCATTTATTTATGGTTATGGGGGGACATAACAAGTAAATTTGGGGAAAATTTCCATTTTCATGGTATGCCTGGAAGCCTCAGTCATTGCACAAACTCAGCAACCTTACGTCTGTTGAGGCAGAAGCTGAAAACCCTTCCGTTCTAACCCAGCTATAAACATCTTTACTGTGTGTGCTTCTATTGTGACCTCATGTTTGTGTTTTCAGTGATCAGCCCCACTGAAAAAGAAAGGCAGACAGTGGGGGGAATCTGCACTGGTGTTCAAGTTTGGTTTAGGAACCTCCTTTTGATGAGGATACCTCCTGTTGTCTGCACTTATTATGCTTTCATTCTCAGCAGTCCTGGTGCTTGTGAACTGCACTGGTTTTGGTTAAAACTAAAACAGAATCTGCTGCTCTGGATGCAAATTTCTCTTATTTAATCCATGGGAGACTAAAGCAAAGCTAGCCACAAGTAAGCTGCCCTGAAGCATAGAGGATGTGGTTGCTGGATCTTTAGCAACACCATCATACAGAACTACTCCAGTGGGGCTGCACTGCTTGCTTAATAGGCGTGGCCTGGAGCTACCAAGCTCCATAGAGCAGCTCATTCCATGGAGTTCAGGTCAAGCCTTCATGCATCTCTACTCCCATGTAGAAGACTCCATATTCAAAACCTCTCTTGGTGGCGGTGGTGGTGGTGATTTTCTCATTAGTGCCTCAGTATTCACAGCAGCTCAGGGTGAGATCACCTCAGACCCCAGCAGAGTCCCAGCTGCCCAGGCAGGAATGCCTCCTTTACCCTACAATAACTGTGGTCCTTCGAAGATGCATGATCCGTATGAACTCCACTTTCATTTCACTTCCTCAGTGCTGTAATGAAATGCCACCACCAGGACTCCGGATCTGTGGAGGAATAGAAGAACAATTGTGACTGCTTCATTTCACAAGCTGTTAATTAACAGTCGCTGAATACAACACAGGACACAAATACTTCCTGAGTAGCAATGTTTATTACGACTGCTGTCTGGATGAAACAGGACAGATTATTGTAGTTATATGGTTGTTAAATGATCAACAGAACACACATTGTATGGAGGCTGTGGAAGTTCAGAAGATGCCCCGCAGCAGCTGAACAAAAGAGTGGAGTGGCAGCTTATTACCACCATGTGGGCCGGGTAGTAACCAGTGCAGTTCACTCTTGCCAGGACAACTGGGTGGGCCTGTTTTCTTTCATGCTGTACCAGAAGACTGTCTGTGGTAGGCAAACAATGCCAATGTTTTCAGTATTACATTACCATAATTGAAAATATTGCTGAATTGCTAGAAAACTGCCAAATCAAATGTTCCAAATAACCGTGGTGCCATTTGTCTGACAGATAATGTCTGATTTTCTGAAGAACCACACAGCATGCAGAATTAGGCGAGGGGAAATACACTGCATGGTTATTAATTCTTTAATATTTGAAACTACTTAGCAAAGAACATGTAGATCAAAGCTTTTGCTTGAGAAGATTGAGCTTCCGAGACAGGAGATATTGGGAGCAGTCTGGAGCAATATAACAAAATCCTGGAGGATAAAAAAAAGAACTGATTACATTTCCATTAATTTTAAAATCTCCTTTGTGTTCAGTTTAGACATTTTCATGGCTCTTGAATTCCAGGTTGAATGTAACCTGTTAAGCACTTGATCCATTTTCTCAAATTGACAGGCACTAGCTTTCCATTTTAATAAATATACTTGGAATTTTGGTAGCCATCCTTCAAGAGGGAAGCAAAGATGCTTGTTGGTTTCTGATTGTTACCTTAGGTTATGAGAGAAAGAGATGGGTTGCAATAATCCATTCTTCATTGAAACCATCCCCAAAAGACGTATTTCAGACAGATCAGATTTTCATGACCTCAATTGCTAGTACTCCTAGAATGGCAAAAGGAGGGATAATCCTTTTTTGTTGTTGTTGTTGTTGTTGTTGTGATGTGCATTTAATGATCTGATTCATATTTAAAGCCAAGTCTACCCTAAGTACGTTCCCTGTTGATTTCACTGGAAACAGAAATAGTATTTTATACCCAAAATCCTGTAAATCCAAAATCTGACCCTCCTGAAGTCAATGACAATTATACCACAGGTCTCGTAATTGACAAAATTTGACCTCAGCCTCCTCTGGATATATATGGGAGCTTTGGAAAAATTATTTGGAGCACTACTTCAGTTCAATTACACGAAAAACAAAATAAAACATTAAGGGTCATTTTCCTCTATTGGTAGCATTTAATGTACTCAGTAATTTGATAGTACCAAATCTTCTGAGATTCTGTGCTAGTGTATGTTGCAGTTTAGTGTTACTGAAAAGGTTTAATTAAGCAAGATACTGATTTTCATTGAAAAAACATCATATTTCATTAGAAGGAATTGCATTTCTCCTTGTATAAGTTATTGAAGAACCTGAATTTCATCTCATGCATTTGTGAATCAGTTGAAGCAAATTAGGACCCCTAAAAATCCTGTATTAGTAAGAAAAAAGTTGATACACTAAATTCTTTATATTTCCCTGACATATAATTTTGTTTATTTCTGTAATTAGCACAAGTGTGAAAAATAGCGGAGATTAAGACAGCAAACAGTCTGGTTTACAGAGCTGTGACTCTGAGTCGCTGGGAGGGCAGTGCTGAGCACTGGCTTAGTTAAATACACAAGCCAGGGAGTAAGTCATCAGAACACAAAAGTAGGCTTTAGGAGATGTTAATGCTACTTATGTTAATAACCCTCCATGTGATACAAGAAAGTATATAAATGGTTCTTTCACCATTGCTGTTTTTACCCTTTTGGTACTGACTGGCAAAGCTTCAATTAAGAAAAGGTCACCAGAAGGTTAAACTCTTAGTGGAATTTTTTCAGCTCTTAAAATAAAAAAAACTTTTGTATCTTCCTTCTTCTCCCTTCTCCACCCCTTTCCTGTCCCCTTTTTAATGGGTGTGAGGAATACTGGGGGAGATTTCCAGGATGTTTAGAAGTCACTGTGGTCCCACTGACTTCAGTAGACCTATGTTGATTTTGACCAAACGCCTGATATTTTATTTTATGGTGACTTTTCTTCCAAAGCGATGCCTGAATTCTTGGCTGCTTGGTTGGTTTGGTTTTGGAGTTTTTTTGTCTTACAGAAATGCATTTAACATTGCTAGCTATCAACTGGCTGATTTAAAGCAGTGGGAGTAAATAAAAATTAACAGAAAGTATAATATGCCTTAACAAATATAACTCTACTTTCTGCTGCTAATTAAAAGTTGAAAGTCAGATTTGTATGTATAATTTGTGTGTGAATAGAGCAAGTCTTTGGAATTGAAGGCTATCAAAAGAGGAGACTTTTAACAGCTATCTTTTAATTTAGTAGTTGATTTGTTTGTTAACTGCTTCATGGCTGCCACAATTTCGGGTGCACCTGAGTGTGTGGGCACCCAACACGCTGCTCTGTGTTTTAGCTGTGGCTCTGCCCTGGAGGCACCAACACACCGGAGTCTGTTGTCTCAGGGATGCAGTGCTGCAGAATATGTAGAATATATAAGAGCACACAGCAACCTTGGTGTGTGTCACAGCCCACTGAACATGCCTGAGGCAGGTTGTGAAGCAACTCAGAGACTCAATCATTTTTACAAACCCAAGTTTACTTGTGTGCTCAGTTCATTGGTACTGAAGTATTGAACTCTTTTATGAAGAGGCAAATGTGTAAAATCCAAAATGAAGGGGTTTCTGTGTGGTAGGCTGGATTGCACCTTGAGGCATTGTGAGTCAGAGCAGAAAGGAAAGCTTCTGGCTGGCCGTGGCAGGTGTATTGAACTTTTCATAGGTGTGATTTATGCTTCTCTTTGCTTTCCAGCCATTTTTGTTGGGCTGAAGGTGAGAAAAAACAATTTATCCCATGCCTTTAAAAAACAAATCAAAGTAAGTTAAAATCTGCTAAATTTTCCTCCCTCTTTCCTTCTTTTTTGGCCTTGAATTCAGTGTAACTAGCATGTTAGCAGCAGCACAGACAGCATCGAAAACACTGAGAGAAAATCCTCAGGTTGTGCAACTAGCTAAAACAGATGAAGCACTACTTAACAGGTCCTGGCTGTGTTCTCTTGCATTTTGGACATGTTTTGTTGGTTATTGTCCATCCTTTGTTAGTGTAGCATTATGGTTTGCATACATTTACTTCATGGCAGAGCATTTGCCACTGATGTCATTTTGTCTGTGCGTGTGAAGCGTTGTGCAGTCAGTGCTCCTGTTGGCACTGAGCTTGGACCTCTTAGATGTAAATTACAGCAAGCCTTGCTGTTCAAAATGCAATGTATTTTGTCAGAAAATACTTTTGCATTGAAAGGAAAGTGTTGTTTTACTAAAGTACACAGCCATTTCACCTAATCTGTGTTTGTCAAGCCCAGTGTAAGACAAAGTATGTCCTTCTCCAGGATAAGTAATGCCCTCCTGATGTAAACACTCATGTGAGAAGCTAGAGCTATGGATTCAAGTCTCTGGTTGAATCAGACAAAGTAACAATTTGAGCTGGTACTTTTCTAGATCCTAGGTGAGGTTTTGTTTAGGGTTTTTGGTTTTGTGGGTTATTTTTTGTTTGTTTGTTTGTCTTATTTTTTGCTTACTAAAAAAATTGCCAATTTTTAGTGTAAATTCCTTACCCCAGAGTGGAACAGAAAAATATTCAAAATTTTGACAATTTTCTTAACAGAAAAAAATCCTGCTCTTTATGCTAGATGGCAAGGACCTCTTCATTTAAGTGATGTGTCATTCAGGAGGAAAACATGATGGGTTAGTTTGGATTCTGTAGTATGTGCTGGTCTGGAACCACTCTCAAGCCCTGAAAAGCAAGAAAAAAAGTCTCCAAACACTCCCTACTGCCACAAGGGAGCTTTTGCATTAGCACAGAGGTTTTGGGAGCTGCTGTATCCCCACTTTTGTACAGATGGAGGAATGAGGGAGCACAGTGTAAGCTGCTCTCTGCATTGTCTCCACTCGTGGGGAGTGGAGTTTGCAGTTTGGTACAGAAGGTGGTTCTTTTATGCTGCCTGGAGGACAAGGACAAGGCTTCTTCCTGGCCTTTGTGGAGCTCTTGGGTGGGTGGGGAAGGCGCTTGGGGCTTCAATAGGCACTACCTACCTTCTGTTAGGAGCAGAAGAAAGCCTTTGTTTTGTCCTCCTCCTTGTTTCTCTCCTTCCCCCACGTAAGAGCTGTGAAAAATCACTCCTGTAAAAACTCTTCACATACACGTCTGTGTGGTTGGGTACACGCACACTCACGGGTGGGTGCATGTGGGCATTTCTTGGATTGTCCTGGGGATGTGCAGGTGGTCAGCAGGTGGAGAGCGCTGGCTCGCAGCAAATGACCCGATTAGTTTTCCCCTGTTAGTCCAAACAATGCCAGCCCTGCTAGTTATTTCTGGAATGTGTTACAGCAGAGCCATGTTCAGCAGACTAGCATTGTTGCTAAGGAATAGCGGCAACCACAGGGAGAAAAAATAAGCTGATTTCTAAGCTTTTCGAAACAATGTCTGGAGGGATTTCCCTCTGGACTTAAAGTACATTAATCTTTCTATCTCTGATCAGAATTACAGTGTATTCATGTTCAGGTATCATAGCTTGGCTGGGGGAACATTTGTAAACTCAGACAAATGTGTCTTCTCTAAGTATTAGGGTTTTTTTTTTTATTTCAGGAAAGCAATTTGGCCATTTCAAATAAATTCTTTACACCTTGTGATTTCAGCACTTGGGAATAGCTGTGGCTTGACAACCTCAGGTATACAGGGCTTTTCTTTTACTAAACAGCTTTTCCTTAGAAAAGGAAGAAAAATGTTGTTTTTCCTGATGTGTTATGAGCAGATCCGCACCTGGTCCACAGAGAAGGAAATCTAAGCAGTGTGGCAGCAGTGTAGAGTTCTTCACATCTGTGTCTGTCAACATGGGCAGAGAAATTCTGTGGCACTCTTAATAACTCAGTAGAATTATTCCCAGTGGTGGTTGTAGAGGAGAACATGAGTTTGTCTGCTGTCACTAGTAAATGGCAATATCTGTTTAGTTGCACAAACGGGTGCACTTTGGTGCTAAAGCCCATTTTCTGTAGCTGCTGTAGGTGATCTGTGGTCATTCCACACGTACCTCTTAACTGTAGGTTTCTCAGCTGCTGTTCAATAAATTGAATTAGAGATTGCATCTTTCTTGAAAGAGCAGCAAGAAATAAACATGAAGTAAACAAGAAGATTGTGAGGGAGAAAAGTAAATCTGTGTATATATCTCATCGATTGTAAGCATCACCTCTACACTGATATCTGGCTTAAACCATCTACAAGAGCCAGGTACAATTTAGTCCTGTATTAGAAGGAGGTACTTTTCTGTGTGTGCTCCTGGCTAGTGGTCAGAAAACTGGATAAGTGTAATATTAATACATAAATAGAGTCATAAATATGAATTGTTACTTAACAGAGCTCCCTGTTTATCCTTCAGGTATGTGCAACAAAATTAAGCCTGTTTCACTAAAGAATGAAATAATAGAAAGCTTGGTCAAGAAACTGTTTCCTGCTTCAAGAGATAAATTCTCCATAGCTAAAACATTTTTTGTACCACCAAAATTATAAAGCTGAATGTGGATTGTATAAGTTTTATTTATCTTGAGTATTACTGTCAAGTAAATCCATAAAGATGATTAAAAACTGGCTTCCTCTCGGCCCTTTCATTTGTAAGGAAACAAATGTGCCAGTCTCAGCAAACAGATGTCCACATCATAGCAATCATCATCACAGTTGGCTTGAAACCTTGCCTGTCTCATAAATGCATCTAAGGGCTGAAGAGATGAGGAGTTTTACCCCTTTTGGTCTCTCTAGGTCAGACCTGAGAGAACAGTAAAGGAGAGCAAAGAAATCTTCTTTTTTTGCTTGGATGTTATATTGTATGGGTTTTTAAATCCCGTGGTTCCTGTTGCTGTTCTTTAGGGCTATCTTGTTATTAAAACAGACTTATAACCAAAAATATGTAGACAATGTTGTTGATTGTTACTTTATTCAAACCATGCTAAGCCTGGGAGGGGGGATGCATTAAGGATTTAGTGCAGAAGGAGGGGGAGAAGGAATTCAATTTTATCCCCAGCCCTGGCACAAGCATTTGGATCACTGTGAAGGAGGGAACTTAACAGAACAGGGAGTAGATCCGAGTGCTGTGGGGCAATTTGGGGGACCTTCGTGCAAATTCTTTTACTGACTCCTGTAAGAGTGTAAGTCAGACTCATTGGTTATGCCTGTGATGTGGCTGTATGTTTTTCAGATTCAAAGTTTGCATTAAAATGCAATTTCCTGAATCCTGGCTTTTTGTCCTTTCTCGGCATAGCAACAACTCTTAAGAGCCAAGAGTAAATTTACAGACAAAGTAAGGTGTTTAGACCAAGACTTTATTGAGGAACAACTTCAGCTTTGCTGTGGGTGCTGTAGCTTATCAGCTACCAGCATATGCAAGACATGAGAGCAGGATGCTTTTGGGGTGTCTTTGTTCCTGAGTGGCTTTGTGGATTTACTGAAGCCTGAGATGTCTGCCAGTCAGCGTTGGTAAGAAGTGTCTCGCTGCGGGATGAGTGGGGAGATTGCTGAAACACTGAAGTCCTGCTTCACAGATTATGGTGCTGTTCAGTGCCTGTGCAAAGAACAAAGAGGCTGAATCTCAAAGCGCATGTAATAATCTCAAATTGGGTTTTTTGGGGAAAGGCGTGGGTGATTTTAGACTTCTACATTGCAGGGTCCTGTAATCCCAAACTACCACAAACTGCTGTCTAGTTTTTATTAAGATTTCATAGTGCCACAAATGAAGTCTTCTGTGGCACTGGGATGGGATGGATCTTTCCTTACAGTCCTAAAAGTACCGTGAGTCTGACCTGTATGAGGAATCTTGCCAAATGTGTGTGCTGTGCATGGCGTGCGTGTCTTCTGCTTCTTGTTCTGTGACCTGTCTTGTGTGTAGGATGATGGGGGGTCTTTCAAAAGTACTGCATCTTGCCTGCCTATACAGAAATGATAATGCTGAATTTCTTACATTGTTAATTTCCATGGCAACGAAAAATAATCTCATAAATGTGGGATTATTGCTTTAGGATCAAAGAGGGGAAAACCTGGGCTGTGAAAGTTCTTTATTTAAATATCTTAGCAGCAGGAAGAGTAACAAAACAACTCTTGAGATTTGAGCATATTTTGCTTTTACTTCTTGATCACCTACAAACCCAAGCCTTAAATATTAAGCAAATAAAAGAAAGAATGTTCATCTGTTTTACTCTATTATCTTGTCAGCATTGTTCATTGCTTCTGAGTGCTCAGCACATGATGAAATAATTGCAGTGGAGCAATAAATTATATCTCAAAGAAATCCCTTCCTTCTTTCAGCAGTGCCCTCACAGCAACTGGCTGGAAGGTTAGACCCCAAAAAAGAACATGATACTGTCAGCGTTGTGAGAGTAGGTGACTCATCCCAAGCACCTCTTAATGGAGCCTCCAGTGGAAATACTTCTTCTGAGCCGGCTGGTTGGAAGGCAGCAAAAATATTCATGGGCTTGCTCAAGAATTCTAGATGGAGTCCACTGTAGTTTTCACCATGAGGGGATTGCTGCAAGCATCAGTGTCCTCGGCTTCTTTTCATCACTTGTCATTTTGAAGCTGTTTGTCTCTCACATACCTACTTACATATTGAGAAGCTACTGAGGAAATGTAGCTTTGTAGAAAGGGGCTCACCAGCTGCCATTTTTCCTAAAAGAAAAGCTGCAATTTAACATTAACCTAGCAATTAAGCAAAAATTTACACTAACATGCTGCTTTCTTGCATAAAATCCCTCTCAGCAACTCTGAAAATTATCTATGAGAAAGGTAATAGAATAATTCCCAGCATCTTTGATTTGGAAAAGCCATTTTCTGGCATGATTGATATTTCCTTTGTGTTAGCATGAGAGACCATAGAAAGAGGAGTAATCTCTCTAATGGGTGTACTCCATGCTGGTGCCTGGGGTCCATGATACATTTGTCAGGCTTTAATTAAAGCTCTGGAGTTGAATTTCCACAGTAATTAACTTTTATTTTCAGTTATACTATGTCTCTCATTTTTGACACTGACACTTTCCTGTTAGAGATAGGGGCAGCACTTGGCACGAAAAATAAAGAAAGTGGAAATGAGGAATAATTTAAGAAATGGCATTGTATTTGCCATGACTTCTAACAGTAGACAAAATCACATTTCCTTCAAAGCTGTTTTGTTGTTAGCTACCTAATACGTTTTCTCTTCTGCATAAACACATATCCTGTTACTGTGGTTACCCTTGCTTATGGAAGGTCCAGTAGTAAAAATAAACAACTTTGTTCAGTGTTATCCTATATCCCTCTTCCAACAGGTCTTTCTCATTATGTCTTGCAGAAATATTTTGTTACCTTTTGTTAAATCTTGACTTTTAAGCATGAATGTGTGCTAGGGAGGCTATTCAACCATCATTTCTGGTATTTCTACAACTTTTAGTTCAGTTCTGGGTTGGATTTTTAAGAGTACATACCATAGGAATCTACATTCTATTGTCAACAGTGGGTTTAGATTGCAGGAATCTCTGTCTCATTCAACATACACACTGCTTTTATTAATGGAAGTTAAGCACTTGTATCTTTCTCTTCCACTTTTAATTCCTGTAGTTTTCACACATACTGTGAGGTACTGTTATATAGGAGCAGAAATAGTGAAACCACGGAGTCATTGTCACTTGGCTTGGCCTTAACAAAACAGCCTTTCCAGGAACAAAGAAATGCAGACCTGGAATCCACTCTCCTTCTGTCTGAGCTGCTCTAAAATTACCCTTCGACAGACAAACCGGGCTTCTTTTTAAAAAGTAAGGGTTGTTGGTTTTTTTTACGTTACCATGGTCTAAAATCTCCGCTATTTTTTATCCATCTTCTGATTTCCCCTTTGAATGTGTTCCCAGCTGGCTGTTACCGTGCCCTCACATGCGGCAGCTTGCATGTTCCTGTGCTCCTAGGTGGGATAGGTGAAAGCCTCCTTGCAGGATGCTGTAATTGAGTTAAGAACTCTCAGAAAATATTAATTTCCCAGGCGTCTGAATGTTGTCTTGTCTCACCCTCAAGAATAATCCTCCAGAGAGGAAGCAGCTGCTTTCTAGCTTTACTTTTCTCAGGCCTGTTGGTGTAAACTAACTTTGGAATTTGCTTTCTGTAATTTGCAGCAGCTTCTTCTTTCCTGAATACTTGAGATGTATCCCTTGTTTTTAAACTGCAGGTCTGGTCTTGCTGCCATAGCTTTGAAACAGGTGATGGAATGGGCCCTCCAAATGCAATACTACCAGTAAAGAAACAGCTAAAAATAGTATCACTTCTGAAATAAAGCACTAGAGATAATTAAGCAGAACAGTGCAGTAAATCAGTGTGGCACTTAAGGGCATGGCAAAGGCCATGAAAAAGAAAGGTAATAAATTGTATAGTCAGAGATGCTAATTGATCATTGTTTGCAATTTCAAGCTGTGTCTCCAGATTTCATTTTAATATTTCTTGTGGACTGAAAAGCAAGTGCAGAGCTGAACTGATTGTGATCAAATAGAAGAATGGAAGCTGCAGAGAGACATGGGCTATTCAGGCACCAAATGCCTGTGAAGTAATTCTGACTGGTAATATGTTTCCAAATGTTTTGCCTACCTATTTCCTAATGTGCTGGCTCTATTCACCCCATTTGTCTTACAAAACTGTTCTGTGACAGAATGTATCTAGGTGCTGTGAAATCCTGTATGATATTTTCTCTATACTTTCTCTTTTTTAATTTATCTTGGCTCTTCCTTGATTCCATCCTCTCTATACTTCATATTTATCCACTGTCAATTAAAATTGTTCATTCTAAATAATTTTACTAGCTCTTTGATCAGCTTTATCCCTGAATGTACTGCAGTGCTAGCATCTGTTTAGCAGTCTTATATCAAAGACTGAGTGGCGTTATTTTAGATGCAGTTGCTCTAGAGATGTCACGGGAGGAATCTCATCTGCAATACCCACTTGGGAGAGAAACTTGGGGTTTCTTTGATTTCTGACCCTGATGAAGTTCCCAGATCTGATTTTGGACTAACCTGTGGTTAGTGACCCATCCTATTTTAATACAAGACCTTGTCCCAGCTTTGTTAAGATTAAAAAGGAGCTTATGTAAATGGCTTACAGGAGATTCCCAAAGATGGGCCTTGCCTCAAATCTGCCATTAAACTGAGTAATATTTCCTCCAGACATCTGGAGGAAATATTTGGAGTCTTGCAAAGCAAGAATTAATGTGCAGGGATCCTGCATTGGTAGAGAGGAATAGCCAATAGTTGTTACTTGATGAGGGTACAACTCTGTAAACCATATTTGCAACATTCCTTGGAAATGTGTTGTGATACATAGAGTTTTATATCATTACTATTGATCTTTTTTGTTATAAGTACATTTCCAAAGTTCCCTTCTTCATTAGCAGGGCATTTTGTGCCATAAATGTATAATGAAGTCCTTCCACGATCTGTTTTCCACATAGAGCTATTACTTCATGTTTTACAGAGAAGTCTCTTACTGGGAGTAGGGTTTCCTGCTTATTAATTGTCCTTTGATGGAGTTTTGCAGACCAATCTGAGCTCACTTTGATCTTGACTTCCCCAAACCGAGTTTGAATGGAAAGCCCTGTAGCTGTCTTAGCCATGCTTGATCCAATAAGCTCTCTCAGGAGGCTGGATTTATTCCCTAGAGCATGGTGCCACACTGTGTGGCTTTTGCCTTCAGCCAGCTCACGCTGTCAGTAAAATACGCCTGTCATCTGCAAAAGGTCGAGTAGAGTGAATGTGTCTTGCCTGGGCTTGTAAGCTCTTGGCTCCTTGGGGAGGTACTTCTTTATTTGTAGGTGGTATCCAGGAGCAGCAGTTGCTGCCATTCCCAAACCTTTAGGATGTTTGAAACGCTGCCCTTCATGTGGAGAAACAGACTGAATGTGCATTCAGGATGGTTTTATGGCATATATTAAAGGTGAAAGAGCACGGTGACGTTGACTGGAATCATCCCATCACATGGGGAATCCTTCAAGGCACCTGCTAATCATTTACAGCATCTGTGGTCTTTCCTGATTCTTGCTGTAGCCAGAATGTTGTCAGCACAAGTTAGCTCAGCTGCTTTGCATCCGTGTGCTTAATATCTGTGACAAAATGAGCATATATTGTTAACGGGATTTAATATTGACCACAAATATTGACCACAGTTTTTAACCCTGTTGATGTTGACACTTATATGTCTCAGTCGAGAAATAGAGAGAGGAAATAACTATCTGAGCTTTAAATCTGTGTGTGTCATTTTATTTTTTTCACCTAAATTGTACCCTAACAGGCTACAGTCAGTCTGTGCATCTTTGACCTGCTATAGCCATTTTGTCTCAAATAAATAGTTCAGTGTTCATGGCCAGAGAGAGAGAGAGACAGAGAAACTCATCCTTCCATTTAATGGAGATTTTAGTGCATTATCATTACAGAGAGGAGACTCAGGTTTTGTGTCTTATTTATACAAAATGGAAAAATAGTTCTGGGAGGTCAGGGAAGGAAGCTTTATGTTAGAGTACTCAGCAGAATGATGGTTAAAGTACTTACCTAGGCTGTGGATAACTAGCTTAACCACCAAACTGGAAGGAGCCTTATTTTTCTGAGAAAAGAGTTGAAAGGCCATTTTTCCATCCAAAAGGAGTGGTCAAATATCTGAAACCTCAATAAAAGAATAAAACTGTGGGGTGAGAAAAATATCTAACTCATCTCACTGAACAACACTTTCAGTTATACACACCATCAGAAAGTGTCATCATATGTCACTCTTCAATTAAATATTTCTATAGCTGACAAATCAGAGGTTGGGGCAACACTGGATCAACTCTGCTATCGCTGCAGTATTCTAGGCCTGTCAGCTGAGGCAGTCAAAAAACAAGCCAAAAGTTTAACTCCTGTGTAAGCAATGATTCTCCAAAATGCACAAGTAGGTGAAACTGGAGTAAGAAATTGCATTACTCCTTGAATTTGCAGTTTGTGCCTAGTGCAGTTCCAAAGTGTAAATACAAGGATCTTGCACATATGTTAAGCTCACATATATGAATTGTCCTCCTGCTGACATCTGTGATGCTGTTTGCATGGTCAGCCTGCTTTCAGAGCAGTCAGAAGTCAGTAAAACCCTAGGTAAGATAAATCTGAATATATGGGTCTCATCTGCATTCAGAGCACAATGGGAAAGACTCGACGGAGTGATGAAGATGTAAGAAACGGAAGCTTGCGCAATACAGGTGCTGTGTTCTAAGTTACTTACACATTCTAACATAAAGATATGTCCTGGTTTTTTTTCCTGAATCTGTGATAAGAAGGATTAATCAAAGCTGCAACTGATTCATGGATAATGCTGACATAGTATATTTTCACAGGAATGCAGGGAGAACTTGTTCATACAGATAAATTATTAGGGGGGAATGGCACAGGATTTTCTTTCCAAGTGAATAATCAAGCACCTGCATTGCCCTCAAAATGTCTAATATTGACTTTTTCCAACAAAAGAACGTCAGATTCAGTGGACCACTGCTTTTGTGACTGAGCTTGGTTTATAGATCCAGGATCACTATGATAAATCTCACTGGTTTTTGGTGTGAGAGATACTGTTTTCTCAAGAAAACATTAAATTGGTTTATATAAAGTCAATCTCACTCCCAGTCCTAACAAACTACTCCAGGGTTGCTCTTTGTTTGCATTGTTCCGTGTGCATTTTATTCTGGTGAATAGCAAGTGAAAGTTTTGTTCTGCTGTGTTACAGCATGCTCAGTTGTACTCCTACCTGGTGGGAACAGATGTATCTACTTCTCCTTCTTCAGAAATGCCTTGCAGGGCTTTGAGACTTGAAATGGCCCATTATCTACCAAATAACAGATGTCTTCACAGATCAGCCTCTCGGAGTAAAAACACAGGCACACCACACAAAAGATGATGATTAGCTAGTTGAATAACAATAGACAAACTCCAATGCAGATGTACAGGAAACAAGGAAAGGATCAGACATTAATATTTCTATTTTCTGAGTTCATTATATACATTCATTTTTACAATGACGTCTTAATGTTGAAGCTGCCATTACGCAGCTTTCTGTTTCAAAGCTTCTAACTTATGATTTTTTCAAATTAAAATAATGTATTAATATTTCTCCCAATTACATGCTAATAAAAGACTTAATTCAGTTTGCATACAATTAATGCATTTGTTGCAAAAGTATTCCATATGTGATTTTAGTTAATTTCTTTAAATATATTTCAGTTAAAGATTTGCATTCATATCTTTCAATATGAAGGAGATTGAAGAATACTTCAGTGATAAATCCTGCGAATCATAATACACCTCTCCATATCGTCCAGCAGAAGCCAGAGCGTTTGCTCACATAATTTGGAGTGAAGTATATGAGGAATCAGACACATTTATCTACAGGACTTCCCCTTCTTGAAGGTGTGATTGTCTCCTTGCAAAGACTTGAGTGCCTGTGATTTGGCGGGTCAGAGTCTTCCTAAATACAGAAAAAGACAGACAAGGACCCTGTTGACCTTGAGTCTGGTAAAGGTTGCCTAATGCCTATTTTAGTCTGTAATTTTTTTCATTTCAGTAAGAATAATTTAGTCTCTGAGAGAAAAAGAAATGAGCAAAACAGGGGATGGGCAATCATGTTTAATCACATTACAGTACCTTGTATTATTTTGTGGGATTTCCATACCATGGATCGGGAAGTTGAAATCTGTTGGGGAGAGAGGACAATGCAGTACAAAAACTAAGGGATTTCTGTAGTGGAAGTCAAGTTTAGAGCTTTTCTCATATTACTGGAAAACTGTCACATTAGACTGCCTTTGGTCTGAAAAATTCTTATCCATGTATGTTTCTTCAAATTGTGCAGTTTGGCTGACCTAGGATTTTGTCAGTAGGGAGCATGCTTCAGATGGGGGAGATACAAAGGTTGTGGCCATGGCCTAAGGGGTTGCCTTGGGTATTGAAATTATTAAGAAAAGACAGGGCTGCTGAGGTATGGTCCCCATGGAAGGGAAACTAGGAAAGGGACAAAGAGATTATTAATATGTGGAAATAAAATGGTGAGACAGAGAGAGAAGGAGCAGAGGGGCTCTGAGGAGGAGAGGATAGAACATTTAAGAAGAGATGGGACTAATACACAGGAGAAAGAGAGAGAGAGAGAGGTGGACAGGATTCTGGCAGTAGGGACCAGTCTAACAGCAAGGCAAGGTCAGGTTTAGTCAGCTCAAGGGTTAAACTCAGGGCTCAGAACAGAAAAGGCCCCAGTTCTCTGGAGGATTGTTTTTATTTTAATTTTTTTTAAAAATCACAATTTTCTTTTTTTGTTTTTAACCTGTGTAAGTTGCACTTAAAAGCCTTTTAAGGGTACAAAGCAAAGCTCACTTAAATATGGAGAGATTTCTGTCAACACTGCTCAGATGAATCAATATTTTATTTTATCATAGCAGTTCATTATGTCACCTCTTCCTCCCGTAAGTGTACATCATTCAGAGCCAGCTTTGAAGCCAGAGTTATTAATTTCCTGGGGAGCACTTCTGTGGCTCTCATTATTGCAGCATCCGAGTAGTTTAAAAACATTAATGAATTTATCTTCACAATGTGCCGATAAAGTGAAGTGACATTATGCACCGGGGAAAATTATGCACAGAATAATAATGTCAACAAAGGACATTTAATTTAGATGCCCAATTTGAGATGTTCATGCCCTGACTTTCCAGAAACAGCATTGGATCATCCTCTCTTTGTTCTGGAGTTGGCTTCTGCTGAGTCCATCACAATTGGAATTGCTCCACGCTTCCACAGTTCAGAGTGCAGGTGTTCCACGCTCTGCTCTAAGCAAACAAAGAAGATGCAATTAATGACTGCCTGCATGGAGTTTGGGTTTTGTGACTTCCTTGGCATTAGGCACTGAGGCAGAGACAGAATCCAGTTCCCCGGGGGAGCTTTCCACTGCCCTAGGCACAATCATGGTGGTTTTCCAAGCCCTTACCTCAGTCTGGTTGGACTGTCCAGTGCCATCAGTGGTGAGGCAGAGATGCAGCAAACAGCAGGTTCCTTCTTGTTGTGACCTTGACTCACTGAGTGTGTGCAGTCATTCCTTGCTGTTGCATTGAGTGAGGCTGGATATTAGACTAAAACCCAAGGTATGTGAATTTATTATTTGCATTGTCGCAGCGTGTACAGACCATAACCAGTGCAGATTTCTTGCACAGGCTCTCATTTTTATATAGATTCATATCTCCTGCAACTCTGTTGTGGTAATCTCAGCACACAGGAGCAGGGGCTCCTGAAGCAGAGAGAAGCTGCAATTTTATTTGAAAAGGATCCTTCATTGTGTCCCTGGGTGGCCTCAAATTGTGTGAGCTGATTTGGGGATAAGGTGGGAACCGTGTCACACAAAGCACTTGTGTCTGGACATCTCCTGTCTTTATCCTTGCAAGGCTGAACTCACGTCTCAGAAGTGCATTGCGCCCAAAAGAAACAAAACATTTTCCCCAACTTTTTACAACCTGTAGAGGCAAAGCCATGGTGCAGTCACGCAGGACATGGAAGAGGCAGTCTCTGTTTCACTGAAAGATTTTTCTTTAGGAAGAAAAGGGAGGGATAGAGAAGTATATTTTTCAGATGCACAAATGTAAGTTAGTCTCTATTAGCTTTCACAATAAGAAGGGAGACTCACTGAAGTTTGTACCTGCAAAAATCCTGCTGTAATAATCCAGCATCCCCCACATCCTCTCCTGTTCTGTTCAAGACCATTCTTCCCCATTCTCCTTCATCAGTTCATTTTCATATTGAATCGCATTGGGCTTGCAGTCAGCAGCTCAGAGCATGGCTTAGCCCATCTCAGTTGCAGTGTAGCAAAAAGTATCTGACTCGCCTGAAATGGTCCTCATCACATTTTAGCTGGAGTCAGTTATCCAGGCACATGTTTATTTATTAAATCCACCTATCAGTCCTTCACCTAAACAGTCCTATTCTTTCCCTGTCTAGGCTCTTCCTTACCCCTGTCAGGAAAAAAAAAAAAGAACCACCTTCTTCAAATGGTGGCATTTGCTTGCACTGCTTTATGAATCTTGAGCCGGGTCTATACTGAGATCTCCTGTCAGGGTCAGTGGGCTTCACCTGAGGAAGAGCTTCACAGTCTCAGGCAGTAAATGAGAGTTTTCACTAATCTATTAGAATAAGCTGTGCATCTGAGCATAATCTTACTTGACAGGATAATGTGTTTTTAGATGCTGGTGTTTTGAGATTTCCTTTTTTTTTTTTTTTTTTAATGCATTTCCTTCTGGCTTACTTGCATCTCTATATATGCCAGTGAACCTTTTGAAGGAGGGAAGATGAGCTGTTCAGCCAGTAGCCGTCTTGGTGGCTGCACAGACTGAAAAGGAAGAAAATAAGACACACAGTGATCTGCATGCTAAATCCTCTCTAAAGCTACAGACCTGTCACGTAGAGCTAAATCTCTGTCTGTGCCAGGTTAGCATCTTGCCCAATCATGTTACCCTACCTCTCCTTCTTTTGTCTTCAGTCCCCCTCTCCAAAGCCTTAAGTTGTAGACATCACGTTGACACAGCCTAGGGCATTATTATTATTATTATTATTACTACTACTACTACTATTCAGAGTTGCATAAAAAGTGAATTTACATTGAGTAAAACCAATAAGCTGTGCTGCTCTGACGTTTAATTTTCTTGGAAATTCTTGCTATTGAATCAGACAGCACTACATGCATTTTCAAATGAAATTCAGTGTTTTCACCACAGTAACCTTGTAGGCAGAAGAATGAATAACTTGGAAATTACCAAGAGCCTATTTCCTTCCACCTTCCTCCAAACCTAAATTTCTATGTGACTATATTTCTGTGTGATACCGTGTTAAATTTTTGTTTTATTTCCACCCACGGTCTCAAAATGGTGTGCAAAATAGTCTTCTATAAAAAGGTTGCTCTTAATGGCTGGGTCACTGGTTGGTAGTCTATTTTTTCTGTGGCCATTTCTTCCTTTGACATCAAACCCTGGGAAAGCTGAGGATAAGTAATTGGTGTCCCTTGAACTTGACGCGGTTATAATAACGCTGAGATGAAATGTCAAGTCTAAGCAGGTGTACGTTTCTCCTTTCCAGTGTATGTTGATCAGCCCACCAAAGCAGTGCAGTCATATTTCAGAGTTCACTTTATCTCCCTTCTCTTCTTACCATATTGAATGTCTGATTATAAAGGAGGTAGTAAATGGCTCTGTTAAAAGGAGGTTTAACCAGAGAGACGTGGGTCAAGACATTGTCTTACTTTCTATGTCAAATGATTATGCATTTATGCATCCATCCATCCAGATGTGCCAAAGATGTTCCTATTCTTAGAGCTGAAGTTGTTATCATTTCATAGAAGAAGCTAGTTCTGACAGACTTTGACTTTGAAGTGATAGACTTCATTTCAAGATGAATTTGTGCTGTAAAATAGCTGAGCAAAGGAAACCAGCAAACAGTCCAGCTGGGATTGCCCCTGAGCTAACACCCTGTCATGGGTGCAAGAGCATCTGGCAGAGCACACAAGAAGGTCTTAGAAATGCCCAACCTTTCACATCTGTTTACCAGACTGATATTTTTACTAAAAATATTGTTATAAACCATGTTAGATTTTCTTGGGATTTGTGGTCTGTTAAAAAAGCTAGCAATATAGGTTAGTATTAAATACATTAATGCACATTGAGACTGAATGGCTAAGAATTCAGAAGGTGGTAATGCTTTCCTACCATGCTTTTTTCAATTATAATAAAATGTTTCTTTCGATCTTAGGTACTTGTGTATGTCTATTATAACCTGTCATTGTGAAATTAGGTCCTTCTGCTGTAACTTACAAATTATGATTAGAGCTGGTTCAAAACATTCAATGCAATCTTGAACATGTATTTTGATGGGAAATTTAGTAGTATTTTCTTTTGACTGAAAAGAAAAAGGAGATATGTTGTACAGGTTTATTAATTTCTTTTTCTTTCTTCTTTTTTCTTTAATTTTTTTTAACCTTTTGTCACTGGAAGAGGCATGGTAGTATAAATAGGGAAGGAAAGACAAACAGAAAGCATATCTATCATCTATACATATATCCATAAACAAATATATATTTGCAATTCAAAATTAGAATAACAAATGCATTGCTTTTTATTTCTTTTTTTGACAACTCAAGTGGTTATGTTCTCCTCAGCTGTGGGATCTTGTTTGGTACAATAGGATTGGCCACAACCAAAATACAAAGGCCAGGGCACTGTGACCTGGTTCAAAGCTCTTGGTTTTCACCCGTCTCCACTTCTCAGAAAGGCTGGGTCTGTGAACTGCACAGTCTGAGCATCACACTGCCATCCTTCGCTGCTGATTATTTCCTCTCTGCTTTGTAGATGTAAACCAGCCCAGGGAGCTGAGAGGCAAGGAACAATGGATGGGTCTTGGACTCAGGTCTGCTGTGTTTATCTTACAGCAGGTCAGATGAAATTCCCCTAGAGATGGTCCAAAACTTAATTAGCCTATCTTGATATTTTTATTCTTCTTTCACATCCCTCAATCTCCTTAATCTTTACAGTCTCTTGAGGAAAGTTAGTACAAGGGACCTTTTTTACAGATGAAGTTTTCAAAGCCAAAACGCAGTGTGTGAGATTTTTGTCAAAACAATTAGAGGCACTTTCATCTCTTAGCTTGCATCCTTAGTTCACTGCAAATCAGATAATGCTGATGCACAGTATTGAGCCTCCTTTGTGGTGGTGTCTTAAGGATTATTTGTTTAGCTGGGTAATTGTGACATTCTCAAAAGGGAAGATGATCTTGCAGTTAAACTGTTATATTGAGATGTTTCCATCTCTACTATAGATTTCCTTTAAAGTCATCTGGGGCCTGTGTAACAGTGTTTTCAGGACTCCAATACAGGCATGTTTGACAGCACAGGACGTGCTTGCATTTTGGAATACTTAAACATCTTTCTGAAACTGGTATTATGGCCTGAATTTCAAACACGCAGAGCATGCATACTCCACTTTGTGTACAGCTGATGCTTTCCATTCTTGAAAATTTGACCCAGCCAATCCGCCTTAGGAATACAGTGCCATATTACAAGAGAGGGGAAAATAGTACCTTATCTTTTGCATGCTTTTTTTAATCTCCTTGAAATACTTGCATTTAATCAAGCTGAATAATGTGAAAAGTCTGATTTCAGCTGCTTCACAAAGGTAAACCCTTTTTTGACTCTGCTGTATTTATTACAATGCAGGCAAAGCTATTTGCTTGCCTGTCCTTTACATTAAGTCTTTTTTTTAATTGTATATCCTACACAATGAGAATGAGAGAATAGTTTAACACAGCTGCAGAGAAGTTAACCCCATAAGCCTTGAAATCCCTGCAGCTGGAGAAAGCTCTGGATGAGATTCCTTTTACAGATGTAGGCAATCCTCATTTTCAGTGTTACGGGCTGAAATCAATTGATTGACCTTCAGCCTTTTGAAACTCAATGGAGAGAAACAGCCCCACGAAAGGAATGGGCCCCTTCCTCCCAAGAGAGGCATTTTGAACAGGGCGCAGGCATCAGGCTGCAGAGGAGCCAATCCACCTGCTCGGTGCAGAGGGAGTTTCAGTGAGTAAATCAAATGTCACATCCACACTCTGGACACCCTGAGGCCCATGAGATTCCATAGAAGATCCTCCAGGGAAAACCTACCATCACAATAGTGGTGTGGAAGTAGAGCTTATTTCTACATTCCCTCCCTGCTGTGAGAGAAGGAAGAACAGGCTGTATTTTCTTTATTTCTCCAGAAGTTACAGAGACATCTTTACTAATATAGTCTTGTGTGCCAAAAAAAGTCTTCTAGCAGGAGAGCTTCCCGTGGTTATAAAGCTTTCCTGTCAAAGAGCAGGCAATTTACACTGCTGAATGCTTCCTTGGTGTAGTGCAGCCTGTGAAATTTTCATCATGAGCTTGAAATGAATATTAAAAGATTTTCATTGGTTTGGCTGTCATAAGACTCACAGAGAAAATTTTGAAAAATTACACAATTTTGTCTTAAATTTGTCATATTTCAAAGTCTTTTCAAGAGTACAGTGAAAAGTGCTTTTCACTATGGACTTTTTCTGTACAACTTTCTTGACTCAGTTGTTCCACTTTTTTTCTTTTTTTTTTTTAATGTTGCATTGTGAAAGGTTATTCTCCCAAAAACTGAGAGAAGTTGGACTTTTTTCCTTCAGTCACTCAAAACAGCATGTTTCAACGTGTGCAATAAAATCTCATTATCAAAGTTTCGAATGCCCATATATTTGCAGGTACTGAGGAGATTGCTGTCGTATTGAGGGGAAAGAGAATATTGCTAAGTGTCCACAGGGAATTCACAAAAATATTTCACTATTTCATCATTGGATATTTTATATTCAGCCATATACAAGTTTTAAAATGAGCATGGAGGTCTTCCCCTGTCCACCCCTAGAATGTATTAATGACCAAATTCTAATTATCCCAGCAGCTGCTAAGTCAGTTTGATCTTTACGAAGATGTTCGCTTCTCAGGGCTCCACAGACATGAATGATGTAAAGGAAGGGCTTTTTCTTTTCTTATTCTAAAACTGGGCAGACAGACACACACAGTCACATCTTTGCACCATTGAGAGCAAGAAACAACCAGAACAACTGTGGAGACTTTTCTCCCACTGGAGCCGCCATAAGAAGTATTTGCTAATGGTCGGTAGTCAGGAACAAATAAATAGTCAAGAAATAGTCCCTGGCACCATCGATGTAGTGGGAAGGACATTTAGTAACCTCGTGCTCTATAGTTTTTCTGATCTCCATTTCTGGGGCTTCTCAGTTATAATCAGCCAAGAGGGTAACCCTGTCTGTCACAGCTTTTCCAAAATGGTCATGTCTCTTGTGAAATGGCCTTTCATTTCCACCCTGCTATTTTTCCTCTCAGTTCTCCCTACCCTTTGAATGATTGCCTTTTGCTGTTCAGTGATTGCTAATGAGGTGACAATAGATGTCAGGACATTAAATAGCCAAAGGCAACAGTAGTTTTACCCCTCTATTTCCGACTCAGTCCTTCCCCTGGCCACGGCCACTTAGACGTGAGGTTCTTCATGCCCATCTCTTTCTATGGCAGAGAAACCCAAGAGTTCCTTTCTTCCTTCTCCCTTTCATCAGCATGCCCCAGGTCTCACACGTGAATAAAGGAAGATGGCGAAGTGTGAGCTAGCTGGCAATGTCCTCCACTTGCCACATGAATGACAGTAGTCTTTATTGGATCATCTTGCCTGGAGATGCTCATGGAAACACTGCCACAGTTGGGAGGAGGGCTGTGGGAACGTAGGAATTGGAACTGTTATGTTAGAGAGATGAGGGATGGGGACTTCAGCAGTTAATGAAGTCGGGAAGCTGGGGAAGAGGGAACAATTGCTGTCAGGGTTTCCCTTGTATATCAACACTGCTTTCTCTGTGTGTTTTACTTGACTGGTGTTTATTTTGTGCTAATGGGGAGGTATGGATCCAAACACCAATACAAGAAAAACCACAGCCAGCCTCAGGCCCAGTGGGGATTGTAGATGCTGTGCATCTGAATTCAGAGGGGAGAGGCTTTGAGAAGGTTGCTTGTTTTGTTTTGTTTTTCCTGGATGCTCTGAGGTTCTCTGCTTCCAAGTTTGTGTCACATAAAGTGCAAGAAAAGCATGGTAGTAACTCCAGTTCAGTTCCCACCTGGCTGTTCCTTATGCACACATGACAGGCCTGCACTCCATCACCAAGACTGGTTTTGATCAGCTGTGATATCCTGAGGGTAGACCCTACTCCTTGGAGACCTTAGGAAAGCAAAGGGTGTACATTTCTCTGGGTAACAGTGGAAGTAGATGTGAATTGCTCATTTCTTAAATCTGCAAAGAGGAATCTACCTCAAAAAGTGCCAAAAGATCTAAGTATCAAGTGGACATAAATATAAAAAATTCAGCACTCAGAATGTTATGAAGAAAGATGATGATTTGCGTGTTCCAAGCAGGGGGAAATAAATCACAGCCAACAATGTGGCACACGTTGAACAAGAACAGAGAATTCCTGCTCAGAGGAATCTTGTTGCTGCGAGTTAATAATCTTTTTATTAGCATACCCTGAAGCTTTTTGGGATATAAATTTTGCAAAATAACATCTGTATTGTGGAAGCAGGCCATAAAATTAAGAAACAAACACAAAGAAAACACAAAGTTGTGCTTGAGCCTTGTAGTCAAGAAGAGGACACCTGCTTCCTTTTATGAGGCACACTGGAACACCCGCTGTGACTAACCTGTGGGATGCAGTGGATGAAGACAATGGTGGTGGAATTTACACTGGGGGAGTAACTCCTGGTGTAGCCTCAGCTCTCCTGAGTTGTAAGTGAGGAGCCTCTGCTGTTGATGTCTGAAAAGAAATCAGTTGAATTCCTGGGGCAATATTATACTGATAGGACCAAGGCTGAGTTTCCTTGATGGGAGAGTCAAAAAAGATTGGAGATGGAAGTACTTCTGAGTCTGTCTGCTTTTTCTCTTTCATTTTCTGGAGGAATACTGTTGTTGAAAACTGTCTGTGATGTAGTGTTTTCTTTTTTCCAGAATGATCCATAGCAGAAGAAGGCATAAGACGGAAATATCAGAAATAACATAGGAAGGTTTATGTGTTTCATGGATGGGAGTGGCAAGTCTCCTCTTTTTGCTACCATCCATTTTTCAGCTTCTATTTTTTAGTCTCCTGATTTCCATTTGACAGACAACAAAAAAGAGTTCTCCATTAACTGTTAGCTTTGCCTCAACGTGCATCTTCTGTTCTTTCTCCTCTATTTCTTCTTTAATTTAAGGCCTGGTTGGCATTTTTTTCCCATCAGACATAATAAATGGCTGGGAGCTGTCTGCTCTTTTGGACTCTTTTGTCTTCAATCCATCATTATGTCTTCATTGTCCTCTTTAATTTAACTGAGATGTTGAGGGGATCACTTACTGTGAAAGACAATATTGCTAGCTGTCCACAGGGATTTCACTCATCTATTCATCATCTTGGTAAAATAAACTATATGTGAAATATTGTGTACTAAAAAATGCAAAATACATAAGTCCATTTCAGACACTGAGTACTTACCCAGTATTTTTAAAAAAAGGTGTTTGTGGTTAGGCATGTGACACCTTTTCTGGCTAGAAATTTTGTCTAATTTAACTATGGAAGATGAATTTCAAACTTGAAATTGATTTGACTACAAACTTGCACTAACTTTATTGCTTTGTTTCAAAGTATGTCAGTAGGTACACCAGTAGGAACTGCAATACAGAACTGAAATGAAAGTCACAATTTCACCTTTATTTCCTGGTGTTCAGAGGGAGTTCAGAGCAACTGGGAATATGCCTTTTCACTTGGAGACCAAAATCTAGGAAATTAACTTTAGAATACTTAAAAAAAAATCTCAGGGATCAGGAATATTTCTGTCAGATAATTCCCTCAAATACTCAGAATGACATCTCAAACATAAAAGCTCAGTATGTTTCAAATTTAGTATTTTGGAGAGGTCTACTCCCAAAAAACCTCAGGGAAGTGTTGAAGAAGTGAGTGAGGAGACTCACATTAGATTTTGGACTATTGAAGTTTAGCACACATTTTCCAACAAATTTTTTTTCCAAGACCACTTCTGTTTATGCGCATTCTTCTTTTTTTTTATTTTTTCTTAAATAAGTGACAGTTTTTGTATTTAAAACAGGTGGCAATACTCTGGTTTTAGATTAAACTACCCAAAGCCGGGAACTGGCTGTGTGTCTACATTTTCCATCTGCATATGCACAACTTTGCTAATCTATTAGTGCCTAAAATTACATTCTCAAATACCTAAGAGAACATGGGCTGGTGAATTAGAGCACTCTCAGCTACCAGCCACTCCATCTGTAACCTTCCTTGATTGTGATGAATAAATGTACCTCCAGGGCCCTGAGAAGAGGATTGTGATGGCTGGACATGGGTTGATACTCAGAAAGGAGATTTCCTCTGCAGCTATTGAAATGTCTGACCGTGAGATTTTGCTTTGTCTTCTTAGAGGTACAAAAGAATTTCCATGATTGGAAGGTATTATTGTAGAAACTGTGGCAACTTCAGAAGTCCTTATATATGATAGCTATATATTTGTAGTATAATAATAATAATGATAATAATAATAATTGTAATTCATCCCTTCATTGCTATCTCTCAGAAAAGTCAGTGTAGTAAATGATTGCATGATAAAAATGGCAGATGAAATTCAGTGATGATAATTGCAAAGTCACATGCACAGGAAAAGATGAGTCCTAGCTCTGCCTAGGAAAGGCTTAGGAGGAGTTTTTGTTGCTTAGCAGGCATAAAACAGCAGAGTGGAGCTCAGGAGCAGTGACAAAGAGCACTGGAGGCACAACTGAGAAGAGAGTAGAGAAGAAACAGGAAATATCACTGTGCAGGATGGAACTACAGCACACACCCGAATTTTGGTGGCTGCATACAATTTTGTTCCCTACTCCTCAGATCTGAACTGGAATCAATAAGTTCAGCTTAATGCATGGCAATCATCAGACATAAGGTATATCTTCTTTATGAAAAAAGAAAAAAGACTGGAATTTCTCAGCTTGAAAAAGAGATTCTGAATTATCTAATGAAAGAATAAAATTGTATGATGTGGAGGAGATAAGTAAGGAATAATTATTCTCAAGTTAAAAAAGTATGGCACCTTAGGTAATTTATTCTCCTCAGGCTTGCTGGAGGTAGAACAATCTATGCCAGGGCGTAAAGATTACCTTGCACTGAGATTGTTTCACAAAACATTTCCCCGCTGTCCTGCTGGCAGCTCATGTTTAATTCAGGGTAATGGGCTTGCTGGAGCTTTCACCTGGTGGGTGCAGCAGTGGTTCCTCTGTTCTCATGTCAGGGACTGGATGGGTTCACTCAGCCTTGCTAGCCATTGCAAGCAGCCTCTGCCTTTGGAAAACCACCGCTGGTGTTCCTGGGATTCCAAAGTTGTACAAATAAATCTTATTAGATGTCTCTTGCCTCACAATAAAACAAATCCTTGTTTCACACACATTTCCCGTACGCAAGAAATAAGGTATTAAAAACTGTGAAAAGTTTAATTGCAGTATTTTCCACACATACTTAAATTTAAATTAGTTGAACTAGATGATCATTGTGGGTCCCTTCTGACTGAAGTGTTCTCTTCTATTAAGCCCGAGTCACACTAAGGACTTTGAAGAAATTGAGACATTGTAAATTCATGGCAACATTTCATTTATGCATGTTCACTGAGTTCTCTATGTATAATTTTATGGCCAGGTGTCAAAAGGATAAATCTAACTGAGACCAACAGAAGAACATAGTAAAGTTTTCCAGTGATAATCTTTGTTTCTTTGCCCGTATGCACAGGGTAAATTACTGGTCTAAATAAATATATACACAAAAGCATACAATTTATTTTAACCACAGTACCAGAATTTGTGAGAAAATACCTTTATTATGGGTAGCGTTAATGTGGAGGTGGAAGAGAAATACAAAAAAAAAAGAAAAATTGGTTCACAGCCAACTGCATCACATTAACATTGCCAAGCATAGTTAAAATTATACAAAGTCAATAATGTGGATTTAGGGATGCAATTTCAGATTCTCCCTTTTTTTCCATTGTATTTTTATGACTTTACATGGGTCAGTGCTTCTAAATCCTGTTTAGATACAAAATTAATTTATTTGTACTTTGTAAGAGTACTTGGGTATATGGTTTCTACATTGTCAGTGGCTTATCTGGTTCTTGGCTTTTCCTGCATGTATTTTTATTGATATCTTAGTGGCTGCTAAACACAGACCTTTTGTATATGCATTTTTAAGAGTGCTGTAAGAGATTATATGATGTCTGTTAATACATAAAGCTAGGGTTTTTACTACATCTGTTTCATAATTTGATAAACCATAAGAAAAAAGGGTTAAACAGAAGTCCCTCAGCAAGTTTCCATGATAAAACTACAGCATGAATCTAACTCCGATTCTGATTAAAAATGGTAAGCTAATTCACAGGTGAATGCTTCCATTTAGGAGAAAATGCCTTGCAAATACTGACATTTCTTCAAGTTACAGAGATGTTTTTAAGGTCCAGTTTTAAATAGAAAGTTTGGGGGAATCCAAAAACAGCATTTGTGTGCATAAATTTCTGTGTGAAATAATTTAACAAAACCCAAGCATCTTTTGTGATGGGCAAGAAAAGTCACGATCCTTTTGAGTTTTCCACATAAAAGTCAAATACAGGTCTGTTTTCACAAGCTCTGCAGCATTTATGCAGTTCAAAGGTGTTATTCATTGGTTTGACTTGTTTATCTTATGTCTTCAAGATTGCATTTTAAATAAGCTCTGAAAGATTTATATGCATGTTAAAATGACTCAGAAATGTCCCTAGGAGTTCAGGGGATGAAAATGTGTTGAGCTGAAAGCTGGAAGATACCACTATTGTCCTAGGGCCTTCCAAGGAGGTGATCTCAGTGTCCTGCTTTTCACAGTTGGTTCTGAATCCTTAGCAAATTCTTTTATTCTGGAAAAAAGAGCTTGGATTTTGTGTTGTCTTTGGGCACTTGGTGAGACATTACTCATAGCGGTGCTTTGGGACCACATTTCCTTTTCACTTCTGATTTATGCATTTATTTTCCTCACAATATGAATAATTAATATCAGCATGATTGGGATTTTTTTTCATAATATCTTTTAAACTGAGGCAAAAAAATATGCATGTCAAGTATTTGAAAATACCATCTGAGGGCACATAAAATATTATTAGTGGCTCCCCAAGTGGGCAAAGGCAGGGAGGTAGGTTGGTCATGTATTTTTGGCACGTCACATTTGCAGACAGCAGGCACAAGAATTATGAGATCCCCTTCTGCACCAAGACAGTTCAGATTAGCAGAAACAGAAAATATCTGGAGACATAGAGAAGGTTCTCCAGCCCAGGTGGATGGTGGGGAATATCAGGAAGGAATATGACCTGCAACAGCTGACTAAAATGAAGCTAAAAATGCCAGGACAAAGCTGCCCTCTGTGCTACCATTTCAGCAGAGTTTGGGATCTGCTCTGCTTTGGCATCACTGAAATTTTCATTTCACCCAATTTTAATTGGGAAAGGAGGGGGTGGGCTTTCTCCGTGTTGTATTTCTTGAGGGATGTGAAAAGAGGAGGCTCAGAGAGAAAACTAAAGCCCATGTGCCCAGCGCAGCTGCCTGGTGGTGTCTGCATCTTGTGTTTGCTTCTCCACTGAGGACCCTTCCTCCAAACTAAAAAGGCTCCTATAAAATTAATTTTATCTAGTCATAAGCATGACCTGAAAGTAATTTTTAGTGTGTTTATTCAAGCTGTTAGAGAGCATGGCTAAAGCAAGCAAAGTGCTGTTAGGGAATTTCCCAGTGCTTATCAATACAATTCTCCTGTGAAACTTCATCTGACTTTGTAATGAACAGGTGTAACAAGGCAACCTATATTTTTTCATACATAATTTTCTCCTTCTCTTGACTTTTTTTGACAGAATCATGAATAAACTGGCAGACCAGCAGGACCACATGATACCATGAAGAGAAGCTTACAGGTCCTCTATTGCCAACTGTTTAGTAAGTAAATACTAATTTTTAATCTGTAAGAAAGGAACTATTAAAATCCTTATGAAAGACAGCAATATTTTTGCAGGGCACAGTTCAGGGAAGTACTTAACCATGTGTTTTGCTTCAGGTACCTGGAGGAACCATATGGAAGTTAAATTACCCTGTTGTCTGAGATATTTAGACATGTATTAAAAATGAGTTGAAGGATCAGCTGATTCTGCAGAGTTCTGTACAAGAATAGAATTGATTTGCTGTGCCTTGCAACTGAGGCAACTATCACCCTCAGAAAAATGAGATGTAGATACAGAGGATGGTGGCTAGAAGAAATAATGCAGCATTTTTGGAAGAGGGATCCATCCCACTTGGCATTTCTGGTGGTCACCCCTCAATAAAAAATGTGTGAGTGAGGAAAAGTCTAGGCTCACACAGACCTCAATTCTGTGTCACTTCCTGAGATGACAAGTTTCTTAATTTTTTTTTTTTTTCTGAAAAGAGAAGGCTTTCAGAAGAGTCCATCCATTATGAAAGTCCAGCAAAAACATCAGGTGGAATTTAGACTGTGTAGACAGGGGTCAGCTCCCCTGTTCATGGAAGTAAGGGAAGGTTTTAGGTGTAAAACAATATTGACATTGTTGGGGCTTCTTTGTAAACTGACAATTTTCAGTGCAAGCATCATAAGCGACACCTTTTCTTCAAAATTGTAGAGATTAGATAAAGTAGGATGAGACAAAATGTAAGTATAACCACTTGCTGTCATGTTTTACAAGGGAAATTGCTAACTTCCAGTAAAAAATGAAAAACAACAGGTTTTTTAATGTTGTCGCTTCAGTTTGGCAGAATGTCTCTCTCCAATATACATATTTTCATTGACAGTTTTGTATGGATTTCTCTTATTCTGGCCAAAGCAAGAGGAAAACCAGGAAATTATGCTTAGTATGCTTGGACTGAGCAATGGAAGGACTGGTATTTTACTGGATGTGTGAAAATTGAATCTAAGGAATATTTTGTGGGCTTTACAGAAATCCGGTTACTATCATATCTTTGCTTTACTCACGGTTGGTTGATGTTCTTATTCCTATTTACAGCTGTTCCTATGACACAGGGGAAACAGAGGTGTGTCCTCCTGACATGAGAGGGGAGCCTCCAGACGTGCACCCAAGGCTATTTTCCTTGAGCATAAAGCTAGGCCAGATGTGCCTACATGACCTGCCCAGCAGCACAATTTTGGGTCCCAGAGATTTGGTGATGTGGGAAGAGCTCCTCAGGGAGAATTTTAACCAGAAACCCACTGAGTGCAGTGGGAGCTGTGGTATTTTTACCACAGCTGAGGACCCAGAATACTTTGCTGCATTTTGCCACGTTGAAATGTGATTTGATTCTAAAACTAACTTGGTTTCTGAACCAACATTAGGTTAATTGTAAAGAAAATATGAAGCAGAACTGAATAAATACATTTCTACCAACATGTAGGGAAAAGAAGGAAGGTATACTTTTCATCCAGCCTATCACAGTGTTGAGTCTTTCTGTAACTATTTTTATTTTTTTAATACCATGCTTCCCTGCCTGGCAGCATTCCCCTTTGTTATCCTTGCTGCTTTAAATGGTATTTTTCAGGGTCGTGTGTTGAAGAGATAGGTGGCAAATAGAGGAACACTGAATATAAAGAGGGAAAAACTGAGAAAACATATATATGTGTATACATACACACACACACACACATATATATATATGACTGTGCAACAATATTGTCAACTCTCTGATGTAATTTGAAAAGATGGGTTCTGAACTTAAACTTCTAATGACAGGTAAAAAAGAAAACTGCTTTATTTCTCTGAGTGCAGCAAAAACTTGTTATAAGTGTAGTTTTCATTAACAAATGCAGCAGCAGCTATAGCTATATAAGAGGTACTTTGGGCATCTGGAATGTATTTTTCACTGGTTGGTTTATAAAAAGCATATGGCGACTTACTTAATTTCTATTATATCAGCTTTCTTTTAGATGCACTGAGGTGTGTTACCTAAGCTCACTTTTTCCCCAGTTACATCACAATGCTAAAAAAAATTCTAAAAGAGTGCATTCTGTCCAAGGAAGAGGAAATTACTTTAATGTGTTTCCTGTAACTGTTCTTTATGGTATAAGAAGGGCCTGCAGCATGGTCTTACTTGTTTCATTTGGATAAAAGAGGAAAATTGCTGCTACTATACAGCTGAAGAAAAAGCAAACTTCCAGAGAAAGTATCAAAAGAGGATATTCTGCTTGGGGCTGATTTACCAATGTCTTCCACCTGCCTACCTTCCTCATCTGCAACTACAACAAGTGGGTCTGTGATGCTGCCTCGGTAACGGGGCAGTGTTTTCACCTTGTCTGCTGTGGCATGAGTGAGTGAGTGAGGTTCAGAGCTATAGAGAGGTGCCCTGTGTATGCAAATATGATCACAGGGCATGCATGATCAAAGAAAACCTATGACAGCTGGAACAAAGTGTTGGTGGGTTTTGTAGAAACAGTGATCAGCTGGAGAGTGTGTGCTTGTGGATGTGCCTGTGGCAAAGAAATGTAGGAAGAAGCAGTTTCACCTCCAAATTGTGTGTAGTTATGAGGCTTGACACATTTTGCTTGAGTCCCAGCTACTGTGCTACGAGGCCAGTAGTGGCCACACTCATCTGTGAGTTCTTTTCCACATCTGTTCATTTCTGCTGTGTTCAGCTGTGTTTGTGTGGTGTCTGAGACTGTAGGACTCTGTACTCTAGAGGGCTTCTTGGCTTTGGGGATGGAAGAAAAGACTTATGTAGATATTGGTTTGATTGTCAAACAGTGGGATTTGTTAGCTGTATTTTTAAAAATCGGATCCATATATAAAGAAGATTTTGATTGTAGCTTATGTCTGGGTTTTGGTGAATTTCACATGAGTTATGTAAGCTTTCTCTTGCCATCCATATTCTTTTGCTGTGCTTTCCAAAAAGAGCACATTCCATCCATTCATGCTGATCAAGAATAGCATGTGAAAATGGCACTAGCAACAGCTGCTCTTTTGAATAGAGTTGTAGCTGGCTTGAATCTGATCCCAGCTGTCAAGAGGTAGAGTTTGTGAAAATTGTAGCACTACACTTGGCCCAGGACAGGGGCTCCGGGCGATGCTACTTTACCCCTAGTCATTCGTAATTTATGAATAAGTAATTAAACATGTGATGTAAAACTATAAAGAAGCAGTGCTTTCATACTGTATCTTCAAAGATTCTATTTAATCTGAAGTCTCTTAAGACATTAAAAGAAAAAAAACATAAAAAGATTGAAACAAAAAATTTGGAAGAGGTTTCTTAGTAAGAGCTCTTTGAAGTCACTAGCTAGATTGAGTTGATGAGGACCAATTAAAGCAAAACATGTGTCCACAATTTGCTGCCATTTGTTCTAGGCACATCTTTATGGATGAAGTTTGTTGCCTCTGTAACGATGAAGATGCAAATGTCTTTCCCATGAGGCTGAGCGATCTCTTTTTTATAAAGACCTAATGTGATGATTTAAGCCCTACAGCATGAGGCACAATATGTCTGCATTTTCTGTAATAAAACATGCACGTTATAATTTGCCAAGCGTGCACTATTCACTCAGGGCTTCCAAGTTGCATGTAAACTAGAGAAAAATGTGGGGACAGGTAACTGGTGAAGCTCTTGGTGCACAGCCTCTAAGTGGGACTTTCTTCCTCAGGCATTTATTTTCCTTAAAAAATGCAAGGACTTTTATTTCTTGTTTACTTACAGCACTAGGGTCTGTGTGAGGACCTGTCACCACAGCATCTGAAATAAACGGCCATCTGAGTGCTTCTTCATGTCATTATCACTTAGTGTGTTCCCAAGTATCACTCTTTCATCTCGCAAGCCTGGCACAATGCCCAGTAATATCAATAGAAAGAGTTTCCTATTTGCAAGTACGTTCCACTCTCTGTAGTAAAATGAGCAAAAACGTCTGCAAGTGGCCGTGCCTTGTAACACAGGCTGTCACAAATCTTGCATCCCCTTGCTGTGGGTGCTGCTCGCCTTCCCCAGTGTTAACTGGCAGCCTGGCTGCCTCTCAGTCAAGTCTTTGCAGTGAAGTTCACCCTGCAGGAAGGGTTAGCACAAGCCTGCACTCCATTCCAGTCTGAAGCAAGTCCAGGGGCTCATCCCTCTTCTTTTAAATATTTGATAAGCCATGTGAGTTTGTTCAATTCCTGTATTAGAGGAGACTCAGTCCTAAGTACCTTCTGAAAGGTGTTGAGCAGCATTACCTCCTAATGCCTCTTGCCTCTGGTAGGAAACCACACCCATCAGCTTTTCTTTCTACTGCCAAGTGCCGTCTGTGAATAATTGTGTGTTATTAACAAGATGGTACGCACCGATGGCTCGTTTATACAATTACTCATGGCTCGTTTAGAGCAAGGGAAGAGGCATGGTAACAGTACAAGAAAGACTGCTGCCAGATGCAGGGGAGTAACCTGTTCTCTGCCCACACACTAGTAGATGAGACATGAAGAAATGGATTTAGAGAGCAGGTAGCTTACTATTAGGCATCAGGCAAAAATCAGCTTAGGGTATTGAAACCCTAGAACAGGCTAGTCAGGAGATTTAAGTCTGCCACTGAAGTACAGAATGGAAAAAACCATCTCTCAGGGGAGACAGGTCATCTGGATGATTTCAAAAGCTCCCATCAAACCCTCTGTTCCTGTGACCACTAGGTACTGTGTCCTTAGTGCAAATGAGCCTGCTTGCTTCCACAGAGAGCTCTCAGCTTGCACAAGGCATGTATAATTAATCCATGTGCTAGAAATGTAAAGGTGACGTGGGCTTAAAGGTACTGGGGGTCACTTGATACACATCAACAGAGAGTGTCTTCCTATCATTCACAAGGACTGACAGAGAGGAAAGAAAACAGCATTTTTGTTGTGCTCTCTTAGATTGGCAGGTATTAGCTTGAGCAAAGACAGCAGCAGGGAGTGGCTATCCAGCAACAGATTCTGTCTGGTTTGCTTAAAAATTAGAAAGGTAAACAGCCTCTGGCTATGCAGTGTATCATGTACAAAGCTTTTTGGGATACTCGCTGGGCTGAGACATTTGTATTTGAGAATCACGTGGCTTGGTAACAGCCTGCCCATGAAGCAGCTCACAGCAAGCAGTCCCTCAACACCTCCTTTTCCCAGAATTCAATTAAAGGTTGTTGCTTCAGTTTCTCAGCAAAAACTGCCTTCTTGAAAAAAGCTGTAACCTTCCATGTTATGATTCACTCCTGGAAAACAGACCTTTTAAAAGAGGACTTCAAAAGCAAACCAGTGCACCTTATAAAGAAACTAAATAGAATATACATTTTCTTATCAGATGTAGGCTCCAATGTTCTTGATGTGCCCTTTAGTGAGATTTCAGCTGTACACACACATAATAGGGAGGGTTCCTGCTTGCTGCCTGAATAAGTAAAACTCTGTGGATCGGATGGCTCTTGCCATTCTAAAACTGAGATTGTTTTCATAAATAGCTTGCAGTATTTATTTTAAATTTGCTGCTTCCATAAACAATCGTGCCCTTAAAGGCATTACAGTTTGGTAGGATTTCACAGATAGTGTGAACTCTTTAACAAGTTTGAGGTACATCTGTGGGGTGGGGATCTTGTTTTGCCAAGAGCAGATACAAATTCAGGACATAGCAACACAAACAACTAACATATTGTCTAAAGTTCACCACTTGCAGATTTGCTGAAACACAGAGAGATGTGGAATAGGCCTGGGGCTGTAGAATTTCAAGTCATGGTTTAGGTCCTTGACACTGAATTTGGGATAAAAAGCCAACAGGCAGTTACATTATTATATTTGCTCTTTCTATTTGCAAACAAGTGATTCGTGCCTTTGCACATATCATTTGATAGTCTGAGTATGTTCTTGGCATTAAGCACCTTCAATTTTATACTTCTACCAGTGCTATTTGCACTAGAACCGTGTAGATTTTTCAAAATTAATGAGCGTGGATTCTTCACAGTGTTTATATTTATCAAGCATTCACACACCAGTTGTGTGACATTCTGGTAACAATGTCCATGATTAATATGCTAGAAAACCAGGAGATATTAAGTAAATACATCTAAATATGTATGCTTAGCCAAATTTGAAGAGGCTGCAAGGATTTGGTTTTAAAATTCCTTACCACATTGTTCAAACAATAATCTGGTATAAACTCGTCATATTACTTCCATCTTATGTTGTGAATTATTTGTATTTTGGACCTGGAGTGATCCCCATTGTATGACACCATATCTGTCTAATCTGTTTTAGATTCAGTACTGTTTGCCTCAAGCCCTAAGAGAGATGTTTCAGAGGGAGGACGAATAGGCATGAGTACAAATGTGACTTTCCTCTATTTTCCCTTTCAAAAGTCTATTCATCCATCTCTAACAGAAATGAAACTTCAGGAACAAAGACTTAGCAGCCTGTGCAAATTCACATGTGTGTTTTGAGACCCAGCATCAAGTGGAGGAAGCAATGTTGCTGACATGCAGGCCTAGCAACCATGAAATATCGTTCCTATTGAGTTCAATGGCAAAACTCCCGTTGACATTAGTAGGATTGGGATTTTATTCCCAGCCTACATGTTCCCAGCTTGCTTTGATATGTTGCAACATAAAGTGAAAATATCCTGTCAAACATTTATTTCTTTCCCCAAAGCCTTCTTTTTTTCCTGGCTGGGCCTAAGAAACATTGTTATGATTTTTGACAATATTGCAGTCAAGGGCTAATTCAGCAAAGACAGTTAAATATGTAAATTGGGTTGTTAGCCCCAGCCAGACTGCTCCCACAGCAGCCACTAGCCTTGGGCTTGAATCGCCATTGAGCTATGTTCCAATAATTTGAAATAAGAAAGTTTGTACGTCAACATGCACACTGGTGTCTCATGTCTGTGAATTATCCAATGCCTGTGACAGTGTTCCTGTGGGAAAGACAGAATAATTGCTGTTAGATACTCTGTTGTATTGTTATGGGATATTCCCCATGTGCAAACTGCCCTGCACAAGGGTTTGTACCACTGGTATCACTACCAAAGCAATATTTAGATCCCCGTGTTTAGGTGCTGAAATTTTTATGTGTTAAAAGTGTCTTTGACTACTTGCAATGCCTTTGAACTTTTCTCCCTCCAGCCACCCCTTGGCATGCTGCATTCTGTTACTTTTGAGCAGGAAAGACCTAACTGTGGATGTTATGGCAGCTTTCATTGCTCTCTTGTGTGTCCATTGTAGCTCACTGCAGGCTGTGTAAATAATTTACTTGTAAAACCAGGCTCACTGCAGGCAGTGGAAACAGTTTGGAAGAAATACACGTACACCAAAGTGTCATCTAATTCGGCAGCACGTGATGGGTATTATCCTTGTCCCTTCTCTAAACAGAATATATATGGATGCCCTCTGTGGATCTACAAAAGTTCTCCAAAGAGCTTGAGCATATATCAAAACTTAAGCACATTCGACTCAATGAAAGACTTCAGAACTCCACCCGAGAAAAAAACTTGGTGTGAAACATCATCAAAGTTAGCCTTTGGAACAAAGCCTTTGCTTCTAGAAGCAGTGCATCCATCTGGTCTTTATTTGAAGACAGGCATCTGCAAAACTTCCTTGACAAATCGAGGCCCTGGACATAATTGGTATGAATGTATTGTTTTGTAGTACGTTATTGCTTTAAACTATGTGTGTCCTCTAATGTCTGAAACCTCAAGGGCAGGATGTGCTCCCAGGGTCTGGGAAAAGCCACAGTCTCCTTTCACATGATTTTATTCCCCATATTATTTTTGGATAAGAGGAAGATGTTTCTTACATGTCCTACACAAGATGTTTGAAAAGTGACCTCAGCAGGAAAAATATTCTACCCCTGTTCTGGTAACTTAAAGCCTCCCTCTACTGGGTTCACAAAACGTTCTGGAAATGAGGAGAAAAAGTTTATAGCAGGTCCCAGCCCTTCAGCTGGAGAAGGCAAAGGAACCACAACACTGAGGCCATATTTCCTTGGGGTGGAGGTGCTGGGCCTCCACTCTGGCTGGTGTGTATCTCATAATGTGCATCACAAGTGCCCAGGAGGAACCACCACTTCAGGTTTTGAAGGAATAGTGCAGGGTAGCCTGGCCAGCTTTCCCATTACTGAACTATTCCTTTTGCTCAAGACCAGGCTCCTGGTAATATCCAGGGCCAAGGAGAGGATTTCTGGGGCCAGGTTTTCCATATCAGTAAATACTTAATAACTGATTTTGGCATGAAATTAATTTTCCTAAGTACCTAAGCAGATTAACCTGCTTTCTTCCTGGTGGCTAGAGCAGGAATCTTCTGCAGGTGGCTTGAAGAAGTGCACAAGGCACGTCTCTAATACAGAGTGCCAAGATATTTTGGAAAATCTGATCCCTTTCCCTTGAATTTAAGGGAGCAGACTTTGTTTCAAGACTATGTAATACTATGCAGAGCATAAATATTTTACCTCAGAATTGATGAGTAGTATTCAGTGCTTGCCAAGACCAATTTATAAGGGGGGAGAAAAAAAGAAGGAATGTGGAAGGAAGCAAAACAGTGTGGGTGGCTAGAGAGATAGCTGGATATTCCTCATAATGAAGTAAATATATTCATAATAAAGTAAATACATCCATTTCTTATTGCAGGTTTAATTGCAGTCTTTAGGTGTGTTTCACGTACCCATTGAAATGCTGGTGCTGACTGGATTTATTGTGTGCCTATTCTGTATTCATTAGACTGTTGTTCCTTACTCTCTACTGCAGCAACTCGTAAATATCTTTCCAGCCACTGCCATCCTCAGTAGAAATGTGTGTGCTGTGGCAGAATAAAGCTTGCTCTGCATGGAAACCTCAAATATTGCTTAGAGGAAAATATCCAGACTACACAACAAATTCTGTCTCAATAGGTTTTTAACCCATGGACCTCCCTTATTGCTAGAATAGAAACAAGCATTTCCCTCTCATCCCTGGGGAATATTAGTCTTAAATAAGTTGATGACCAATGTCATCAGTTGTTATGAATCATTGCAGGAGACCCTGAAAGAGTTTGAAATTTTTGTGTGCTCACAGAAGACTGCACATTGCATTTTATTGGGACTTTCAGAGTGAACCAGTGAGTATTTGTGACAGTACTTTGCTGTAGACTGTGAAAGGCAGCATGATTTCTGGCACCATTGTAAATCCATTTTGTAAAATCCAGGGCTGTGTTTCTGCTGGAATTCCCATGCAGACAGCCTGTGAGGGATGCCCAGTTTTCAAATACAAAGTTTCTCATTCTTTATGCATTTGGAAAAGGCACTGCTTCCTGCAGCTAGCATTGCATGGGAAGGATGACGACTGCACTATCTTCTAAAGCATTGGATTTCACTGGTTCCTGTAGAGGTAACAAATCCATTATGCCCTCATTGCTGAGGGCATTAACAATTAACATACAAACACCACAATGAAGATGTCAAAGAGAGGAAAATAAAGATAACAAACAAGGAGAGGACCTGATAAATGAATAACAGCATGCTTGCAGGGCAAAACACTTGTGTTTGTATGGACATATTTAGTTTTGCCTTAAAGCACAGGGAAAGAAAAAAAGTGGCTTAAAATCCTGTGAACTTTCAGCCTTGTCTTGGAGGTGTAGAATAGATCAATTATCTCAATTTTTTGTTGTTCAGTTCAACAGTGCTGCGGTTTGACACTGTTTTTTCCTTAGAGAACCTGGCCATTTCACCTAGTTCAAAGCTCTTTTGTTGTGCCATTTCAGGAAGGAAGAGCTGTTTTTCTGATCAAGGTTCTGTACATGCCTGAAAGCCTCACATTAAATCCCTGCCCCGGGACCTACTTCTTAATGCTGAGGTTGTGAAGCATAAAGTTAATCACATTACAGTCTGTACTGCACAGAGGTGTCCTGAAAGTTATTAAGGATGAAGCTTGTGCTGGAGAAAGGGCAATAGGTGCTTAGGGAAGGAGGATCCTCCAAGGCTGATTCTCAGCAGCAAACAAGGAGGATGTGCAGGAATGGAGTAGTGTTTACAGCTTATTAGGATTGGGCAGTAGCAATTTTTTTTTTGTTTGTTTGTTTGGGATGTTGTTTTGTTCGGTTTTTTTTAATGCAGAGCAATCCCTTATGTGAGAGATCATCTATAAGATAAGAGTTACAGAACCCTGGGCCTCGGCTTTGCCCACTGCAGTGCATCTTTTCTTGGCCTTGGCGCATTTATGACTAGGACCATTGGTTTCAAAGTCACTGCTGAGCATGTATGTGACTGACAGGGAATCAGATATAAATCCTCTAGCCCTGAGGTGGAGGGGAATGAACTGGAGATGGGATAGGACAGAGAATGCTTAGTGTACGTCAGAGAAAGGGCTACTACAGGAAAAAGAAGGGTCCTCTTTCCTCGTAGTTTACAGAGCTGCAGAAAACCTGGGGGTGAGTGGGGTGCAGTGTACATAGACTTGACTAGCTCTTCTTGCAGGAAAATTTGTTTCAGAAGTGAAAGTCAGTTCTGAGGAAGTCTTGGTCTGAATTGTTGTTGGGAACATCTCTTAATGGTCCTAGCTATTCAGCTTCTCTCAGTTACAGGGCACCTATCTTCACCGGTATTTTCCAACATGAAAAAGATCCCTCTTCCTTGAAGAAGGTGGTGACACCATTACTCTTGTCAGCTCTTCTCAGCCTTGAGGAGGCCACTGTCCCCTCCTGTGAATGTTCCCTGCTCCTAGCACTTCAGTTCTACCAGAGCAAACGTGCCTTTTCAGTGGTTTTCAGTGCTGCATCAAAATTTTCAGCTTCATTCCCCTGGTTCACAGGCTCTGTGGCAGCCCAGAGCTGCACAGCACAGCTCAGTACAGCAGCCTGTGCTTCTGTGGACTGTGGGCTGGCTGTGCTCCAGAGCAGCCCCAACCCAGAAGAAACAGCTTGAGGGTTACAGTCAATTAGCATAAATTGCTAAGGGCCCAAAATATGTTGCAGAGCCAGTGTGGATTGTTCCCTTTCTCTTGTTCCTTTTGTCTCTGCTGATTCTGTGGAGGACAGAAAGCTTAGAGCCCATTTTTGTCATTCCCAGAGGAGGGATGTAGCTGATGCAGCTGGAAGAGTAGGACCAAAAGCATGTCCTAATATCCAGGAGACCTTGGGCTGTTGTTTTTGTCACTGAATTTCTCAGTATCTCCTGTTCCTGCATGTCTTATCTGTTGAACTGTAAGCATTTGGGGCTAGGGGTTGACAGTATTTGGATGTGTTATGCAGTGCTGAGCATACTTTTGGCTCTTACTTAGTAATTATAACAATTAATAAGAAATACCATATGGCTAAAAATATTGTAACTCTCAGAAGAATTCTTGGGCCATTTATTTTGTGCATATGAGTGTGTGCCTCATTTAAGCCAATTATTTTTGTATTAACAGGCATTGGTTATGCCATCCTTCTGCTTTTATTTTTAGTAGTATTAAGATTATTGCAAAAAGTGTGAAGAGTGAATGAAAAAGTAAAGGAAATCCATTTCCTAGTACTTGTCTTCTAAAATTAAATTTTCTGGTTGAATAATCCTACATTTAATCCTCAAAGGGATGTGTTCCCTAGGGGGAGCACTCTCCGCACCCTCAGGTGCCTGCTGTCAAAATGTCAGAGGATGGGAGATGAATCCAAATGAATTAATGAATCCAAATCCTTGTTTGGAAATCAGGTGGTGTTTGATGATGGCTTTACCATTTTTAACCACAAATGTGGTTAAATTTATGGACCAGAGACATGTTACTCTCAAAATTCAGTTCCCAGGTTATGTTCTGCTTTTCAGAAAATGCAGCAAAATATAGTAGAGTCCCTCTTGCTCCCTGTCTTGTTAGTTATAGAAGACTGGGAAATCTCAGTCTTCAGTGTTTCAAGATGAAATTTTTAGGTCTATCTGAGATGATCCTTTTTAGCATGGCATGGACAAGTGTAAATCCTCTTTTGTTCCATGGATTGAAGGGATTCAAGCTTTATATCCATGGAGGAATGGAGATCACGTGTGGTGCTGGTGTATCTCCAGACTGCCTCTGTGTGTCCCACTTTTTGGACTGGAGGCCTGTTGTCCCAGGCTAAGTTTCTGTTCCTGTTCAGTGATGTTTTGACAGGAGCATGTTGTTCCTGAGCCCATGATCTGGTGCAAAGGATGTATCCGTGGGTGTTTGTACTGGGCAGCACACACATGGGAGCAGGAAACACAGACCAAGGACTTGGGTCACACCGGTACTTAAATCATCCCATTAGCAGATTTTTTAAAGCAATGAATGAGCTTATAGAAGTGTATTTATTTAAAATTCAGCTGAGAGTAGAATATGATGCTTATTGCTGTTAAGAAGGGACTTCTTAACAGTGTGTGCCCATTCCACAGATAATTTCACAACTATTTCTTGAGTTTAAATATTAAGTAGAAATTATGGAAAAGCTTTGCCAACTGCCTTTTTGAGAACAAAAGCACAGGTAAGTATATTTTAAAAGTGTGATCTGCTATGCTGAGGGGGAACACAGGGGAGAGATGTGCAGAAGAATGCAGGTTTGTGTTAGTATTTTTTTTTAAAACAGCTAAGATGTTATTTTGTGAAGTAAAGTTGTTTTGTGGTGGCAGATGTATAAAGACATTGGTTATTTCAATGTCAGGTGTCACTGGCAGATGAATAACAAGATTGTGTGAAGAACTGCAGTTGGATCAGCAAGGCTGATTCTTACCAGTCCGAGAGCTTTTGGAGATTACAGTATAGCTTGAGGAATTTATTGAGGTGATTTATCCACAGTGCTTGTGAATACATTGCATCCGTACTCTGTCTGAGCTAGTATAGAGTGGATCTCAATACCTACAAATGTATTATTAATGTTACTTTAGCAAGCAGTACGTTTTTGCATAGTTTCAATATCCTTCACATTCATGGATTTTGAACATAACTCTAAAACTCACAATAAATCCTCTGCCGTTGAAACAAATACATTTTGGGAAAACATAAAAAATACTCTTAAAAATTCCATTTGATAACAGCACTCAGTCAGCCTTTCTGCTACTGAGAGCATCTGACAACCAGAAATGGAAATGTCTATAAAAGAGGCTTCTGAAAGAAGCAAAAGAGGAAAATTGAAAATCTGCTTTTGCCTGTGGGGCTGTCTTCTTGTTTTAGAAACTTTCATCAGTAGGTGAAGTTTGTAGAAAAAAAAGGTGGAGAAAAGCAAGCTAAAAAAGCAACAGACGAAGCACTATTTCATGTGGAGTACTCTGTTTTTCCTCTGCATCCGTAAGTTCTTGTGCTATGGTGGAAACAAAACCAAAAAGACTTGTTAGAGGAGGAGACCGAGAACTTTTGTTTTACAGTCAGCAATAAAGACAGTCTTGTGAGAAAAGACTCTTCAGTTTGTGTGGTTTGCTCTGTCATTGTGTCAGAGAGGGTGAGTTCTTCTCTCTGCTTTACAGCATCAAGCAGTTCCTCAGCTGTTCACCTCACGCTCACAAGATCCACTAGCTGACCATGCTGACATTGCCTCCTGCCCAGTCCTGTAGATCCGTAAATTTTGTTCCTCAGCATCTACAGCCAGGGATGAGTTACCAAAAGAAGTAACTCCTTTTCAGCCACCAAGGAATTACCCCTGCCTAGAATTTTTTACTGCAGCATTTCTGAACGGTCCTTGTGAAGTGCAGAGAAAGGAGTCTGGCAGAGCTGTCCCTTTTGGCATCCCTTTGGAAAATACCGCTGGAGGCAGGAGGAGAAGAGTGGCGTGGGCAAGGGTAGCTCACCCTCCCCAGTGAGAGTGGAGAAGATTGTTCTCAGTTCAGTGTGGCACCCCTCACCTCAAAACTGCAGTGAGGAAGAAAATGAAGTTGTTCCAGGAGGCCAGTCATCTGTGGCTGATCTTTCGTAGCAAACCATGTTTTCTACAGTGCATCTGTGCAAGAATAAGAAACAGTCATGAATTTGTCAGGGAGAAAATTTTGCCTTTATAAAGTTATTAGCTGCAGTGGTTTCACTTTGACTGCCCTGAAATACACAAGACACTGAACTGAGAACTTCTCAGTTTTGCAAAATTCAAAACTGGTGGATTTGCACTGAGTTATGGCAGAAGACTGTGGAAGCCTCTCATGAATGAACTTTAGAGATTTATATCCTTATGTTTGCTTTTCTGAGTAAGCCAATATATATTTGTGCAGAGGCAGTATTTTTATGCAGGTAAGACAGGATGCCAGTAGTGTTATGTTTGTCATTATATAAGATCAAAAAAGCATTAGTTTATAATATGCATTCCAATTTCAAGACCCTGTTAATTTCAGTGAGTTTCAGGTTCTGGTTTGAGGGACAGTGTTTTAATGAAGATATAAATCACCATTCATAAGCACAACTTGCTATTTTCATATATAAAATCAATAGCTGTATTAAAGGTTCGCTGATATTTATAGTGATTTTGGCCACTATTTAAGATGTAATTTTCTGATAGGTCTGGGGCTTTGTCATTTATAATAAATGGTGAGAAAAATGGATTAGGAACCATATGTGTCTGAGGGAGAGAGGTACCTCATAGTCTACTGAGTTTGCCACATGTTTCAATGTTGTAAAATATTAATTTATTTTTATTCAGTTTTCTAATCCATTAGTCCATTGTTCAACATAAGGGAATTTCAGCCTGTCTGCCATACATGCATTAAGCACATCTCCTACCCTGTGCTACACCCATCAGGCTCTGTAGATTAAGGTAATGCCTCCAGGGCATCTTTGCATATGAACTGCATCAATCTTGCACTTTCTTCCCCTTTTCCTGCCCCATTTTCTTGTGCAGAGGACCTTGGTGCTGCAGGTTGTCATAGGAGTGTGGTAAACAGGAAAAGGGGAGATGCATAGCTTTGCCCATGATTCATTCAGGCCGCCACCTCCAGGAGCTGCAACAGCAAGGGACACAGCATGGAGAGTCATCAGTGACTTTGCAGTTGCAGTAATGTTCTGGTGAGGGCAGTGGAATTTCAGTACTCCTGTTTTGAGCCCAAAAGTCTTTACAGCCCCCAGCAAAGACTGGGAACATGTTTAAGTGTTCTACAAACATAGAGGTGATAGATGTATGTGAGTGAAGTGTATACCCTACTGTTCTGTGGTCTCATGGAGAAGACATCGTTGTGATGCATTTCACAAAAATATTGCAGAACTTCTCAAGTATTTCGTGAGGAGACACTAAAGTTACCAAATTATATCTCCCACAGCCTTCACAGAAGAGGCAGGAGCTAAGCTGTGTTATGGATGGCTAGTTTTCACCCCAAAAGCGTGCTTCGTGGCACAGTTTGGAGATGATGTGAAGGAGAGACCTTGGGAATGTACGTCTGACTGCTATGCATCTATAGTATTCCTGTCATCAGCCTTCTAGCTGTGTACTCAGCTTTGAATGGAATTCTATTTGTGATGGCTCCTCTCTAAAGCCAGTTTTTGTGATGGAGGGGATTGATGGGTCTCTTTTTTAAAGGAGCTGTGCTTAGTTCCAAGTCAGTATGCTAAAAGCACCCTGAGGCTGTATTTAATGTGTGTTGGGATTGCAATACTCTAAAATACTGCTGGCAGTGATGGAGCACCTGCAGTTTTCATTCTTGTAATTTTATTTCCTAGCATTTGAACAGGAATTAATCAGACTGTAAGGAGACTGCTTCAAGGTTTAGGTAGAGTTGTAGCTGCCCAAACTGCTTCCCTCAAAAAAANTTAGTTTTTAGCATTGTTTAGGAAATACCTCACAAAAGTGAACAAGAATGCAAGAGCCTGAAAATGGTTCATTTACTCCACAACAAGAACAAATATGTCACCAAAGGGAAACCCCGGCACCTCTGCTGCTCTGAGTACCACCTTCAGGTTTCTTTCTGAATTTTCATCTTTCAGTATATGAGCTTCTTGATACCAAATCGCTTCATTGCCAAAAGGAAGAAATAAAAGTAGCTTATTATTAATGCTTCTATCGAGTCTAAAGATCATACTCTATATTTCCAGCAGTGCCACACCACTTGAATTTTTTTAATTCACTGAATCAGATCCTTAGTGGGCAGAAAGAAGGGCATGATTAGCTTGGTTGAAGTCATTATTACTACATGGAAATAAATCACAGTGCAAATATGAGAGTTTTGTTTGCCTTTCTTGTGTCCTTCAGCTAGAATTCACGTTATTGAAAACGCTGTTAATTCTTCAGGAGCTGGTCAGGTAATGCTCATCTTTTAGGCAGAGATTTACTGCAATTAATAAAATACTGATACTGTATTTCAAACCCATAGATTCAGTGGAACATTTATTTGCAAAACCTGAAGCTACTAGATGTTCATTAAAGCATCTTTTTAAGGATGTTCCTATTGTTTTCCACATTAGTGTAGTCTCAGAGATATATTATAAATGTAAGGTCTGTGCAAGTCCTTTTTTACATGCAGCTGTTCACACAAATGCTCTAAGTGAAGTCCATCAAGCATTTCCATCTCTTAATTTGTGTCGTGGTTCTTGATAACTTCTTTCTTTTGCTAGTATACAATTTAAGCATTGTCAGAACACAGCTTCAGACTCTCATCTTGGTTGCTCTGATAATTTAATTTTGAGGAGAAAAATTTAATTCAGTAGATCGTCTTTGTATTTATACTGATGTTTAATGTGATCTGGTTCACTCAGCATTTGTTCCAATGAGAGTGACGATATATTGAATTATTTTAATATTTTCATATCCCTTCTTTGCTGCAGTTGCTTTAAGTTTTGCCTATTTATGACAGCCCTAGATAGTAAACAGCTGTGTAGGTTGGTTGATTGTCACGTGAGAGACCAGGAGTGGACATCTGGCCAGGATAGGATGCTCTGTAGGAAAATGATCCCCTGAAGTGTACCGATCTTGAGCTAGGCACAGCACAAGGAGGAAAGTTGTGTGCAATGACAGATGGATGCCTCTGGTTGACCTCGCTGTAGGTGCAGGAGGAGCAGATGGCAGGCAGGTTAATGTCCAGACATGATTTTAGGTACCTTGGACCCTCAGCATAGCTGTGTACAGTAGCAAGTAAGACTGGAGTCTTGGGAGTCACTTTTCCGTGGTGCAATGTGCTTCTCTGGTACTTCAGACACAGTTATAAAAAATTATGCAAGAATAATGCTGTCCAGTATTTCCTCTGAGGCTCTTGTGGAGTCCTGCGTGGATAAACTCAAGAACTCATAATTCATTAGTGAGATCCACAAATTAATCACCTGTAACTATTTCTGTGCTCCATGTGCTGTAAATACGTGTTGTAGGTAGAAACAGGTAGTGTAACCATATGCGTAATTAGTTTATCTGCCTGTTTGGCAAGTGAGAAGCCAAATCTATACAGTTGTAGTTATGATAGATTACTAATTGAGATGACTTACTATGTAAATTATGTGAAGACCCTCAGCAAGTCAGTGGTAGAACAGGGCTGGGATGCCACCTTTTCTGTGTAATTCCTGATTGTGGTAGATTTTTGGTGAACATGGCCCATTCTGAAGTTTTCCTCAAAACATTTGTTTTTCCTTGACTAGTCTTAGTTCAGATATTGACTTGATAAAAGCAGGAGAGTCATGATTTGACCTGAGATTGCTTTTATTTCTCTGAGTGATGGCTGAATAGTTCTGCTTCTTCCTTGGATGAAGTAATGCCTGATCATGAACAGACATTTATCTCTACTGAGAACATTTCTTAAAATGGGAAAATGAAAAGAAAATGAATCCAAGCTTTCATGCAGCACTTGGCTTCCTTCTTCTGTAGTAGAAAGAGCTGAGTGTTTTACAGGAAGGGTCCCAGTTCTTCCTTTTCTGGCCCCAGCCAGGAAGCAGCTAAAGGCTGGATACATCAGAGTGACTGCACAGCCAGGGTGTAGAGAACAGGCTGATCTCTGATATGACAGAGCCCACTGGCCACTGAGGAGCCCTGCAGTCACCACAGCAGCAATCTTGCCCACAGTGATGGAATCATACAAGGAAACCCCAATTTCGGGAGTCTTCTTCCTCTCACCTATGAACAGATCCATCAGTCTCCCTCTTACACCTTTCAAGAGCCACTGCAAAATGGTATGTAGAGATAAATGAGGCTATTTAAGGTGAGGAATGTGAAGTTACTGTCACCAGTAGAGTTTCTCTCAAACACAGCCATTGTCAGGGTTGTTCTCCTCAAATGTCAGGGACTAAGGCACAAAAGTTGAGGAAAACTTTCTGTAGCTTATTATTTCTGATGATAATAGTATTCTTTTTGTGTTCAAGCAGGAGAAGGGATAATTTTTTAAACCCTGTGCACATATGTGCAATAACATCCTGGATCCTAATGCATTTGAAATCTGAACTGAGAGAAGATGAGTAAAACCATTATTTTAGCATTGGAAAACTGAAACTATGTAGGAACTGGCATCTTAAAGATTGGAGAGAGATTTGAGCGTTCTAAACTCTACCCTCAAGGCCTACTCAGTGCTTCAGTGCACGTTCTTCACTCAGTTTGTCAACCAGTCCTGCTTACTGAATTAGGGGGAAAATTAATCCTGTGTTAATTTCTCTTCTTTCTGGTTTTCAGTATAGTAGAAATTGAAAATAAGCAGCAATGAGTAAATAACTTTATTTTTATTTCACTCAGAACTGTATAGTAATTGTAAATCCTCCAGATAGTTGCTGTGTGATAAGCACTCTGTTCACATAGGGAGTTAATCTTCAGAAGGTCCCTATTTCCCTGTAATCACTGAGTTTTTGTGAGGGAGAAAAGCAACACGCAGGTTATACGTACAAAGGGAGTCTTTATCCCCAAAGTGGATAAACTACAGTGAAATGGTAGTGGCTGTTGAGCACATGGTAGGACATCATTTCCTGCCACAGGACAATGAAACAGGTGTACTTCTTTCCCTTTTTAGTGTATACTGAAACCTTTGCCCCTTCTCTTCGCTTGGCATCTTTGTTAGAAGCTGACCAAGAATGTGGTATAATCATATTATGTCTCACACCTTATCACAGTACTCAAGGGTTAGACTGAGCACACACTGAAATGCTCGTGTGCACCTGTTCCTTACTCATTTCCTGGAAGAGGTGAGATTGCACATTCTATTAATAATCACAGACTCAAGTCCTCTTTGTTTACGTTGTGTGTTTTCAGCTATGTTGGATTTTCTTACAGTCTCATGTACTTTTTTTTTGACAGTTTCTTTATCTGTCATGTATTTTTGTACTCGTTGTGCAGCTTCCCCTGGTCTCTCACATTTTCTCAGCTTGCTGCCATGGCCAGTGGCATTACCCTGCTGAGTAATGCCCAGCTAGGAGCCGTGTCTTGTGTCAAGCATGGAAAAGCAGGGCTGAGATCTTGCTCTGAATAACTGGCTCCACTGCCACCTTCCACGTTTAAATCTCCCATCTGACCTTGAAAGACTTGCTCCATCTTTTCCCTTATTTCCCCATCCCTGCACCTTGCCTGGCTCATGTCCTGTGCAGAGACTGGGACATGCAAACATAGCAGAACTTGTGGCCATAAGTGATGTGGTGATTGAATGTCATCTTGTGGGTTTTCTTTTTAAATTGAAGCCAACTGCCTTCAGCAGCAGTTGCAGATGAAAAGGTCTTTAAGTGCTGGTGAGTTTTATTAGGAAAGGAACCACTTACGCTGTGTGAGCCTGAGTGTGCCTTGGAGGCTTCTCAGAAAAAGAACATTTGAAGAAAACAAAAGAGCTGATTTCAAGTCCACTCAGACCATCCCCTGCAAAACAGACTCAGTTCTGCCCTGTTTCTTTTGTTCATATTGGTTTGCAAATTGCAGTTAAACACGCTTTCACACTGACCCTTTGGAATCACCTTATAAACCAAAGCATAGCCTTTTTGGTTTTTGTTCCATGTGTGCATACAGTTAGTGGCATGATTAAGACTTTGCGTGTATACAGACAGAGAGAAACAGGAGCTGGCTTTTCAGCTCAGGAGAGGTGTCCTGCCCTGGCTGTGGCTTCTGGGACATGCTTAGCACGGTGAACATGTGAGTGTGAAATGTTTGTCTGTGCTGGGGATGGGCACACACTGTACCTGTGAGTGAAGGAATGCTGCTTCTAACCTTGTGCTTACAAAGCATTTGGTGTCACATACCAAACCCACTCACGCTCATTTATTTGATACTTTGTTATTAAAAGCTGATTTTATAAAACTGCTTGTTAAGCACAAAATCACAGACACTGGAAGCAGAAAAAATATATTAGGACACATAGTTTATTTTTACACTCTGGAAATTATCTCCAGATGTTCCCACCTCATACTTTCCATCCCTGATACAGTCCTCTCTTAAGTCACACCTTTCGTATAGAAATTACCAAGGAATAACAATTAATATCTATTTTTATCTCTCCCAATACCTCATGACTACACAGGATATGAAACCTAATTTGTATGGCACAGAACTAGAACTACATGGGGAAGGCCACAAAATTTTTTCTTGTCTCCTTTTCTTGTCTATATACCTTTGGTTTTGGTTGAGCTTCATTTATTTCCCATTAACCCACATGTTCTACTCCTGGTGCATTGTTCTTGTTTGGCTGTAAAATGCAAAGGACAGATACTCCAGTGCATTGCAGGAATTGTCCAGGGAAACTGAAAGGTTCCAGTAAATAGACTGTATATTTTGGAGCTTTGGCTCTGTCAGGCAGTCTCTCCTGACACTTATCAAAAACCTGATTAAGAGTGAACCTCCCGTTTTGTTTCTTCTTAACACAGAGCTGGAGGTGGCTTGGAAAATATGCTTGAAGAACCTTTCACAATAATAAATCATGATATTGCTTGATATATAATAATAATTACTGCTACCTACTGCCAGGGAAAAAACACATTGCCTTTCTTCCTGCTGATGGGACCATGGTAGAATGAAGATATTTAATTTGTCAGCATTAGTATTCAGAGTGAACAGAACTTTGTAGTAAGATACCACTTCCAGACCTGGAACTGCTACTTATGCATTGTGCTGGTTGAAATTAGGAGGGATGTTTGTTCATGTGTTTTTACTCTTTCTGTACTTGAAACACTAGAGATTTTAAATCAAATCTCAGAAAGGCATGAAGCTAAGGTTAAGACTTTAAAAATGAGGCATTCCTATGGCTCTTTCCATTCTCTCATAGCTCTGTATTAAGAGGAATTTGATTATTTTATTTCCTTGCACTCTTAATGATCAGACTAAGATCCTACGAATGGATTCACTGCTGTCTAATGTGCTGTGTGTACCTGCCAGAGTGATCATGGTGCTCCTTTACAGGCCAAACAAGAGCAGGGTCCCTGGCACCAGGTGCTGGCTCTGTGGTGAGAAATAGGTGGCCTCTTTTCTCACCCAAACACCCTCACCTTCCATCTTCCTCAGCATTTCAAGAAAATAATATTGGAATTTGGCAAGGGAACAGGAGATCATACATGGACAGATTCCCCTGCACAGATACTAATGCAATTCCATCCAGTTTAAGACGACAGTCATCCAAGCTGTTCTGCGTGGAGCCAAATTGAAGTCTACCCAAAGCGGATTGCAGGATGTGGGCCTCAATTTGAAACCTCAATATTCTTAGAACTTTCCTTTTATATTTAATTATTATTTACTGTTTGTTTATTTTGTAGCAGCTCTCCTCCCCTTCATCAAGCAGAGAATTTCCATAAAAATCAGCCAGTTGATTCCTGTAAATGTGTCAGAATCAAGCTTTCCTTATGAGTAATAAAGAATACATTTATGGGACGTTTCTTTTCCACAATGTAGTGCCAGCTCTTCTTTCCACCAGGACAGACTGTCTGTTCCATGGCAACTGGAACAGAAATATGATTTTTCAGTTCAAATATCCTAAAGAGGCTCATAACGATGAGACCCACCCAAGACTGATGGGAGGGAATTGGTGATTTTGAATAAAGTGTTCTGGCCATTTTAGACAGGGATATTTTCTGAAACAGTGGGGCAGAAAGTCTCTGAAAACACAAACACTATCAGGCAAGGAGTTAACTTCTTTATAGCTGCTAAATTGAATTATCACTGGAAGGGAAAAAAGCTCCTTAATGGTTTACCCAGACATAAATTCGCTTTTGTTGTCAAACCCCAGCTGTTCTGTGGAAAGAAGTAGTGGGGTCAAAGTATAACCCTTGTTCCACACCCTGGAGGATCAATACCTGCAGTATAATTTAGGTAGTTGTAATTACAAGGTCTTGACAGTTTTGCCTGTAGGTTAAATGACAGTCAATATCAAGTTGGTAGATTTCTTTGTCCTGAAAGCCCCTAAACATGTGGGTTTTGCTTCTTTTCTAACAAGAAGGGATCTTTGAGTCCTGGCACTTCTAAATCGTGTGCTCCACAGAGTGGCATGTCTACCGAGCATGGGTGTGTAGGATGAACTGGCATTATTTACTCCAAGGAATCCCATTACTTTGCTTTCCATGCAGGCTGAAAAGCATCCTATTTTATAATGTTGAGATTTTTTTGGGTCATGGTGGGCATGGGGAAAGGTATTTCCAATGACCAGGACCAGCCTGTGTGCTGTCACAGGCTTTACAAGAGACACTGTGCCTGGAACATCTCCTGCTTTACTCCAGCAGAGCTGCTCAGCTCTTAGTGACTTCCACCAGCAGCAGGAGGAGGATGGTGCCCAGCACAGCAAGAGCTCAGAGGGACCAATCACCATGGCATTGACAGGATCTGCTTGGCTGACCCTACCTTGAAATAATGCAGGCAGTACGTCATTGAAATGATGCAGGTGCAACTCCATACGTTAAAAATGATGGCATGGTGCTGATCGGCACTAAAATAACAGCAGCACAGTCTGCTGTCCTAAGAGACCCCAGTGCTGGGGGAATGGAGCCCAGCTGAGCACAGCCCAGCTCTGCATCCTGAGTCCCAAAAGCCCAGAAACGAATCACATGGGTACGGGCTGTGGTACTGTGTGTGCATCAGCTTGTTATTTTTGGATGCTGCTGAGCAATCCAACTTGTATAGCATCAAGGTGGGAAAAAAACTCAACAGAGTTACATCAGTTTATGGATGTAGAATGCTTTCCTGACGTTCTGTAGAGTCTGAGGAAGAGTTTATAGACTGATCTTCTGTGTACTTCCTGGGAGTATCTTTATGTTGAAAATTTTATATTGTCAGCCAGCATTACAAGGAAGAGCAAGTAGATTTCTTGCCTTGATCTCTCCATCCAGAACCTCTTAAAAAAATTGGTATTCACCCAATAGTAGGTGTGCCCTTGCAGCCGAGTTTTCTGTGTCTTTGGAACAATCCAACAGCTCAAAAATTTTAGTGGTCTGTCGTGACAGTTTCCCCATCTGGAGGGACTTAAAACACAAGCAGATATGAAAAGAAAAAATCCTGAACTTCAAACAAAGATATATTGTTAATTATTACCTCAGAGGGAAATTGAAATAAAATCCCTGTCTTACCCTTGCAAATCATATTTATTCTCCTGCTTTATATTTCATCTGACAAAAATAACTTCATTAGTAGCATCTAGAAGTCGCACTGTAGTGACAGAGAGGGAAGTGTGCCACCCTATGAATGACGAAAAAACTGCCAGCAGTACCCAAAACCTACGATTTTTTAGAGGTCTGTCACCTAAGAATTCACTAGACTAAACTATACTTAGCAGGTGAGACCAGATGAGATAATAGACGAGTTACAGACTGTCCCTGCTGTGGACAGCTGGTAAAGTCATTTAATTTTAGCTGGAGATTTATCTGCAGACTTTCACTTAAACATCCCTGAATACATAAGCACAGAAAAGGATTATAACTGTCTCTCTAAAAGTATATATATAGTTTTTATGTGTTTTAAATAATGAGCACTTACTTCTGAGTCAAGATGTAAGTTTTCAAGCTTAAGTTGTACTAATAAAATAAAAAATGCTCAATACATCAAGTCCACAAAAAAAATAAAATTGAAGGACATTGTGAGCAATGCACCCTCATTATTTTCCATGTGGATTTGAAATGAAGCTGTTTAACAAAATGGAGACCTCTTTCAGTTGGAAATTTCTATAATCTCTCTGCAATTATGGGATAGACAGGTAATCGATTTGAAATTTGATTTTTTACTTACACTGAAAATCCACCCTGATCCTTCTTTTCACTGAAACATTTGGTGTTAAAATAATTTGGATCTCCTTTAGATAGGAATGCCTAGAACAGGATTTACAACTAATGTATGCAATGAATGGAGGAACAGTGTTTACAGGCATCCCTCGAGTCTCAATCAAGGCATTAGCAATGGTTATTGTAATAACAAAGGAAGGTGCATCCCCTCTTGGCAAATTCCTGTTGTTTGCTTATCTCTCTGGTGTTTTATTTGAAGAGCATTTATTGATTGTTCCTCATTAACAATCATGTTGTATTGAATGAAAAGAGTCAAGTCATGTTTGATATACTGTCCTCAAACCCCTAGGCTTAGCACATCCATTCTGCTTCCATTTTTTTCCCTGACTGCTTTTATTCATTAGTTTTAATGGACACTTTGAAAACTGCATGATTAGGAGCTGATTGTGCTTAATTATTTTCTTTTTTTTTCTTTTTTCTTTTTTTTTTAATGAGGGAAGAGGTCGTATATTTTAGGAACATACCAGCTCATTCAGTTTGGCACATCCAACACGTAGATATGGGTATATCTAACCTGATACCATCTTACTGAGAATGGCAAATATGTTGGACCAGAGTACAGGAGGTTCCCTAGAGAACAGCTGCTGGCTTAACTTTACATATGACTGACTTTTGTCCTGAAACAAAAGAGCTTATTGTTCCATTTTAAACTAGCTAGAATAGCAGTGTGTTGTTATTTTTTTTTTTCCCTTAGGGAGTGATAGATTGGCTCTTGATGATTCTGATTAAATTCCTTATTTCTACAAAATTAGCACAGACCAATTTATGTTCTTCTCTCTTGTTCAGAACCATATAGAAAAGTAGTTTTATTTCTACAGCTTCTGTTTTCACACATCTCACTATTCTACAAGTCTAGATACTATTGAATTTCCAGACAGAGTAAATAGACATGTCAGATTTACCTTTTATCATTATTAGTGTGCAGAACTGCCTCAGAATCCCTTTTGTGCATGTCAGCTCTAAGCCTTAAAGCTTCATCTCTTCAATTTATCCATAAGGATAATCCTGAACAACTTTAATTATTTTTAACATCATTCACATTTTGCTCCTGCCAGGAAAGGTATTGATAATTTTGGGGCTCAACATAATACTTTGTATCTGACTGTATATATTCCTGAACCGTAGGTCTGTGCTTTTGCTTCATCATATTTAGCAGAATATTGGCCACATAATTAAAGAGGAGAGCAAGGCATGTTGCAATGTTTCTTGATAATTGTATAAACAAACTGTAACTCCAAGAAGTGACATTTTAACAATCATCAGCTAATTGAACTTAAACTAATAAAACACTGGGGATGTATGACCTCTGTTTGAAGAATGTAGTCCTGCTCTTTCAGCGTAACCATAATTCTGTTTTCTGAGTCACCAATTCCCAGGCTGCCTGTTTTTCTCCGGATGGCAGTGATGTACACGTGCGTCATGCAGCACTGACACAAACACAGTTTATTAAGCCACTCTCATCTCTGCTGAAAGTAAATGCTGCTGCTGATGCCTGCTGCAAAGTCACCTATATCAGCTGAAAAAGTTCTGCTGTTGTTGTCATAGTATAGGCCATAATCCTTCAGAGCTCTGGAAAAAGAAAACAGTGCCAGCTACTGGTTGAATTGCAAAAACAGGTTATTTTGGGGGTGTCTAATGCGCATTTTGGCATTTTTTTTATTTAATCTTCAGCAAAGTCTGTTCTACACCAATAAAATTTAAATATACATTTCCATCTCCTTGGCAACTAATGCACAGATTTATATCAAAATGCTGCCTGAGCAGGAGTCAGGTGCAGCTAGATGCCCTGCGTCCCATGCCAAGTCAATTCTTTGTTCCCAAACCATTGAACAGACACATCTTGAAGAATGATTATCCTGTCTAAACTAGCTGCAAACTAATTTCATTTTACTCTCTACTGTGAGGTGATTTCTTTCTTTTTTAATTTTTATTTGCAAGTGCAAAAGGAACAGGTGATACCTGACAATGGACAGGGTAGTGAGATTTTGTCCAAACATCCATTTCTGAACAGGCAATTTCTTTATGACCTTAGCCTGCATTTCAGTGAGCAAATCCAACACCAGCTGTGTTTCCCCTCACCCACAAAAAATATTATCCTTCTGGGGCTCAGCTTAGTATTCCAAGAAACTTTCTAGCCTTAAAACTTGTGGGAAAAGCTAAAGAATGTGACCTCAGTGTCACAGGACACCTCATTGTGGACAAGGCTTTTAGGTGGTTGATCTCTTGCTCCGTTTTGGGATGTTTTGAAGCACTCCCAGTTTGCGTGCTGACCCTGCTTGAGCCTCCCCAGAGCCCATGCAGATGCTTTCCAACAGACACGTACATGTGTGCACTTTGCTCACTAGACTTTACCAGGAAGGTTTCCTGGCTCACTGCTCTCACCAGGTGGTGTTTGTCTTTCTCACTTTCACAAGATCTCACCTCTGGGAGTCACAGCTATTTCCAGTTTGCATCCCTCTTTGAATTCCCAAGTTAGCAGAGGCTATGAGGCAGCTCCTTTCACAAAATCCAGACCCCTCAGAATCAGGATCTCACAGCAGACACTGCGGTATGCCGTGGTTTTGAGCAAATGGCCCACCTTACTGAGATGTTTAGAAACAAAAGGCACAAAATGAAGTACTGAAAAAAACAGACTGCAGTGTAAAAAAAAGCAAATTGTCTCTTAAAATAAACAGCAATAATGGTGATTATTTTTCCTACTTTGTCCAATAGTCATACATTTTAAAATAATGTACATTTCTTCCACAAATGTTGTAAAATCCAGGTACTTTGCAACAGAGCTTGAGCCCTGCCACCACAGAACTGTTGCAGTCAAGTCTGTAATACATATGTGTATGGAGAGGAATTTGAGTGTGAGTATTTAAAAATCAGTTTGACTTTGTGGTGGTTTGAACCAGGTACCCACCAAAGCTGCTTTGTCACTGCCCTCCTCAGCTGGACAGGGAGAAAAAAATATAGCGTAAGACTTGTGGGTTGAGAAAATAACAGGGAGAGATCACTCACCAGTTACTGTCAGAGGCAAAACAGACCTTACTTGGGAAATGAGTTTAATCTACTGGCAATCAAATCAGAGTAGGAACAGGAACAGACTGCTCCAGCATTAGTCCTGCACAGGGTCACAAATCTTGCCAGCAGACCTGCTACAGTGCAGGCATCCCTTGGCATTTACCTTACAGCATCCTTCAGCGTTTAGCTGCTCTGGTGAGGGTCCCTCCATGGGCTGTAGGTGGATCTCTGCTGGGCAGGGGAACCTGCACAGGCTGCAGGGGAATCTCTGTTCTGGGGCCTGAGGCACCTCTATCCCTTCCTTCTCTACTGACCTTCATGTGTGCAGAGCTGTTTCATTCACTCTCACTGCTCTCTTCTCTGGCTGCAGTTTCTGTTGTGCCATTTTTTCCCGCCGTGAGTGTGTTCTCCCAGAAGCACTGCCGCTGTCACTGATGTGTTCAGCCTTGGCCAGCAGTGGGTCTGTCTTGGAGCCAGCTGGCATTGGCTCTGCCACACACAGGGGAAACCTCCAGCAGCTTCTCGCAGGAGCCCCTCCTGTGTGTGTAGACCTCCTGCTACCAAACCTTGCTGTGCAAAACCAAGGCAGACTTAGAAGAATATAAACATCTCAGAGGAGCCAAATCCCTTGACAGAACTGTTGAGCGATACTGATGTGCTCAAACATCAATCTAAATGGAGGCCAAGTGTCTGTAATACCAGTCTCTGCTTGATTCTTTTAAGACCATTCTCATTTCAGTATTTTGTGGAGGATACCTGTTTTTCATTTCTGCAGAAGGAGGTCCTTTCTTGACCTTTACAGTGAAAAGCTCACAGGCAGTGATGCACTGCTAATCTCAGTAACAAGCTAGAAGGTCTGCTGTGGGGACAGGCAGAACACTCATCACCCAGTGGCACCTTGGCTTCTTTCAAAATAATAATAAAAAATAAATCCAAGCAGTTCCACAGCAAAACTGACAAGTTTTTATTTGTCACTTGTGCTGCCTGTTATCAATTTGGATTGCCAGAACCTTGAAGCACTTCTGAATATTGGTCTCTGCTTCACCAGCTGTCCACAGCTGCCAGCTGTATGTTCTTGATGTAGACCATGCTGTATCATCAGATAAAATGGCAATATTGCCTCCAAATAATGATCCATTTAGCACTGTGTCCTGGTCAGGCCCATATCAAAATATTTTGAAAGTTACTGATACATGGTGAGTTTTTTTGTATGGGTGAAAGTAGCTCCACTGTAAATCTTGGGGTCGTTATCAGAGCACTGGAGCCAGCTTTGAAGCTTTTGTCTCTATTTTCTCCTCAGACCAAGAGGGTTTATCCTATGGTCCTGTAGAAACAGTAGCACACTGATGGATAAAGAGTGTTCCTGCTGTGTCCTGTTTGGGAGATGTAATTATTACTCAACAAATTACTGGGTAGCCTGCTGAGACATTATTTAATGCTACTTCAGGTGCACAGGAACTGATTAATTGAATGCCCCTGTAAGCAGCCATTACATTTCAATTGCATTTTATTGTGTTGTCTCTCCTCCATTGGGTATTTAGAGGACTTTTTCATTGCTGAACTACCCCATATCACAAGCATTTGCATCTCAGGAAGAGGGAGGAGATCTATCCCTTCAAGGTCTGTCTGGGACTTTGCCTCTGTAAGAGTGTGCACCACATGAATTAACGCAGATCATGATGGTTGCTTCTTAAGCTGATACAACTGAAGGTTTTCCTCCCCATCTAACACATCCATTGGATTAGCAAAACCATTTAACATGACTCCTGGTCACAAAAGAGAACGGTAATCATGGAACTTTAGCCTCCAAATCCAAATGAGTATGTCTGAGATGGAGCTCACCCCTCGTATGGCGGTCAGGATTGGGCTAATCAAGATGGGTTAATGGAAAGATGAGTTTGGGCTGCTTGTGAGTTAATCCACAGCAAAATTCTAAATTAGCTGTCTGGATACAGAGAGAATTAGGATCTTTTATAAACCTTTAAACTGTTCACAGATCATGTATTATTCTGCATTTTAAATCAGTCTCATGCAAATCAGCCCTATGGGAGGAAAAAGGGTTAGTTACATACTGATTTCTAACCTGCAGTTTTGCTTAAATTACGTTTTTCCGGCACTGATTTACAGACATGAAGTATAATTCTGTAATCAGAACCTCGGATGGACTAAAACAACATGATTGCTATGACTAGGGGAATGCTGTAAATTCGGATTTGCCTCATTTTATACTGCAATAGAGAACTATTTTGTTATTTCATTTTGCTTTATCTGCTGGACATTGTCCTGCAGAAAAAGTAGATCTGCAGATAAGCAAAAGATAGTTTGCAGTTCCATGAATATATTTCTGTTAAAATAGAAATAAGTTCTTACTTTCAAAGTGGTTTTTAGTGTCTGGCTGCCTGACACTGAGACTTCTAGTGGTTTACATCAAAACCTTTTTACTAATGCCTTGATTTCTCAGCTCTAATTCCTCTCCCAGGTAACCAGCATTGTTAGCTGGATAGATACCTTCAGCTCCCAGGTTGGATGGGTCCCAGCACATGTTCATGATGACTTCTCAGTTTATCTCAGCCACAGATGAAAATCAGCCATGCATACATGGCAAAACCAACCTGATGAGCCAGTCCTCTTTCTTCTTTTCCCTTGTGCTCCTTAAAAACCTTAAGTAATCTCAGTGGAGAAAAAATAATAACGCTTAAACAATGAGGTTTTTCTTGAGACCCTGGGCAGTTGTTTTTAAGCAGCTCATGGTGCTTCATGTGGTTCATGGTGGCTCAGTCATGTTCAACTCATTTGAACTCAGTGAGTGCTACATGCCTGAAACTATGCAAAGCAGTTTGAAATTCGTACATATAGCAGCGTATAAACATAAAATATGAATGCTGCCTGCTTTCAGGTAGCTTTTCATCCCATATCTTGTACATGAAGAGGCACCAATTCTGCTGACATCTTTATGTGGGAAGAGGAAATTACAGTTTTCCTGCTGTCACCTTCCCAGACAGTACACAAAGCTGGCAGTTTCTGTGAAAATTCTCACATCTTATTCAGTATATTTTCCTTTGTCTATTTTTCTTTAGTCTACCTATAAAGTCTTCTAACTATAAGCAAGTAGTGTTGTCAGTTTCTCAATTTCTTGGGTGCCTAAAGCATAAGTGGCTGCATTAATGTGGCCTCAAAGTACTGTATTTAATTTTTGTCCTCTCATTTTGCCCAAGAGAACTATGGATTTCAGCAGCTGAATCTCATTTAGACTGCCAGTGTAGGCTAGGTCAGCATTTCTGTTCTGATTAGAATGACACTTTTGAAGTGAATCTCCTGCCTGTCCCGATTACTGATTTGGTTCACATCAGGAAGCTTTCACAGCGTGCAGCAGTTTGATCCCCGTGGATGAAGCCGGGCTGAAGTCCTCACTGTTGTGCCCCCGTTGGCGATGCGTCCTAGAGATAATCAGAAGTCGCCCCCTGAAACACACACACAGTGTAGCTGTTGGGTCTTCAACAGCTCCAGCTCCACTCCAGAGCTTGTCACCAGTTGCTGCACAGCTGTATTTGCTAACGTGGATGTTGGTGCTTGTTTCTGGAGTCCCCTGCTGCTCTGGGTCACGTTGGGTGGAGTGTGCTCTCTGCTCTGAGCCAGCATTTCTGGGTGAGCCAGGTGACTCCAAACAAGTCAGTCCCTAACCTCGTGTCTGCACCAAACCCATCATCATTCCACAGCAAAAGCATTGCTGCTGTGAGATTTACTACATATACGTGCATAAGGTGAAATGAAGATTACAGTTTTTTCTTTCAAAGCAGGTTGACAGGATAATTAATGAATGAATGAACGTGCAGCTGTTACTGACTCTGGATGCCTAATTCAAAAGTCATCCTGCCCATGTTAAAGTCATAATCACCACCAAGTGGGAAAAACATCTATTTAGCCCATGTTACATTTATTTTAAGTTGCTTCTTTCTCAGTTTTCACGTACTATCAGATTTTGAGTCTCCTGCTGTCAGGTGTCATTACTTCAGAGGGTTTTGGTCAGAAGAACCAAATCACGACATTTTCAATATCCCACTTGATACAGTACTTCAAATCCTTTTGCCCATGACAGGAAATGCAGTACAACTAACTTGGTAAATACTTGAAATAATTGAATTAAATCCTATTTTGAGTACAGAATACAGAAGTTCAAAGCAAATGGTTTCAAATCCAGAAATCAAAATAGAATGCTACGTAATGGGTGTTGAAGGAGCAGGGGAAAAAATTTCCTTTTATTGTGATGAAATTCTGGGTTCTTTCAGCTTCCCTTGCAGTGATTCTGAATTTTTTTCCTCATCCTGTGTTTTAAACCGCAATTTAGATTTAATACTGTGCCAAACGAGATAATTTATCTTCGTCCGACTGCATAGTTCTACTTAATCTACTTAACAGATTTCTACTAGCTCTGTCAACCATAAACACAACTCTATCCTTATACAGATTTGTTTCAGTGCTTGTGGCTGTGTGATTACCTCTCCCGTCTTTGCTTCTGTAAGCTTTCTTTCATGCATAATGGCTTACAGCTCAGTTGTGACTTGTCAAAAAAAAGAAGTGTTTTGTATGCATGTGGTTGTGCTGTTGGGAATATAGCATCCCTTTTTAATCAGGAAATGCATTTGGAGCATACAGCAAAACTGCTGCCCTGCCATACTTCTCACTGATAATTGTATTTAAGTCCTTTGCAACATGGAGTGTCCAGTTCTCAGTTACCTTTTTGTGCTAGAAATAAACAAGTGTAATGTTTTGCATATTCTCAAGTTGTGTAAATAGTTGTGAAATTGATTTCTCAGGCAGGTCCTGTGTTCCCCAGCCTTGCTCCCACTCAGCATGTGGTTAACATTGCGCCTCTGGAAGTGGTTCCAGCTGGTCTTAATCTTATGCCACATCTCTCATGGGCACTTCAAACTATTTATGCTGGTACGTACACTAGTAAATGAAGCGTTCCCAAGAACAGTCCTGAGAGGCGATGCCAACTGGCAGGAATCAGTGGGCTGCTGAGGTTTACTGACATCCCTAGGCTGGGAAGCTCTCCCAGCCTGCACAGGAGGGTGGCTGGGTCCCCACTGCTCTTTGGCAGCAGCAGTAGCCCTGCTGGAGCAGCGCCAGTACTATGTCTGAGAACCCTTTTGCTTTTGGATAACGTGGACAACTGCAACCCAGGACCTGGAGGTCTTCCCAAGTCTTACTTAATTAACTAATACAGGCAGAGCTTCATTCAAGGCTCGTGTGCTATATTCCAAGGAAGTTAGTACGTACAAGTCCCTAAGTCAGATTTGCAAATTAAGATTCACGTTTTTCTGAGATGGTGAGATTTCACAGCCCTTCTGAAAGAAACATTTAAAGTTATTCATACTGCCTGGTTGTCATGCAAGTTGAAGAAGTGCCAATGGTGTAAAGGGGTTAGAAGTGAGATGAGATTTTGCATGTCTGTTCCGTGGAGCACTCTAGTACTTGAGCAAAATCAGAAACATCAGACTTGGAGATCAGTGTCAGTGCTGTGTCATAGAAAATGGGGATTCCAATTAACTTATAGTCCCAGTTTCTGTGATGATGAACTGTGCTATGACCCAGCATGAAAGACAGAAAAATTTCTGTCTTTGTTCCAGAATCAAGGAATTAAGAGAAATTAACACATAACAAACCTCACTGATTTCTGTTAGGGAGCTCTGTTTGCTGTCTTCTATTGCAGTGTTATGATCTGATTCGATATTGAATTAATATGTGGTGAGGAGAGCTCCATGTAACAATTTATGTCTCTTGCATGGGGAGTTTGCACTGACATAATGAGAAAAGGGTTGTATTCATTCAGTCTCCTTGAGTAATGATTTTAGTTGCCAAATAATTCTTATTTTCAGTAGAGGAAGGAAAAAAAAGGTTTTAAACATAAATCAGGGTATATGGCAAATAGTTCTTCCTTTCAACTATTTTAACACCGTGCATTTTTAGAAATAGATTCCATTGATAAAAGAGTACATTGTGAGCCAGAGAGTTCTGGCTTTTCTTTTTTTTTTTNATGTATTGTAATAAAGCTGACTCCTGTTCGAAGTAAATATATGTCAGCTGATATTTATTTAATCTGGGCAAAAGAATTGCAAGAAGAGCAGTAGATCATATTGTGTTGTGTTGCATTTTTGGTCCACTGAAATAGATGGTAACAGGAGCTGGTAGTGGTTTTTGCCGAATAAACTAAAAAAGAAAGCTGATCTGATCAGTTACTGACTAGCTCATCTCTTCTGGATGCTGTCACTTGTGTCACCTGTTCTTCATCTTTCCATAATAAACAAGATCAGCTGAGAGAGGTGGAGAATTTTTCTGCAATGAAATAAAAATGAGGAGATCATTAGTGCTCTGGTGTTAAACATCCTCTCAATAGGGAGCTTCTGTCTCAGTTCAAGATAATAGACAATGAAGCTCTAAGACAGGAGCAATTTAAATTACATTTTAATCAACTCTCAGGAGGGAAGACAGCATTATGTGAAACTGTTAATAGAAAAACAGCAATGTTTCTTACTCTATCATTTGTGTGCATTATGCCTGAACAATCCAATGAATTAACAGATTATCTCCTAATTCAGTCAAACACTTATGTGATGCTTAAAAAAAAAAAATCCCATCCTACCTTCCTGACACTCTTTCAGAACAATAACATCAGATAATCAGCGTCTCTTATCTAATTTTATTTTATTTAAAGTCTGAGGGGTGAAGGCAGTGTGAATGTAAGAGGCAATGTTGTTATCACTGCTGCATTGTGACTTTGAATGGAAATATTTTTTCTTCCTCGGACTTTTATGCACCCTGTCAATGTTGCTGGAACAACCTATAATCTGCGTAATAAATGCTAGAGATTTGGCCTAGAGTCCAAGGAGTAGGCTGTGTTTTTATGCAGCTTGTTCTTCTTCCAGAAGGCAAACTCAATCAGCAAAACGTTCCAATTGTAACAATTATTTAGTGTGAGGTATCACTGACAGAGATGAAATGGCAAGTGTGCTGTGCTAATCCCACTGCCCAGACTGGAAATGGAAACCGCTGATTAAGAGCAGCAAATCAATTTGCTAACTATAGTTCTAAAAAACAGGTGTGCTGCAAATAGAAAATTAATGGGAAATGGATAATGTTGAATGGATTGATCAATGGAAATTTAAGAGAAGACAAATGATGTGTAACTTTACTTTTCCTTGGGCTAATCAACTTTATGCTGTATGTAACCAATGAAAGGAGAGGGAGAGAACACATTCGTAAAAATTAACCAACGATACTGAACGCTGCTCCTCCACAGCCCTGAGGAATTAGTGCAGGAAAGAGGAAAAATGTTTTACATGAAAAACCCTTGTATCTCCAAGAGTCTTAGTTTAGCTGAAATAGATCCACTTTTATTATCCCTCATCCGGCCTTATATTATCCCTGGATCCACCAGTCTGTAGGAAGGAGATATACTGGAAAGGGGCAAAAATGGAGGCGGGGGGCATTACTGGAGGGAGAAGGAGTAACGTCCGAAGAACTTGCACTGGTCTGGAGGAAATATTAAAGTTTAACTGTTCATTGCCATTACTGGGGTTAACTTGCAGTGGTGACCATGGTCATGGTTTCACCTCACATGCTGTGCCAGTGACTGATTTGGGATTACTTAGGGTAAAACAAAGTGAAGAACTTTGCCTCTTAAGGCTGAGCAATGTCAGTGAAATTTGGAGGAAACGAAGCAAAAGTAGAACTGCAGCTCAGAGATGCAGTGGTGCTGTCTTTGGAATTCCCTCCTTTAAGAGGGAAAACAGGTGGATGATTCATGGCCTCTTCTGGGAGTCACACAAATATGTCAGCAAGAGGCTCCACCACTGATCTTGTGCTCTTTGAGAGCACATATCCCTATGTTGCTCTATGTTGTATCTTGATTCTTGATACAAAAACCACAGCAGTGTTTCTCATTCTCCTCAAGCCAGGCATGGGATGGTGAAGAGTCTGAAGAGAATCTAATCTTTTTGGTACAAAGGTTTGTATTTGAGATCATTTTCTTTCATAGTGACAGGGGTTTTGAGCATATTTTTAATAGAAAATATTGATTTAATTTGTAAGTGTGTACTAATCTCTGTAAAACTGAAAACACTGAAAACATCCTGATTTATGAAAAAATGGGGAAATCTGGAGGATGATTGTCTTCAAGAAAACGGAAACAAAATTGTTTTTTGTTGTGATGTTGGAAGATCCCCAAAATCTAGTTGCTTTTTTACTTTTAAAATACAAACAATCAAAAGCAGAAAAAAAATATCCATTCAGTGACAAGTGAAAGTAAATCCTCCATTTCTTTAAGGAATTATTTGCCAGTTTCTTTCAGGAATTATTTGCCAGCTTCTGACCAAGAGTTCCTCTGATCAGCAAGCTCAGGATTAAATCCAGCACTGAGCTGCTGATGATGTGGATGCCAGTGCTCTGTTCTGCAGGCTGCTCTGGCCGTTGACTGTGTTTTGTCAGACCAGAGATTTTAGCAGCTCGCACTGCAGAGCAGGCGCGTCCTGGTGAGGCTTTGTTGGCTTTATGCTGCTGGCTGCAATCATCACAGCATAGCTTCGTGGTAAAACCTTGAAGAAGATCCCATCCCAATGCCATCATGGCTTTGCACAGGCTTTCCACAGCCAGGTATATTCATCAGTGACTAGAGTATTTTGTCAGATCAATGTGTCTTCCCCATATCTGATCCTTCTGCTTGTGGCAGTAATAAGATTCATGAGATTTAAGGAACAGTAGCTGTCTTTTCCAAATTATTTGTATTTTCTGCATGCAAAACCAGTTTGTGATTACTCCATAATTATTTTGAAGTGCTGAAATACATTCTGAGATGAGCTGTATTTTTATTTAATTAATCAATTTCCAGAACATGAATGAATATAATAAGCACAGTTGCAAGTCTGGAACAGGCCAGTGTTGCCACCAAGCACAGTGGGACATGTAGCTGAGATCAAATCCAGCTTGCATCTAGTGCCATGAGCTATCACAGGGCTTTGCTTGATTACTTTGGGAAGAGAAGAACTGGGAAAGGGAAGGTCTGAGGTGGAGATCCAGGTACATGCATGAGATGACTGGGTGGCCTTATAGATGGCACATGCAGTTGAACAAACCAGACAGCACTTTAACAAAACCCTGAATGATTTGGGAAATCTCACAAAATTGGTGCTTTGAGGGAATATATAAGTCAAATGATGGTACTCTTTATTTGGCTCCACAAGCTAAGCCACCTCAAGATTCCTGCATTAGGATGTGACCATACTAATCTAGTGTTTGTGATGCACAAAGTGTCCATGTTGTTGCCAGTGCCTGGATATGGAGAGCTTTTAATCTGGCATGGCGTGTCATCCCAAGGAGAACACTGTGCCTGAATCTTCAAAGATGATCTTGTCTCATTGGCTTCCAGTTGTGTTTACTGGCAACCTGCAGCGTGTTGCCATGCAGCTGGTGTGCAAGCTGAGGAGAACATAAACAACACAGTTGGGAGACAACACATGCTGTTTAAAAAAAAAGAAAAAAGAAGTCTGAAATGCAGCAGCACATTTTTATGAGAGTTCCATATGGAAAAAAAGCACAATAGAGAATAAATCTCACAAATTATTATTTCTGTGGAAAACCTTCCCTTTTCCCTGAAGCTTTTTCTTCAGCCATCTTTCACTGTAATTCCTTACCATTGACTAAGGTTTTTGGCAGGCTACAGACATGGGTCTAGCCTGCAGCTGGCCTTTTTGGATGCTGCCATCCTCTAGGAAAGGGGTGCCAGGACCACCTTATCTTTGCTGTGCCATTACTAGGAGTCAGCTCTAGTAGTCCAATAGCTCCAAGGCAGCAGCATCCATCAGCTCAGCGCTGTGGCCAGGACACGCAGCCGTGCTCTGCATGCACAGCAATGAGTGTTGGAACACAGGCTGCTGGTTTTGAGAGCAATGGCAAAGTATGCTGCTGTAAGCCTCATCCTTCCTAGGCTGTTAAGCTGGCAAGACGGCTTAACCTCCTGGTTGGCTTTCCTTCCTGCGTCCCGTGCTTTTCCACCTAGCGAAGGCTTTTTTGCACAACATCCAGGTCTCACAGTGCATGTTGTGTTTCCTCAGTGTCATGACAGCAGCTCCTGAGAGCTGGGGCTGACTCCAGCAGATACAACCTGCTGACACTGAAAGCACTGCCTGTTTCCTCCCACTAATTGCACGCAAACTAGTCAAGCTGCTTCATTCCCCTGCTTCCCTCTGTCTGCTAAGGACTGCAGATCAGGAGCATGCCAAGAAAATAGGCAGAGGTCATATATGAATTTCATCTTTCCAGAGAGACTGGCGTGTCGGAAAAGAACAGGAGGTCAAAGGCACCAGTGTGCTTCAACATCTTTGACTTCATAGATGGCTTTTCTCATCACTTCTCAGCCTTTCCTTCACTCTGTCAGTATCTTGCTACCCTGGACCAAGTGTGCCTTGCAGTCGTCTTAAGCTGTGCTTTGTGAATGCGGGATATTGTCAGTGCTCTGTGTCCAGATTGAAAAAATACCTGCAGAGGGTCAGGCTGAAGTGAGAGCCACAGCCTTCCCGCTGCAATGGGCTTTGGCTCTGCTTTTGTAAAACCAGATGTCAAGGATCAGACATGTGAAAAGGCGAGCAGTTGTTAAAAAGTAATTTAGTAAATAAAATAAGTGGATGTCACATCCCCAGCTGGAATTATTGCAGTCCTAAGTGCTCGAAAGTCATTAGTCAGGCTCCAAGAAATCCTGAAATTGGCTTAAATAATATGAGATTAGAAAGTGGTTTTGGGGTTCATGTAGTTGCTTTTCAATATTGAAGCATTAAGGGCTCACATGGGTTAGAAACATATTTTTATTAGAAAGTGAAGCAGGGATTTTCACTGTCACCTCTTCCATGTTTGAAGAAATTCACAAAATGTGGCAGAACTCACTGAAGCAGTTTCCTCAGTTTTTGATCTGTGGAGGAGAGCAGCATCAGCTTTCAATAGGTAAGCACTTGGTTCTTCTAACTCCATAGGTGCCAAAGCAGCTGCTCCAGATTTACACCTGAGTGTATGAGACTGGAGAAAAAGTAGACTTCAGCTGACAAACAATGGCACAATAAATTTATGATTAGTCTTTTCTTCAGTTGCCTTCTAATTGCCTCATGTATGTCTTAAATTTCTATGTCAGGCAGCAAAGCACAGGACAAAAAATGTGGACTATTGTATAATGAACATGACCTTCATATACTCAGGGTCATGTCTTTTGCAGTAAAGGTGTTCATTTCTAGTCAATCCATTTGTATGCTGGCATGAAGATCCCATACGAAGATGAAGAGTTTCTTTTGAGATATGTGTATTTTCAAGAAAGACAGAAATCTTTTAATTGATGTAATCTATTAGTAGCAGCACCAAGGTACATTTTGATAAGAGCAGGCTAAGAATTTTTAGAATTCTGTATCTTTCTTACTGATATAAACTAAACTCACAGCACTTTTAATTAAGTTGTCAATGTGGTGACAGGGACATTGAGAAGGTAGTTGCACAGTCATTCCTTTTTGATGATGTCTCTTCTTGGTAATTAGGGTAATTCCAGATTTATGAGGATTAAAAGAGCCATATAACTGAAATTTGTTCTTGGAGGTTCTTGTAAGAGAGTGAAAGTATTGTGTCAAGGTAGTAAAACCAGAGGCAAGGTAATGACAGAGAGATGATTCTCCCTTTCTGAAATCATGTAATTTGTCTTCTGGAACATTTTTACATCTATTGTATGCGTGGCTGGAGAAAGAGCACAGGCTGCCCGCGGTCACAGAGACTACGCTGGCATGCAGGAATGATGGAGGAGTGTTTCTGAAGCAAGAAAGGGATGCTGCTTACTGTGATGGGAGTCTCCTACAGTAAAATCTTACCTGCCTTTTAAATGGGAATAATTATTTGGGGCACTTCAGTCTAAAGCATTATGAAGGTTAGGGAATAAGTTCTTAGAGGACAGGTAGTAGCAGCCTGTTCAAAATCAGAGTTCTGATGTTTCTGATGTTGATGCTTGGAAATTGAGGCATCCATACCCAGAAAAGGATGTGTTCCTGCCTTCAGCCCCCTGGCAGTGCCTGCCACAGGCAGAGTTAGCTCAGTGCCACTGTTGCCCACGTGCTGAGCTCTGTGCTGCCCACCCACACCAGTGCGACTTCCATTAATCACCGGTGCTTCTCCCTGAAGCAGCAGTGTGTAAATAAAGCTGGCAGAAAACAGGCCTCCAAACAAGAGCTGAGAAATGAGGGAAATGAGATCTCTGGGCAGGATGCAAGGGACTGGCCAGTGCCTTGGCTCTGTCTTGCATGGGAGGGGGCACCATGCACTTCACCCAGGTCCTGATGTCTCCTGCCCATTTCTCTGATTGAATAACAGCCTTTTCATGTGTCAGAATTAAGGTGCAAGGTATTCCTGTGGAGATGCCATACCTGTTCCTCAAGTGCCTGTCGCTCTTGTGCAGGAGGATAGATCACCAAGCACTCTCTGCAGCATGTACTCGATAACTGTTTAACTACTGCCTGCCTTCTCATGTGTCTGATTCTTGACATCTGTTTTTACAAAGCCAGGCAAAGTCACACCTTCGCTATCTGGATGGCGAGGCATTCACATGCCAAAATACTCAGCTGAGGTGAAATTGCTGCTGATCCCAGTACAACTCTTATTTGGGGGATTGAAGGTTTGATTTCTTAACATAATAACCAGCTGCCACAGTGGGTGACAGCCAGGAGAGCCGGTGCTGGGAAGCCCTGGGTTGCAGGAGATGGTGGCACAGCTGTTCCCAGTCACACTGGGGCTGAGGCTGCATCCAGGGTGTCTGGAGCTGAGCAGGAGCACAGGCATTTTCTTCTTTCCCTGAACTGGGGCATGTTTTACCCCCTGGGCCAGCTGGCTTATGGGTGCAAACATCCTTTAAATGAAAATCTTATTCACTCAAGAATGCCTCATGATTCTAAAGGAAAATGCATAAATGAAAATACAAACAGTGAGCAGAAAGTGGTAATTAATGTCCAGTGCACATGTGCAGCATCGCTGATAATGTTGCCTGGTAACAGAGGAAGGGGTGGCAGAGCCTCACCAGGAGCCAGTGAGTCCTTTTCAAGTCTGAGATTTTGCCCAGGGGAGAGAGAGAGCCCCAGTGATAGCTCTCTCCTTCTTATTGACCCCCATTTACAGATGTACATGCATGCATACATGCATACTTACATTTCTTTTGGGGCTGCAAAATGCCATCCTGAATAAATAAATACATGAGCTCTCTCTTTTCATCTCAAACCAGACACTCCTGTTTTGCTGTGAGGTTCCTACAAAGGGCTTTGAATAGTGGCATGTTCAGTAGGGGAAATTTTTGCATCCTGTTCCTTTGATCACGATAGCGTGGGGAGAAGGAAGCAGACTGTCTTCATTTCTATAACTAGGTAGGGTGCCCAACTTGACAAGGAAAAACAGTTCTTACCCTACCAATTTGCTTTTTATGACCTAAAGATCATTAGAACAATTTCTGCATTTGTAAGTGCATTAGAAGGAAGCTTGAAAAGAAAATCGGCAAATTCCTCAGGAATCAGCATTCTTTTTCAGTCCTTAACATATTCTGTTCTATGAAATTATAATCTGTTTTCCTTGGGGTTTTTTTTCTATGTTTTCCACAATTACAAGGCTAGTGTCCCTTTGTGTTCCTGCTGCAGTACATGAAAGTGTTAACTAAAATTTGTGAACCATGAATAAGGAAAAATATTTTATTGTTACAGCAGCTACCAAGGCCACAAAAAGACACTCCTGAATTTGCACACCCAGCAGGCTGCAGCAAAGATTTTTAATTCATCCACTCTGAGTCCCACCTGATCCTGAGAACTCGAGGCCCAGGATGGAGTCCGCCCAGAAACAGCATGCACTGCCAAGTCAAACGTGCTCTCACAAACAAAATTTCCATCTTGTAAGGATGGAACTAATTGTATTAGGTGTTTCAATGCTGATGCAAGTCAGGCAGATTATTAATGGTTCTCACCAGCTCTCACAGAAGTCAGAATAGTCTTTATCTGCAGCTGAGATGTACCCCAAAAGGATGTGCATTTTCTTTTCATCCAAAATTACCTCGTGAATTCAAATAAATTCCTTCCTGCCAGAGGTGTGGCAGAAATTGCTGGTGGCCAGCACGAGCTTCTGGGAGACATCCACATCTTTATTAACTGACTTTTGCAATTCATTCAAGAAATAGTTTGTTGCTTTCAGTAATTTGTAAATGTTTTATTAAAATGTTGATGGCATTGACTGGAAATAAAATAAATGGATTTTTAATTTCTAAAAAGCCTGTAAGTAATTACCAGTTCATGCCTAGGAAGCCATTCAACTGCGGTTGAGCCTCAGAACTTTTTTAGCTTCTACCTCTAGCTATTTTTTAGAGTGTCGAAGATTAGAATTAAGAAAACCTATTAAACAATTGAATGCCAGGTTTTACAGTAACTGTAATCTAATAAAAGATTAATGCATCACAGCAGATCTGTGTATGTTGCCAGTGGAAGGTTTTTGACTGAGCCGTTAGAGGTGTCACTTTCATCACAGGCTAATGACTAGATAAATAAAAGAACCTCACAATAAAAGAGTTTCAGAAGGCTTTTTTATGGTAATAAAAATTAATTGCCTACAATCAAAAGTGAAAATACGAGTACACAGGGGAGATCCATTGTTTGAGGGGAATCATAAAAATTGTTAGGGGAATTAAAAAGTTACAACACAAACAATGTGATTCCTGTCAACACAATCGTAGTATGCAATGAACAGCAGAGTTACCAGCTTTGTTTGGAAATTATAGCAACACTGATTGAGGACAATAAGAATAAAAAAGTCTTCTTTCAAATGTACTTTCCATTTATAGACTGCCTTATTCAGAGACCAAGTCCTGAATCCACCAAAAACCATTTCATGTTTAAAATCATGACTCAAACAGCTTTGCGGGAGTGCTGTGCAGCCACAGTTCTAATTACTTGCAGTACACAGGATAGATGGATTTTCTGTTCACTTGGGATTGTCACAGCAGCAACCGAGTGTTTCTGAGCGAGAGACTTAGTGAAATATTACCTAGCACATTGAGTAGCCATGAGATTGGAGGGAAGGTGAGACACCCTGAAAGGTGTTTTTCTGCAACTCTGAACCCATGAAATTGAACAGCAGCCAATCCCTTTAACAGACCGCTCAGTAATGAGCTGTAAAAAGCGGGGTAGTTCAGTGAGATGCTGCTTTATAAACAGTAGGAGAGAGATTTTGGCTAGCAGACAAACTCCTTCAGCATCTTGATGAAGCAAGCATCGTTTTCCTGCTGGGATGTTGCCCATTAGCATCAATCCAGACCACCGTGCTTGGGGTCTTCCAAAGGACTATTTTACACTAATGACATTAACAAATACAAATTCAGATAGCACCTTTTAGCCTTACTCTGTGGGGTTTATCACTGCTAAACACAACAATAATCACAATAACAGCGTATCTGAAGTAGAGTTAGGACATGGAAGTACAGTAACACCTCCACCACCTTGTGTCGAGGTGATCATCTGATCTTAGTGGGAGCTTCAAGCCATGGCAGCTGATTTGCTGTTTAATAACGCAAAACACAGCTCCATGACTCCCTACACTGAAGAGTAGAACATAGCCAGCAAAGGCCATTTATTTTCCTTTTTTTGCTGTTATCCAGCTGTATTGAGCTTTTTTTCCAAAGATCTGCTGTTGCCCCAAAAAACACGTGGCAACGTCGATATCTGCAAGGAAATTATTCACTGGAGGTTGTTGTGAATGGCGTCCTCTCATTCTCAGTGTAGAGCACAACCTGGTTTGATGGGGTTCCTCCCTGACCACCTGCTCACTTCGAATCTGTTCTGATGACAGTCTAGCAGGATAAATGCCAACCATCAAAACTTTACTTTAATGCCATAATATGAAGCTAATTGAGCCCCAGCAGCCATGGGGGAGTGACAGAGAAAAACAGGTAAGCACAGCAGGATGGACTTGGATACCATCTGGCTTCAGGAGTTCTTCATTACCTGGGTTTTCTCATTTCCTCCAAATTACTTCTGCTAGGGAGGGGCTAGCCCCTAGAAATGAGCTCAGCTTTGTTAGGTACTAGAATACATATTAACATACTTAATTTTATGTGTTCATATTTGGCCATTTTTTAGACCTGTGGTCTTTGGACCAAATTTTTCCATCACTGTACCTCAACACAGTTTGTAGGAGCTGAATTTGGTTCAGAAAAGGAGTTAGCAAATTAAAAAGTAGGGGTTTTTTTTTCTTTTAAGTTATTTCATTCTGGACATTGAGAAGTGAGTAACCTTCATAATGTCAAATTTAGAAGCACAAAGACCCTGTTTGCCTTTATTTTACCCGTGGTTGAGCCAGCATATTTTGATTAGCCAGGGATCATTTAGATAATCCTTTAAAGGTCTGGTCAGTTTCATCAGTCTCTGTGAGCCTCCTACACCCAGCAAGTTGTTTTGGAAAGCACCAAAATCAGAACCTTAGGATGTTTTTGTCTCTCAGAAGCTAAAAATTCTCACAAACAGAAGGTGGCAAAGATGTGGTTTTATCTTAGTGCAATATTTGAGACAGTGTTTTGGCTAATTCTGTTCTTCCTGGATGCTGTTATCTGTAGAACCACTGAAACATAAACCTGATGGTGACCTTCCGTGCAACTATGAATTTTTTACCTTTCCCCTTCACTCTCAAGTGCCTGTGACTTTATGGTGTATTAGAGGAAAAAATGGCTCGTAAGGAACTTGGGTATCCAAATCTTTGTGTTCACCCGTGTGTCAAAGCTGTTGAAACTGGAAGGATTCTCACATGCCATGTGTACCCATGTTGGATAGACCTCCACCATCTATGGCACAATAATAAGAACAAGATGCAGGCCTAGAAACTGACAAAAATGCAAACCTCAAAGCTGCCAAATTAAGTAAATTTGTCAGAGAAGCAGTGAAAGCATCTGCAGGCTGCATCTCATGAATTTCATAAGGAAGAGAATTCCACCAAATTGTGGCCAGGCATATTCCAGATTGCACAGATGGTTTAGCAAGTGACAGATTGGAAACAGAACCCAAATTATGAGCAAGTACATAAACAGAAATCATAATTTCTCCAATAGGTAGGAATCAAAGCCTGAAGGGTCTTCAGAGACAATAATAACATGTTAATTTTAAGCCTTAAGAGGCAGCCAAGTTGAATATCTGAGTAAGGATGGAAGATGACAAGTTGTAAGAAAAGTGCACAGCTTTTCAATAGCTGCCAAGTTGGAGCAGATTCTTAACAAAATTGAGAGGCAGAAAATGGCCCCCCAAATGCAGCTATAATCCAGCCTGTAAACTGCAGAAAAGAAAGTCAAGATTTCATTTACTGGCTCACTGCAAAACCAGTCTGAATACCGGATGGGAAAAAAATGACATTGTTATGTCTTTTTTAATTGAAATCCAATTCAGACTGGCTTTTATGACAGCCAGTTTATAGATGGTGAAAATGTGCAAATTAGGAAAACAGTAAGTACCTGTGACCATGTGAAGAAAATGTGTGAAAACAATAGGAGCAATGAAAGAAGAATCAGAAATAAGAATATTTCAATATCAATAAGGGAGGGAAGGAAATCACAGCAAAGTTAATCCTGAAAACAGCATGTGGGGGAAAGTGAGAGGAATCTTAGCTCTGACTTAAAACAAAGACTGATTATTTTATTCTCCAGTAATACACGCCACCCTATGCACTGGCTTAAAATTCAGGACAGCAAAACATTTTAATTAATTTAATAATAATTACATTGTAAGGGCAGTATAAGAACTTTTGAGTGTGAAAATACCAATTATAGGTTTGTGTGTGCATTTATGTACGTATGTGCACACACAGATATGTTTATACACACAAACATGTAAAATGTATGGATAAAACTTTACAGCTGCAGGTGTCTCCTACTCCCTTTAAGCCAATGGTAATAAGGCTTCCAAACAGCCATCCCTTTTTGGCAGTGGTGTCCTTCACTGCTGATTTATCCCTAGGTGTTAAACACAGGCTGAGGGCCTTATTCGTGTGAGAGTTGCTTTTGTGGCCCAGGGAAGGATTTCTGTAGAATCAGACTGATTTGGAACATGCTGTGGAGCTGGCATGCTCTCTCCTAATACCTCTTGGGCTTTTCCTGGCATTATGGACAACAAGTATTTTCCGAGTAAAAGGTCAAAATGATAAAAGCAGTGGTGGTTTGGCGTTTCAGGCATGGTTAGCTCTTCTGTGCGGTCATTTTACAAAGAGGCTGTGGACATCCTTCTCCTGCTCTTTTCTAAGGAGCTGAATATGTTCCACCTCATATTAGCCGCATGAAGAAGGCTGGAGAGCCTCAGTAGCTCTGCTCTGTCCCACCGTGCACACGTACAATCCCCTTCAGTTTTCAGGGTGGCAGAGGGCCGTTCAGTCTGGTCGGTTTTGTTTATGCTTTTATCTGGCCAGGTGCACTAAATGCACATCCCCAGGATCCAGGTCAAGCTCTGGATTTATTCTGATGTGGATACAAGGAACTGTCTTAAGCAGAGCTTGCTCCATAGTACTTTGGTGTAAAACTGTATCCTGGTCCTTCTGTCACCCACTGTCAGAAAACCGAAACAAAACAAAACTAAAAATTATGTGTAGCCTACAAACAACCCATAAAACGTCTGAGAAAATTAAGTGGGAAAAAAGCCCCTATATTTATGTTGAGCTGTTGTTCCTGCTGGCCAGGCAGGTCATCTCTTTTTTTCATCTCTTAATCTGGTCTATCTGCAATATCATCTCTGTACTGCCTTCCTGGTTTCTTTGTTTTCCTGTCAGCCTCTGCCCTACTCCTTGCCCCACTGTATTTCCGAATTTCTTTGATATTCAGATTGACTCAAATATGCTCTCTGATCGAGCAGCAGAAAAAAACCCCAGTAATTTAAGTCACATTATAAATCCCAGACAGGCACTAGAGGTTTCTCTGCATATCTGCCTCCCTCCCCTCCAAACATCACCAGAATGTTTTCAGGGTCTGATACTGCCTGCCTCCTCTATCTTTCCTGAAAAAGGGAGAAAAATCCCCTGTGGGTGGAGAACACAGAGACCCTAAAGCCTCTTGTCTCCTCTGATGTGCAGCACGTGCCGCTGGCATGGGAAGGAGGGGAGGGAGCACTGCCAGGGGAAACGCTGCTGCGCTCCTTGGGTAAAGGCAGCAAGCTGGTAGCTTAATGAATCAGCAGCTTTCATCTGAACAGGGGCTGGCACAACGTCCCTAATTGGATTTCTCTGAAGAACTGCAGGTCCTAGACCATGCCCTGGAAGGGGAGGTGGTAACAGATGTGGACAGGCAAGGTATGGTGGTGTTTAAAGGAAAGGGAAGCTCCTGGCTTGGAGACGGTGTCAGCACCAACCTCGCGTGGCTGCTGTGATGTGACGGGGCCGCATCAGGGACGGCATCTCAGGCACAGCAGGAGACCCTATTAAAAACAGGAGAAAACTGCCAGCCTTCCTACAACAGCACAGCCTCCTGTGTGACAATTTATCCGACCCCAGAGGGATGCCAGCATCCCTGGGGCACATCTGCATTCCCACCTCGCTCCCCCGTCCCTCACCCTCACTGAAGTTGTGCCATCCATCTTTGGGCTCACCCCACTGACTCCGCAGTCTCTGTGGGGAATCTGATATGGGTGCTGGAGGCAGGTGATCCCTTGGGAGCACCTGGTCAGGAGGTAGGAGCCTGCATTAGGGCTGTGCCAGGGAGCAGACAACTGACAGCTAATTAAACATGGCTTTAGGCTGTGGTCACTACACCTTTGAGAAGAGGATTAAAGGAGAAATGCATTGGCATGTTCTCTGTTAGGAAAAAAAAGTCTTTAAAGCCTTTGTGTCTGTCCCACCACAGGTGAAAGTGGAGATGTTCTTTCAATGAAGTCCTGTGACAATATGTGATGGGCTCTCACTAAGCAAGAAGATGCAGGTACCAAGAAATTTTCCTGATGGCTGGGAATTCCCCTGCAATTCTTTGGATGTCCATATTTTGCACCTTCTGGAGTTGCTGTTGACTTCAAAGGAAGCAAAGAGATAAATTGGGTTTCTGTGTTTTAAGAGGGTGTATTCACTGGTGACAGCTTTGTCAGAAACTAAACAGAATCTTCAAACTAGGAGCAGATTATCTGATCTGTCTTTTTTTTTTCCTTATTCCCTCTATTATGATGGTTAATTTTTCTAAGTAATTTTGTTCTTTCCCTTTCACAGTTCCACTTCAGATGCCTGATCTTTCCTAGTTCTTTCTCTCTGACCTCACAGTCTGTTGCCATGGAAATTCAGCTTGATAACTTCAGTGATGGATTAGGCAGAAGACAAAAGATAAACTGGATAGGAAATTGTTACCAAAAATCCATAAAATGCAACTCCTTAACACCAACATGGCATTAAGAAGCAGCCATTCTTTATATGGTGCCAGATGTGTGAGGGGATATTTCCACCAAAATATTGCCCATGCTGAGTGCAGAAAAGACTCGTGTTTATATACTATAGTTTACATACATATTCATTGATGTTCCAGAAGAAACACATATGATAAGTATTTCCTGAAGTCATCAGTGTGTTTCCTCCCTCATCAGCACATGTGTTCTCTTGTCCCAGGGGTCTCTTTGGTGGGCTTTGGTGGTCACCGACCCTGACGTTGTAATTCACTGCCTGATGAACACGATTTTGCTTCCCAAATAATGGAGCTGAGGTGGCACAACTAGTCTAGTTCATTACTTTGGAGACCCTTGATCAACAAAATGTATTCTCCCATCCCTCTCCTTGGTTAATGTTTAACGTGATCCTCCTCACTGTGTGGTTTCAGAGGCTAATAGTTTTGCAAAATAATCATTGTCTTTTCTCTACTAGCAAATAGTTCTTCATCTGGCAACAAAATGAACTTTGATTTGCTAAAAGGGCAAGACCAGTTGTGGCTGTACTGCTACCAATTCCAAGGAAGCTGCTGAAAGCAAAGTCCTGACTCTGGATTTGCAACGCGATGCCTGGGATTGGGCTCTTGAGCAGCTCATATATGACTGCACCAGGAAAGTGGTATATCTGGCAGCCCAGTGCTGGAGGAGGGGGTTCAGTCTGTGCCTTGGCCCACTACAGGTGGGTCACATCCCAGACAGGTGCCCGAATTTCATCAGCCCCCGCTGGGAACCAGGGCTACTAGGGCTCCAGTGGTCTACATGGCTGCAAATCCTTGATTTACCGAGCCAAAGCACACAAAGCTGCCTGAAATACTTGCTTTTCTGTGGAAGGCCCCATAGAGATCCCCAGTAAGAAGCTCTCTATCAGCAAGGCAAGGCCAGATGTCCATTTAATGTTTTGTCTTATTGCACCCAATCTTTGCTATAGAAAGTTGTGAAGGGAATGCTTGCACACAAGGGTTTATGTGAGGGTGTCAGTGGGTTTCCAGGAGGGTGGGTGAGCAGCACTGCTGTCCCCACGCAGTGCTGCACATGCTGCTGAGGCTGTGTGGACAGGGCCAGATGTGCAGCCCTTTGCTGATCAGCCCCTGAGAACCCCACAGCTTCCAGGACACTGCTTGACATTTTGGTACAATCTGACGCCTTGCAGCGTGGGCCCAGAGCACTGTATTCATGTCACTGTGCTGGATGTGGGCCAAGCATCCAAAGGGCAGTGAGTTGGTTGACATGACAATCACGTTGCATCCTAGTCTTTCCATATGACAGAGCTTTCCATTCCTGTTCACGACTGCGCCACATTTTTCTCTAAGGGCAAATGTGACTTGAGCGAAGTGGCAGAAGGGAAAGAGACTAGTCAGCATTCATCAGGGAGAAGAGGTATCTGTGATGTAAAACAGTTATATTTGGGATTACAAACAACTCCCACCGCTGCTGGATACAGTCTGCTCGGTCTGATAAATCTTTGAGAACTGGAAGCCCCCAGTAAGCAGCAGCAGTGCTGGAAAAATAATAACGCAGGGAGGGTCAGGAAGCCTTGGGGTGTCACGGACTTCCATGTCCAATCCAGCAAAAAGAAGAGGGAGCTGACATATCTCAGAAGAGGTGGTGCCTCTTCTCTGAGGGATGAGAGCGGCAGCAGCTGGAGATTGTGCAGCTGGCTGCAGGCAGTGTTTAACATCTGGCTTAGCATCCAGCCCTGCCGGGGGGCAGAGCTGTCCTCGCATCGTGGGAGTTATTTGGGTTCCCAGCATGATTTTGTGCTCATGCCAAGGATTAGAGCAGTGCAGGGCACAGGTGGGCACAGGAGCTTGTACAAAATGAGAGCCAAGCTAAAGGTTTTGGCTAAAGCCATTTTAGATTGGTGGAAATCCTTCCTCTGATGGCAGTGGCCCTGTTTACAGGCCTTGAATCTTTGCATCTTGACTTGAAAAAACAAAAATCTTTTTTAATGTGGGTTTATTTCATCCTAAGAGTTTGCCAGCATTCCCAGCCCTGAACTGAACTCTGGAGTCTGCAGCTGCACCTGCTTCTGCTGGGTTTGTGCAGGCTGAACTTGGTGGTATTGCTCTGAGCTCCTTGGAACAAGGGCTTTCAGTTGCTGTGTGCTGGCAGTGGCCTTAGGCTCATGGAAACTTGCTTCTGGCTGCTTTTTCCAATTTCTTGGGCACAGCTTGGCCTCATAAACAAGCAGAAAATGGGCAAGTAGAGCATAGGGAAGAAAGAGGGCTGTGATGCACGCATCCAATTTCTTCTTTATGGCAAGGATGACATGAACCTGCAGTCCTTTGCTGTTGAATTTGGTATTTGAATGGAGAATGTAGAAACATTGTTCATGCAATGCATTGCTCATGCCATACATTTCCCACCATCAGTCTGAAACAGAATATGGATTGATGTGATCAGTATAGACCAGCAATGCAGTTATATCCCCAGAAGAACTTTCAGCTGGGGGTCTGAATCTTTTCTTAATGTATCTATACAATACTTCAAACTATTTGCAACGGATTTATTTCCAGTTGGGTCTAAATCCTCCCACAAACTCAAAATTTATTACCTCTGTCATGTGCAAAATACCTTCTTTATACCTCATATCAGCTTCCTTTCAAACCAGATGGTACTTAGAGTTTATGGCATACTACATTATAGTCACTTACCATCATACATATTGTGTTCTTCCATGGATCTAAGTGTTAAAGGACACCTTTTTGCCCTATTTGAAAGGAGGGGGAGAGCAGAAAACACATGTATTAGCAAAATTGCTGTCGTTTATTTCATCACATCAAGGCAGAAATAACCAATCCATTATAAGGGAGGTAATACATCATACATTATTTGCTGCTTGCTATGGCAAGCCACTGGCTCAGCACATACAGACTTATGGATTTGGTACATGGAAAACTGTAATGACTGTGCAGTTGTGATGAGAAAAATTAATGCCAATATTTACTGCTCTACACAACTGCTATATATCAACAGCTTCCCCCTCCCTTCCTGTTTGCCCCCCTCTGTACATGCAGGCAAATGTTCCAGCTATTTAATTTCCATCCCAGATATCACTTAGTAGCAAGCTTGTCAGCAGGGGCTCTGACCCTTTAGAGGACAGAAATGGAACAGAGGCCTGAGGGAGGCTGGTCTGCCGTGCCACTGTGAGCTCCTCTTTGGCTGCCATTGTGCCTGTGTGTGAAAAGAACCTCCGGAAAGATGCTACCTGTGAACTTCTCTCTCCACAAAACAGTTGAATCAAAATGTGTTGGATCAACTGGAGGATGTCTGGCTATGCAAAGCAACAGTGAAGTTTGGCATCAAATATTCTGAACTACTGTACCTTACAGCAGTATTTTTATTCCTATTATTTTATTATTTATTTTATTCCTATTATTTTATTCTTACTTTTATATTTGGAAAGACATAGAAAGTATATGTTATAGATAGATAGATAGATAGATAGATAGATAGATAGATAGATAGATAGATAGACAGATAGATAGACAAATAGATCTATTATATTTTTACAAAGCCACCTTTGCAACACCCTTTATTTCACATGGCAGGGTGAGAGTGAGGCATAAGCAGGCTGGATCAGCTGTGTCCTGCCCACTTTGAGTGGGAAGAGGACAGGACACACAACAGCCTCTGTCCTTGTGCTCCCGGGAGCTGTGGACGGCCCTTCTGCAGCTTCCTAAGAGCGTTCCTTTGGCAGCTCCTGGAAAGGCAGGGATGGGCAGGGCAGCGTGACTAATGTCAAGACTTTCCATGTGTTCCCTGATGTTCTTTGCATGCAGCCTTTAGGTTCCTTTTGAAGTAAAGCAGAAATATCCACATGTCCAAGCCTGGCCCTTCACAGTCGCCTGTCTGTCGATGCAACAGGGCGTGCTTGAGGCTTGGTGCTTGTAGTTTCTGGACTCATTAACTCCGTGTTCAGGAAGTGGATCCATAAAATTAATTAACCCTAAATGATGCATCAGTACTCCCTGTGGTGCAGACATCAGCCCTGTACTCTTATTTTTGCAAGAGCACACTCCAGGATTAGTTCTGGCCGGAACACAGCTACTCCACTGCACATCCCAGGCAGCTGAGCCTGTGCTAAATCACCTGCCCTTGGGAAAGGCAGGGAGAAACACCGGATCAGCTGACCACCATGTAACTTGTTTCACATGCAGTACAACAAAATCATTGCTACTATTGCAGTGTACCATTATTTTCAGGGTCTGAAATGTTTTTCCAATCAAATTTTACTGTTTTCCTGAATGCTGAGTTGGAGATGGTTTATAACTACCACTATCCTATTATTTTTAAATAAGAATGCTCTATTCTCACTGAAAGTCTGAGTGGCAAGCCTCCTATTAATTTGTCTTTCCACCTTTCAGCATTCCCATGTCACCCATTTTAGCTAAATCGGAGCTGTGTGATGCATCTTGGAGAGCAAATCCCCATAAACATGCAAACAGTGTAACCTGTTTCTAAAGAGGAACAGCTGCACTATTACACTTGGTTTCTCCAAACAGCCAGAAGATAATGGGTCCAGATTTGCTCTCGGCTCTGTTTCTGTAGCCCCCGGGATTTCAGTGCATTGCAGGTGCCTCATGGATGGGCAGATCCTTGTGTCTTGTTTTGCCCTGATCGTTGCCAGAGCATCAGGGTGAGATTGAGCTGACGGGAAGCCTGGTGGCACAGGTGGGCTATGCAGGCTTTTTGTCTTAGAAGCAAATATGGCAGAGCAGGTACCTGGGTCCTTGAGAAATAGCTGTCTTTTGCTCACAGCACTTGCCCTTGGTTACCATAAAAACTGTATTTCAGCATCTCAGTGACCCTTCCTCCTGGCGATCAAGATATGGGCATTTGTGTCTCAGTATTTCTATATTTGCCAGGAGAGCTTGAGAAGGAGCAAAACAAGTCATTCATGGCTCACTAGAGCAGTGAGTGGTTGCAGCTTTTGACAGCGTCACAACCAAGTAGTAACGTGTTTTCACATGGTGTCCCCACGTGAGGTCCTCAGCGTCTTCATGCTGTACTCAAGATTCCCTGTCCCAGGGAATGACATGTGAAACAGGGCAGCTACATGGTGTTTCATAACCACTGCCTTTGGCTAAGGATGTGCGTGCAGTCAGGCTGCTCAGAAGGTTTTCAAGTGCAAATAATTTTTAGCTAAAAAGGGACTTGAGATAAACCAGCTTTTTTTTTGTATTATTTGTTGTGTATCTCACATGCAACAAAACAGGTTGATTTGTAAGCGAACCTTCCGATACGAGCGTTTGGAACTGTGAGGTTTAATTCCATTGACTCAGACTTATAAAAATCTCATTTGATCCCATCAAAGCTGCAGAAGGCAAACATGGGTACAAGTGTTCCTTGGAGAATGACCGGATGACTACAATGTCCCTGCAATGCCTAACGTGGAGCAGGCTCCTCATCCGACCAACGTGTCTCAATGTGAAAGGCATAAATAAATCAGATGATGATAAAACCCCTGGGCAGGCTTTGTGAGCATGGTTCTGGCTGTGGTCTGGGCTTCAAGGTTTGCTTGAAAAGTGAGGTTACCAAAGCAGGGCAGTGAGCAAGGATCTGAGGGAAGTCTTACACACATTCCTGATAGTCATCATGGCAGGGTTCCTGTCTGTGAGACATAAGGAACAGATTAAAATTTCCCTAAACAGCCTATGGTTATCTGATGCTGAGAGCAAAAATGTCTCTTCTAGGAAAGAAGAAAGCCACAGTCCCACTCAGGAGCATGTAGGCTCTTCCAAAGCTAATTTATGATGGAGGTGTGGGAATTGTTAATTACTTCTGTGGCAACAAAACCACTGTTACTGCTTTACATCAGTTTCTTTTTCCAGGCTCTTCTCCAGTTTTCACTTGCTCCTAATTTTCTCAAGAAAGTTCCTTGAGGGGTAGCAATGTACCTTTTGGGCTTGGCTCAGTCTAAAGGTGAATATTTTGAGAACTCTCAGCAAAAGCAGCCTGGCTGTTTTTATGATATGTGGGCGTGAAGAGAAACCAGCTATTCCTATTTGTTCCGGTTGCAGCTTCTCCGACCTCATAACTCAAGAAGAGCTGACGCTAGGAAATTTGAACCCAGCTTGTTTTATAGACCTCAGTGATGAAGGAGAAAGCAGTTCATGTCTGAAGAAAATCAATTCAATATTTCTAGAGTTGGGAGCAATTAGAATTGAAGGCCAAATTTTGCTTTGAAATACTGCAGCACAGCCCTCCTGAAATGCCAGTCCGAGGGCAGAGCTCATCCTGGCACAGTTCGTACATATTGATGAAAAATTTAATTTTTCCTAGAGTGTTAAACAGAGGTTGAAGGGAGGAATGTCAAATTTATTTTCCATGAAAGGCCCAGTTCCAGATCTGATGCCAAACTCTGGGCCCAAGTATAAATAATGTTCATTGAGCAAGGAGTAAATATCTCAGCCATGTCAATGGGAGGTTGGTGCAGTGATCAGAAAGAGGATTTTGCCGTATAGGAGCAATGAGCTTTTTAAGATATTATTTATTCTGAACAAAGTTCTTACATCCAGTATTGCTTGGTAAGAAAATATGCCATCTTCCATTCTTACTTTATTCTGTTCCCTTTTTTCCTTCCTGTCTTTCTCCCTACTCCCTGTCTTGGGGTTTGTGCTTTGTTCTTCCTTCTTCCTTTCCTTCCTTAGAGCAATTCTCTACGGCTGCTTTCTGCAGAGCTTTCCCTAATATTTTACCCATTCCAGGGAGTGGTAAAGAGTTAATGCTGGAATTCAAGTGTCTTTTTGGGGCTTTGACTCAACATGTTGGTGGCAGTAGAGAGAGACAAACTTTCAATTTTTAGAAACCCAGAACACAGGTATGGATAACATCTCATCAAAATATTGAGGGATTGGTCACATAAATCTATTGAGTAAGTTTGAATCAGCCTTTGACTTGGGTTTTTCATTGGGTGAATTTTGTTGTTTCTGTCAAGCTGAGCCCTTGTGTGAAATTCCACATAAATATCCACCAGATCTGCCCCTTCATCTTCAAATAAACTTCTTGACCTAAGAAAAACCACCGTAGACTGTAAATCGTTAAAGGGAACAGGCATAGTAAAACCCCTTAAACCCATAACATATTTAAGTGGATTTTTCCAGCTCCTGCCTTTATTGAATTGTCACGTGCTGCATCAGGCAAACTGCAAATGAACAGCTGTTAGGAAATCAAGTCTTCCTATCCTAAACCATCAAAAGACACCTCCACAAATGACCCAGCCAGCCATCCCCTGGCATCTCATGACAAAATTCCTGACAGAGGTGTCCCTCAGCAAAGCTCTCCAGGCCTCGCTGAGGTCAATTTGTCAGCTAGGGCTCTGTTCCACCCAGTTCAAAAGGATTCTACCTCTTGTGACTTGGAAGCAGAGCACCTCATTCTTACACCTCAGCTGAGTGTCAGTTGCCATGACATATATTTGGGGTTAAGGAAATGTGGTCGTGTCTTCACTTTGCATTAGGAGGCATCTTTTTAAACCGATTTTACATTCCTAAGCTGCATGCCATGTGTACATGGTAGAAGGTTTTGCCACTTGTAGAGATAATGCTCCAAATGAGTAATTTTGCTCTGGGACTGTGGTAGACACTGACAAGGAGACTCAAATGCCTGTAATTTTATCTCTGCTCCTAATGGAGATGATGCTGAGTGAACACTTCAGACCTACCTCAGAATGCTCCATCTGATCCACAGTCCTGCCTTCCTTGGGCTGCCTTTAGTGTCAGTAGCTTTTTCTAACTTCCAACAAATGAAAGACCTTGATATGTATACTGGAAAAGGAGGTAAGACCCAAACTACAATAGACTGCATTTTTTTCCAATTTGTTTATTGATAAAAACATGAACAAAATAGAAACATGAGATATAAATGTGTGTGTTAATTATAACCAACACTGGTATGCCCAGACTTAGTCTCTCACAACTGCTGCTATAACATACCTGTGCCTGTGGGTGCACAGGAGGGGCAGAGAAAACTCTTCAGCATGATCATACACATCACAAAAAGGCATGTAAATGCACCCCACAAGGTGCCTGCTAGGAATTGTTATTCATCACAGAATGGAGGCGACCCCACCGTGTCAGCAGCTCCTAGTCTGTGCAAGGGTGAGTTTGATCATATCATGCCTGTGAACAAATGAATGAATGAATGAATGGGTGAGTCACTTTTTCTAAAACAGAGATTACGATTGGTTATTTTGTCCTGCCATCTAAAAATATTTTTCCCTTCCTGCCGTCCGCTTGTGTCCTCCCTTTCCTTTCTTCCCCCTTGCCATCAGCTCATTTGTTTGAGGCTGGTGGCAGCACTGTGTCAGGAGGGAGCTGTGGGGAGAGGCATGCACTGACACGGTCCTGCTAATGGTCGGTGCCACCTGGAGCTCTGCAGGGGTCCGTGTGCCCCGCTGGCTCTCAGGGTGTGGTAATGGCAGAGTGCTCTTGGCCGTGCAGCTGTCCAGCCAGAGCCAGCCCCTGTGTGGCTCCAGCCTGGCAGCGCTCTTTGGGTGTCAGGAGGGCCAGGTGACTCACACGAGCTCACAGTCAGGCCTGTTGCTCTACAAAGCCTGCTAGACAGCTGATATGTGTGTTGTCCAGGCCAGGAACTGAAAATGAAGGGGTAGGTGGGACCTGCTCATCCCACAGGTCCTGCTGCTGGGAAAGCCAAGTGAACCACTTCTATCCCTATCCATCTATGTAGCTGGAGAGCTGTGTTTCCACCAGCTCTTCACCTCCACCTCTCATGAATAATTAACATCTTATAGAGTTAAATATTCTTCATGGAATCACACAGGAAAAGTTTTAGCCTGCTGTAGAAAAAGATCGGATCTTCATTAAAACTTAAAGGATTTTAAAGAGTCATTTCTGCAGCAACCTGCTGGTTTCAGCCCTGCTAAGCTTTCCCCATGACTTTGTCCCACATGGGCTGCATGGCAGCAAGCAGGAAGGCCCTGATGCAATGTGCAGCTGGCACCAGAGCTTTTGATGCCCTCCCTTTCTCACCAGAGATTCGTTTGGGAGCCTCAAAGGGAGCAAGATCTAAAATGTTTCCCTTTCAAGCAGCAGTGAAGCACAGCAGCTCTCTGCAAAGTGACTCAGCCTGCCCTTGGGCACATCGCTTTTGCTGCCATTAAACCATGCAAGAGATCTCTGGCTGCATCCTCTCCCCTTCCTCCCCATCCCTGTCCTGTGTGAGGGTCTTCCCTGTCCCAGGCGACCCCACCGTGTACAGAAAAGTCCAGTTTTCCAACCCGCCTTGCTGAAAGAGTAGTCTGGAGTCGTCAGCTCGTGTTCTCAAGGCAGTTTATTAGTTCCTTATCAAAAGTAGATTTCTCTGCCCTGCTGCAGACAGCACAGCGAGGCTTCCAAAGACACACTGTGCCCGCCCCGGGTCAGCTTCGTCCCTTTGTACTATCACCTACGTAACCTTTATTTACAACTACTTTCCAATCACTATCATCTACATTAGACAGTGTCTTGCTATTCTAAGCCAATCCAAAAGTGCCACCATCACCAAGAAGATGGAGGTTATGAAGAAGAAGAAGAAATAACATGCCACGTGTAAAAACTCTCCATCTTGTGCCTCAGACTCCTCTGTACAGATGTTCAAACCCCCTGTACAGAGCTTCAAACCCCTCTGGACATACACTTATATTTTTTCTTTTAACTTATGACTACTACTATTTTTCTATCTAAGCTTTTGTGACCTGAAATTCTTCATACAAAGTTGATAACTTGTTCCATGGATTAAAATCAAAGCCACAGGCATTCTCAGTATCAATCCAGGGTCTCCGACACCTCTGGCAAGGCTGAAAAGCCTCCTGTCCAGGGTTTGGGTCATTCAGAGGTGTCACAGGAACCCCCTGGGTTCCAACATCCTGCACTCACATCAAGGTCCATCATAGGCAGCAAGATAGAGCTGTTCAGATAATGCAGTACTATGCAGACAGTCCTGTTATATCAGAAAGGTTTTGTTGAGGGAAGCTGTGCTCTTCCTGTGTCTCCAGAGACATTGTATAGGTGACTGGGCAGTAAAGAATCAGCTAAAATCTCTTGCTCAGATAAATGGTTGGTGTCAGATGTTTTGCTTTCCAGTAACTCCATATAAAAAAACAAACCTCTCTTTTGTTTTCAGGGATCATTTTTAAACTAGCTTGTAAGAATTGTCCTCATATTCCACTTTTAATCGTGTTCTGCCAAGAGCAGCTGCTCCAGAGGTGAAAAGGTGTTTGAAAGGTGCTCCCATGACCCCAGTGAGTGAGCAGAGTCAGCACTGCCTCTGTTTCAGTTCAGGGTTGGGCCTTGCACTGCTCCTTCTCCTCCCCTCTTCTGAAAACATCACCTCTGGACTCACTCCAAACTTGAAATGTTTTAGTCCTATTAAATAATTATTGTGGCAGTTATATGTCTCTTAAAACCACAGGCTTATTAGGGAACCATAATTTTGGTCTGTGCCTTAGGTACATTCTTCCTTTTTACCCTCCTTTCAGGCCTTTCTAAACTATTCCACATATATTTTTATCATGTGCCAAAGACTTCGCATAGGAAAAGAGGGAAAGCTTGGAAACAGCACTGGATAAGTTAGGTAATATGATGTAATTTCAGGGAATAAGTCTGGGTATTTTTTTCCTCCTGAATGGTATGTGCCACGTAGCTTGGAAGATCAGTTAGTGCCTTGGACATGTGCATGGTAGCTTGATGATTTTTCAAGTGACACGCTGAAAAAATGAAGTTAGCTAAGCCTGAACCCAGTGCAAAGAGTTATACAGCTTTTGAACTCCAGTTAGTAACTGAACCTGAAGATGAATCTGGCTGTAGAAATTAAAAATATGTCAGAAAAAAAAGCCTGTAAAGCACCCAAGGCGCTGCTGATAAATATGGAACATTTGTGTCTTACGAAATGTATTTTTTCATAATTACCAGTATATGGATTTGTACTGTTCAAAGCCCAAACAGTGAATGTTCTGTGATGGATGCACAATAAAACAGGACTAATTGGAAGCATTAATTTAGACAGAGGCAGAAGTTGACATGGAGCTCTGAGTAAGAGATGCTTTATATTACCATAGCAAGTACAAAGTGCTTGCCTGTAATTTGCAAGCTCAAATCACACCACCTTCACAAACAAATCATTGCAAATTGTTGCTGTGTCATTTTTTCCTCTTTTTGTTTCATTACATGTCTGATAAATATCTTGGACCCAAGGTCATCTTCAGGAAATAGTTGTAATGCAATAGAAACGTTGCTGTAGGTGCTGCTGTGTTTCTGGCAATGTAATTGACAGTGAGTGAGCATGCAGGACCAGCTCCCAGCAGGGACACTTTTGAATAAATATACAATAAAGAAGCACAGAGGAATGGGAGAGTAATGTATCTCCATAAAGAGCTGTATTTTGTACATCCCCCCAGAGCTCTTGTGTGGTTTAGGCCTGTAAGAGCAGAGGTACATGTCAGTTTTGCTGCTCCCCCTGCTTTATTTGCCTGCTCCCACCCCAGTCCCAGTTCAGTAAAGTGTGATCATGTGTGACACCTGTGGCACGTGGGTGATGCCACCGACATCAGACGGAAGCAGCTCTCACTCCAGTGCCTTTCTGAGGCAGCACTCAAAACAAGAAGTCAGATTCTGATAGCATGAGGATACAACCCTAGGCAGGTTTTTGCTATCTTAGGGATTTCAGCCACTGACCTTGGTTCATGCCAGATCACTTGTTTGTAGCCACCATGTACAAGTTTGTGAGTAGTTTTGGGCTAAGCAGCTGTTTTACAGTCTTTGGTATGCAAGTGCTTGAGTTTTATTTAAATCTCCTATTTGATCGATTTTCAGCAAACAAGGTAAAGGGGGAAATGAAGCACCCAAGCACCCAACAAAGGTTATGCTAAGTTATCACAATGGCTTCAGATGGTTCACCCTGCACCCAGATTTGAAGAGAACAAAAGATGAGCCTTTCCACTCCTTTGACTACTTCTTGCAATTCTTAATTGCCCTTCATCATCATATTATTTCTTACTCCTAATTCGGTCACTGGTCTTCAACTCCCAGCTGTGTTTTACTTCTTCAGGTCCATTTACTGTTTCCTGTGTTCTCCTCTGAGAGTCATTTGTATGTTGAATAATCTTCCTAATTGCACAGGAGTTGTCCTGGATATATGCTGCTGCAGCAGAAGCCACCATCAGTCCCAGGGGACATTTCCTGACACTGCTCTCAATGGTCCTGGAATTGGTCCCTCAAGCAAGCCTTCTGTTATTTATTCCCATCCAGTCCTTTGAACTCATACTGAACAGGGCTGAAACTCTGGACTTAAAATTATGTCTTTTGTATAATGCTTCTTGATATTCCTTCCTGTTGGTGTCCTGACCTTTGCTAAAGTTATTGCTGATATATTCTCTTAGCCATGGTAGTTAATGCTAATGCAAGGACTAATGTTCTCCTGCAGCTTTAACGCTGATGTGCCACCCTTAGTGCTCTGTCCCCAAACAGAATTATGTCCTGATACGGCACTTTACTGTGGGAGTGATTTTGCTGTTCAGGTACAATGACAGCTGAGAATGCTTAAAAAGAGAGGGAGGGGGAAAATATGATAAGGCAAAAATGTGACAAGACACTTATGTTGGTATTATCATTGCATTTCATGGAAATAGAACATCTGACTGCCACACAGCTCTTCCAGCATCTGTCTGGTGAGGACTCAGAGTGATGTTTAATTGTAGTTCATTCAAAGTGCTTGAACATAAAGTTCTTTGTTTGTCAACATCTCCACTGTGCCCTAGTTTCAAGATTATGTTTTGCATCTTAATAAATTAAGTCCAGACCAAGGAAAGCCTGAAAAAGAGCAGTGTAGGCAGTAAAAACATGTTATTATCAATTTCAGAGATGAATTTGTCTTTCCAAATGCACCTCTGGGTATGTTTGCACTTGCACTGTTTCTAAGGAAACAATTCACAGCTGTGTTGGAAGTTTGCTGTCGATGTGCCAGCAAATCTCAAGCCCTCTCTGAGGCCCGAGCAGTCACACATATTAAGGGCAGTGCAGTGAAGGCAGGTGCTGCCACTGAGGTAAGCACTGACACTACCAGAAATCGAATGTCCCTGTTCCATGGCTGACATTTCTGCATTTCCACCAGAAAAAAAATCAATAGCCTTCAAGAGCAGAGCAGCTGGGTCACAGGGCAGAGGCACATCTCCCTGCAAAGCCTTAGGACAAGCACCTCAGCACTTGGCTCCTGCAGTTTCCTCAGCACGGGACACCCGTGTGCTGCAAAGGCAGAGGTGTCTGAGCACTTGGTGCTCTCGGTAGCCAGCCAAGGTTGCTGCACAGCTTCGCACAGCCACCGTGCTCTTGGAGGGGAGATGGTGCAGGGGAGAGATAGGAGAGCAGCCGCCCTCAGTTTTGCCTTCTGGTGCCAGCTTGCATCAGCAGTAGCTGAAAAATAAGCCCTGTGCTTTGGGAACTATGTTATAGCCTGACCGAAATGAAATGAGGCTCCCAGTGCAGTTTCTGGAGGGGGAAGGAGAGAGATAAGATGTCTGTGTCATATCACCAACAACATAACTGGTATTAACGAAACAGAAGTCAAGGATGAATGAGCATTGAGGCTGAGCTAACTTTCACATCAGGAGAAGATCCCTGAAGGGCTGTGTGCTGACAGGGCAACATGGAAAAGCTGGTACACTTAATCTCCTCGCAAGGGCTGTTCTGTGAATAATCAGAAGTTGTTAGGGTTGTCAGTCCAATTTCCTTCCAAAATAAAATTAAGCGTGGAGGTGATGGCATTTCAGAAACGGGTAAAGTAAATTCTTTCCTGAATATAAATAGAGGCAGTTTTAACCAGAAAGGAGAGACAAATAAAATATCTTACCTGTGAAGTACTGTCTGAATAAGCTGCAGTAGGGGGCCTGCACATTATTATTGTTATAATTCCAAACAGTTGTTCTGTGTTGATGGTGTCAAGTGCCAGCCCGCCACGTGTAAGGCAGGATGACTTTAGTCCACTATGAACACTTAAATTATTGACTGTAAATGATGCTTCAGACATGCAATATATTCCTGGGAAAAGACAAGACCAACACGTCTTCATTGCGTTCCAAAGCAGCACACACATAGTTGGTTGTGAATCTTTTATTTTTTTAATGCAAATGGGGATGTAAAAAGAGGCCATCCACACAGAAAGGTGAAACCTTTTACTTTGTTGTATAACTGCTTTCATGCTGAATTGCAAATATGAATTGCAGAAGTGAATGAACTGCAGAGTTGATAGAGCAGATTTTTATAAAGTGAGATCCTCTTCCTAACTTCACGTGTGTTTCCATTTAAATTAATCATCCCCTGACTAATCAAATAGTCTGTGTCACTGTGTCATCTCTCCTTCTGTTCCTTGTGTATGACATTGCATATCTCCACCTCTTGAATCAAATTCAGAGGCAATAACACTGAGTGAAATACAAGCAGTGGAGTCCTGCTCTCATTAATAGAAATTATATCCAGCTCCTGCTGTGACCTTACTTATAAGTACATATGATTTACTGCACCAGCTTGAACCATCATTCCTTCCAGACCAATACCCAGCTCCAAAGCGTGGCAAAAAATCCATATCTCAATACCTGTGCAATCTTGCAATTCACCTAATGGTGCAAAAACCCCATTCTTCATCTCTGCAGCCAACAGCTGATATTTTCAAGAGGGGAATTTGATCTTCCCCTTTTATCTTTGTATGTCCTAATGCAACATGCACTTCTGACATTCTGGAGTTCCAGGCATGCACCTCTGGGGGTTTTTTTGCTGCGCAGGGGCTTTGCTGGCAGCTCACACAGCATCCATGTAGCTCGGTGTGGATGGACCACGATGAGCATCCAGATCGTTCTGAAATCAGCCTTAGCTGAAGCCAGGTTCAATTCAAGACTGCAAAGAGGCAATACAAAATTTTGTCCCAGAAGCCAAAGGAAAGCTGTCTCTAGTGTGTAGGAAGGATGAATAGGAATGAAAAGTAAGAGCTCACTTTTTTCCCTAGCAACCTTACATCCACTCCAGAGGCCTTGCTAGCCTGTGTAATCCAGAAGATAATAAAATCAGATAATAAAAACAGCATGTTACAGCCTTTCTGGCTGATTTATGTGCAATCTTACATCCTTGTGCTGTTCTTAGAGGAGAAAATCTGGACATGGAAACTTTCACTCTCTATTATATCCCAGGTCCATCTTGGGAATAATTTCCATTTACATCTGACTCTTTGTATTCCCAAAGCAGTCCCCTGTCCCTCATACCAGAAATGGTGACTCCCTTGATCCTGACCTGATTTGCTTCTCACTTGCCCAGTTGATAAACTGAGACTGTAAATAATTTGTGCAATCCTCCCCTGTCCCCTGCCCATTTACTCACTCTGAGGCAGTGTCCCTTTTCCTTCGAGTGGAAATGAAAAATCAGAATAAAGCTTTCCTGCGGGTAAATATAGTAATTACTTTCTAATTGTGTCTTACCTCCTCATATAAAAAAATCAGTGCAAGCTCCTCATTACTGGCTCTCATTGGAGATCAAGCAAAAGGATAACCTGGCACTTGGAAGTAATAATGTGTTTGAAGGGGGCATAAGTAATAAATCATCCAAATTAATTTCAGTGAACAGATGAAATGACAGAAATACCTTCAGGGTTTGTAGAAGTTAGCCAGCCTGTGCATAGCTACAGCATCCCTCCTGGCTGCAATATCAGTGTTTCTGTACCTGCAGCTGGAGAATTCAAGCACAGCTTTTGCAAGCAGAGGAGAAGAAGGTCTGCGCCGTGGAAGCAGAGGGATCCACAAGTGGGGTGCTCTGCCCCTCCTCACCAGTGGTGATACAGCTCATTACCATATTTGAAATCAGCCATGGATCAGGACTCAGTGGGAAAGATAAATATAGGGTGGATCGACGACAGATAGACTGGGTCTGTTCCTTTAAATGTTTCCTTAGAAAAGACAAATTGAAATGACTGTGCTGTAATGAAAGAGTATCCTGAGTCCAGAAAAGGCATCCTTGATTGATAGGGAAGTCAATGTAAATTACTTAGAGCTGGAGGTTTAGTCCTGAAGAAATTAGGTTTGGAAAAGACATGTCATCTGGTGCTGGAATCAAATGCCTTGGACTTGGTTGCCTCCAACCAGTGGAAGGATTTTGAAAGGTGTGCAGCAGGCCCAAGAGCTGCGTGTTTTTGGAAAAAGGTTTATGCATGAAGATGTGGCTTCTACTTCCTCATGCTACCCACCACTTTCCAGTTCAGTAGGCACCAGACATCTTTCCTTGCAGGGGCCAGGAGCAGCTGATCCCTAGTGTGCTGTTTCTTTGAGAGGCAGCAGCTCCAATTTCAGCTGAATTAGTGTTTGCCCACTTACCCTCTAATATGTGGAAGAAAAATGCTTCCTAATGCATCACCATGGAAAAGCTGTCAGGCCCTGTTCTAGTCCACTCTTTATGCCAATGTAGTGTTGCTCTGCAGAGCTTGTTGTTCACTTGGTGTTCCGTAAAAACTGTTTCTGAATGTCCAAAGCAGTGGGATTTCACCTCCTGGAAAGTATCACAGTACAGGGACCGCATTTCACCTTTTCAAATATCACCTTTATTTATTCCTTTATGGTTTGCTTTATGATGATGCAGTCTAAATAGGTAGAGGGACTCCTCTCACCTAGTTTTCATCACCTGAAGGATGGACATCAGGTTAAAACTCATCATCCTCGATGTGACCTCTTTTGCTAATGCAGGAGAGGTGCCTCTCTGAGGTACCAGCCAGCCTTTGGATGGAGTGAATTGCCTGCCAGAGCCATGGCTACCTTCGATCAAGCACGTAACTTTTATATGTGTGAAGTTACTCAGTTTGGGGAGCTTTCAGAAATCTTTTTAGGATGGCTTTGAATCCTCCTTTCCCCTTTCTTATCAGTCCTTGGGAAATGGACACCCTGGCTTGGGTTAGCATCAGTGACACCAACTACATCCTCTCTTTGGGAAGGTCCTATTTTAAGCTTTTCATCAGAGGCCACAGCTATTTGTGTCATTGTCAAAACTCTTCAAAAGGTCCGGTGACATTGATGGTAGGTCTCTGAGAAGCCAAAGGTTCTGCAGTAACACAAATAGGATCAGCAGCACTAAGTGCAGGTGAAAGAAAAGCCAGCTGCACATCCTTTCTGTCTCCCTTGGCAACAGCATCCTGCCAACAAAAACTGCTGCCAAGTCAAGGCTGGAAAGGAAGGGATGTGCATTTGAAAAGCTGGGGCTGGACAAGCTTTGTGTGAGGGGGGAGCTGTCAGACCAAGGAACGGTCATGTGCTTTTAAAATTATTTTTTGTTTGTTCCATGTGTTTTTGGACAAGGGAATGCACAGAGCCTCCGTCCTTAGGAAGAGTTTTCATCTGAAATTCCAAATGACAGTCTTTGCAGTTGTGGACCATATGTTTCATCCATGACAGCACGCAGGGAAGAAGTGTGTGGTGAATTACTACATACAGATGTGGCAAATCCCCCAGTAAAGGTTAAAATACGTGGCATGGTTCTCTTGTTACGCCAGCTGCAGCTTCGTGCTAAATCATTGTTCCAGCAGCAAACTGTTAATCAGTCCTGAGTTCGAGAAACTGCTAAACAAGCTGATATTTTTAAGGACCACTTTTTTGTATAATGCACTAAATATCTTTATTTAGAAAAACCTTCATGCTGGAAACAGTAAGGGCAAAAAGTGAACTGCAAATGGCAGAGAAAAGGAGCACCATCACAAAAGCACAGAAATGCAAAGCAGACCTAAGATTATTATTTGTATTCTGTTTTTCCACATCCTTCATGAAAATATCATGCCTGTGAAGACAGAGGTTGTGTAACTGTAGGGGAAATATGCTTGTGATATATGCACCTGCCTACTCTCCTGATAGGGACTTTTGTCCACAGAAATCAGCACTGGCTCACTGTCAGACTCCCCATAGCTGCTAGTGCTGCCAGATCTCAAACCTATTGTCACAAGATTATTTCTTAGAGATTTGGCCGCAGCATCAAAAGAGAACACGCTTATTTCCAAGGCCTGAAAAAAATTAGGATGCTCTCAGCTGGTATGGTTAGAGAGAAGAAAAAACTGGCTTTTCTCTCTAGAAAAATATTAGGAATTAATTTTGTGATGAGCCCATGTAACAAACTGCTTGGGCTGTTGCAGCACCATTTGATGCAACAGAAACTCTGAATCAAAAACTCAAGAAGCCCCCAACTTGTTGCTCTCTTAACATTTCCCTGTGCCTTTTGAGGGATTGGTATTTTGCTGCCCAGGACACATTCTTATGCTCTCCAGGCAGTGTGTTCTTCCAGACACCCAACTGTGCCAAAAAGACGAGAGAAACTGGAAAAAAAATAGAAGAAATGGAAGAAGGGAGGCAGGATTATGACTTCAGTAATCACAAGATTTGTGGACTTCTTCATCATTACAAGTTAAATTGCCCTTTCACCACTGAGGAGTGGAGAAATAAAATAGAGTGTGCATTTTGATGCCAGGGTAGGAGAAGGAGAGAGGGTGATCACTGTTTCATTCCCTGTATTTTCCTCTGACAGGAATATTAATATCATTAGAGATAATTGAATAAGTGGAAAGTCTGGTGGAGGTGCAGAAGCAGGAGGTGGATCTGTAAAATCTATCCACAAACAAAAAGCTTAGCACTGCTCTGGAGGGAGGGCACTCTGCCTTGAAATAGGGGCTGAACAGCCTCACAAGGGCATGCAGCTGGGATGCTTGTTGCTGTTTTGTTCCCGGAAAACGAGAACTGCCAGCAATCCTCTGGCATCTGAATAGACTCGTGTCAGACAAACTGTATCTGGACTTGATGGGAAACCAAGCTGGAATACCAAGCAGCCCTTCGATCTGCTGGCAGGGAGGGGGACTGGCTCAGTAAGTAATCTTGCCGTGCAGTTGCGAAGGTACTCCGTGAAGGAGTGAGCCCTCTCGCTGCACAGCCCTGCAAGACACGCCTGCCTGGGCTGTCTCTGTCCTCATTCCTTCAAACCACTTCCAACAATAACAGCAACTCCTGCGTGCAACTGCCTCGTTAGGGAGATGTGTTTTTCCTTCTGCCACTGAGGGATGAAGCTTCCAAATCCTTGTGATGTGAGCAGGTGAGGATGTCTGCTGACAAGTCCAAATGATATTTTCAGGTAAGTGCTTACCTTGAATGAGCAGCTAGAGTCAGGCTCTTTCTTTTTATTATCCTCCTCTCAGTAATTACTGTTGCTCTGTTGTCAGTAAGCCTTTTCACAAGCTTGAACACTTCCAATATCCCTATGTATTTAGCTGAGTAGGGGATCTAAATAATTTCTAAAGCATCTATCCTATAGTATCTGTGAGTCTCTAGTGCAGTGTGAGAACGAATTGGGAACTGCTTGCTCCGTGACTACACGATACTGTGCTTTCTGTATCACCCATTGTTTAACTCTCTGGAGGGACAGAAATTAATTTTGATTCACAGGCTCACTCTCTCAAAATCTGTGGTGTAAGTGCATTTTAAGGCAGTAATAGTGGTCTGCAATGTTTTTATATCTTTAAAGGACGGGGACTTCTTGCCACATGGAAACCATAACTGCTGTTGCTGTTGTTGCACAGGGAGTGTCAGCAAGAGCTGCTTAATTTGTGTTTGTACATGTGATTTCCAGAGCTTCTGCTGATGCTGTTTAATGTTACTGTAAATAGAGCTGTTACTCTGTGTGCCTCATTCCCTGCATTTTACCAAATGTTTGTGTGCTGAATTTCAGCTGAATTGATCACTCATCTAATACCAGGGAAAACAAATCACTTGTAAGTTAATATCTGGGACTTCTGGCATGACAGATAGACTTTCAGAGAAGGGAAATTTTCTATGCAGAGTAACCTACTTTTTCTTCCCCCAGTTCGGCAACCAATCATGGAGATTAAATTTGCTTAACTCTTTGTTTGTACAAAGGCTGCTTTATTGTGAGTGAAAATCGTATTGCTTAGACAGACTACAAAGAAATGACCGTAACAGAAGTAATAATACACACTTTGTACACAGTTTCCACCTATTAAAGGTTCATTTCGCTCCCCGTAACGTTTTAGGCTTGTAGAGAGACACATGAGAAGTTATTAGTGTCGAGAAGAAAGCTTTTGTTACGGCAATAACATTGTTGTTGTTTGAAGAGGTTTTGCACAATCCTCACTCGCTATTAGAAAGTCAAGGCAGGAGCACGGAGAGGCTTCAGCATCCTGCACTGTGGCCGTGTGCACCCCAAGCCCCGGGTCTGGAGATAATGGGTCCTTTGTAGGACAGCTCCCGTTGCTTTCCTTGCCCACGGCACTCTGAAATAATGAGTCCAGCAGTAGGTCTCCGCACAAAAAGCTCTTCCTGACTTCCTAGAGCAAAAATGTTTGCCAAGTACTGCTCAGGCTGGCTCTGTTTGTCTTGCTGCGAGGTCCGGGGCAGCAGAGGCCAGAAGGGGTCAAACACCAGACTGAGCTCGTTGTGCATGTTCATTTGCTGTAGAAAATGTAAATGTGCAGCTCAAAAGTTTCCACTGTATCTCAGGCAATTAGGACTTGATCCAAAGCTCACTAAAGTCATTGGGAACCTTTCCACAGGCTTTAGAACAGGAGTTACATAAGTTTGTGTTGTTCAAAGGGGGTGCCCCAGGGAGGCTGAACACATGAGCTGACTCAACAGCCGCATGCCTGCTCTGCCGTGTCATGCAAAAAGGCTGTTCCTGAAGTGCCCATGAAGTGTCCCGTGCAGCACCAGGCGGCATTAACTCCTGTGTGAAACCTTTCAGTGCTGTCCTGGGCCAGGACACTGGCTCCTAGTGGAGTGGAGCCTCCCAAAGTCCAGAGATAAAACAAAGAACATAAGCTGCTGAGGCCTGAGTTGCTTGTTTTTTCCTTTTGTTAAGGAGGGACACAGTTCTGCCACTTGTGTGCAAATAAAAGGGTCACAAAGAAGTTTCCAAGTGGTAGAACCCTAAGGATTTCATAGTCTAGGAAAGTGAAGTACTCCTAACCCCAGACTTTTCTGAGACTCACTGAAGACATAAACCATAGTCTTTTAAAACATTGGTGTAAAGGAACGACTTCATTTTCTTCACATACACAGCTATACACGCCATGTCTGGGTTCCTCGTGTGAGTGTGCAGTGGGAAGAAGCACTGCAGGGAGATCCTGTTGAGTTTTGAACCATTGCATCATGTTGTCAGGAAGGAGTTTTTATGGCTAAATGCACATCAACACCCTCTGTGTACATTCTACTGTCACTCTGCTGTGTTTCATCCTTGAGTGAATTCATTTTGTACTTAATTTCCCTTCCTGGTGCACTGTGCACTATGCAAGACCACCATTCATACCACAGAGATGTCAGGTCAATCAGCCTTCTTATTAGGGTTGAATGGATTTAATGTAGCCATAAATTTAGGTTCCAAAAGCGTGAATTCGACACATAGCATTTAAGAGACAAACCAGTTTGACCTGTTCTGACCCTGAGCTCCTGTACCTTAGAAATGGCCCCTTTTAAAAAAAATTTAATGGTGTGAGCTGACCTTTGAAAATATTATTATTTGCTATAATGTGCTTGCATCAGTCTGTATTAGTACCATGCCAGCAGATCATAAGGACTGCCAGTCCTTACTCCAAAGCACTCATACTCTAAGTAAAATCAGCTCTAAGAGTCTTAGGCAGCCCAAACTGAGGGATTTTGGCAAAGACTGCAGGACTTCACTTTGAACTAAACAAGACCATTTGCTCTCTCACCTGGGCTATCAGAATTTGGCCAGGAGAACTTGGTAGCAGCCAAAGGGTTTCCTTTCATTGGTAGTGGAATTTGAGGTGAGCTGAGGCACCAAAAAACAACTGGCATTGTACCCACCATGGTCCTTCACTTAGTACAGGGGCATTTGTGAAGCACAGAGGGAAGAAAAGGAGAGAACATCACAGGAGCTCAATAAGTCCACTTCTGTGACAAACGCCTACTGTGCCACAGTATGAAAATTTAGAATATCATTTTCCTAGGCTTAAGCCAAAGCTGCAGATAAGGGCAATCCAGTATCCAGGGAATTCAGTGAGAGCCCCACTTTGTACGGCTTTGCATATCCTCAACGATAGAAAAGTAAGTGGGAGCTCTGGGTAATCAAGTCACTGCAAATCCAGACAGAGTGTGCTTGGGTGATGATGCAGAGCATCTAAAAATACCAATTCCAGCTTTACTTTTGCTTTCCAGCAAATTAATTCTACTTAAAAGGGCCAACAACACCCGCTTATCATCAGTCCTTATCATCAGCTGTTTCTCTCTAAATATACAGCCCTGGCTATTTTTACAATGATCTGCTAAACTGAATATTTTTTCCAGTAGTTAGGGGCACAGATTATCTCTGGTGGTTACTGAAGGAATTGCTGTGGTCCATCCAACCAGCAGAAAAAATGTCCTAAAAAGCTGTAGCTTAGAGGGCCACATTGGCTCTGCAGAGGCTGTTAAAGCAAAAGTGGCAGATGACAAAACCTGGCTGCCACAACCTGAGATGGCCAAATGTCATGGGAGTTATTGTTTATTGTCAGATAAATTACTTCTGTTGTAGTATTTCCTGTAAATATTTATTCATACTTTCACAAGCACCTAAAGGTATGAGCTAAATGCATCGAGGTTTGCCATGCCTGATGTGCAGTGACCTGCTATCACAGCAGACTGCCCCAGAGAGACTATAAATCCTTATAGGAGCAAGCCTCAGGTTTATCAGTATTTCAAGAAGTGGAGATGGATATTAGGTGGGTTTTCAGCAAAAGATCAGGGTTTCTAACCCCAGGGCACAATATGCAGAAAAGCTGACAACTTCTTTATTCCTTCAGGAATATCCTGGAGAAAAACATTAATCCAATAGTGATGGGGTTTTTTGTATGTGAGGTGTGAGGGAAGGTAGTTAGACAAAGAGCATCCAAAAATTCTAACAGGCATTACAATTGTTATAATCTAGTATCTCTTAATATCTGCCAATGCAGTTTATCTTGTGTGCTCAGAACAGCAGGCCCAAAGTTTCCTGGAACATTATTTCCACACACCAAATCCAAAATAAATCGTCATCCTTTCCTCTTTGAATTTGTTCTGTGGCAGCAACTTGTCTTGGCATGAGATATTAGCCATATGGACACTAGAATATCTGCTTTGACCTTGACCTCAGAATAAGCACTGCCAAAAACGTGAGGATAACTCCTGCCTTTTATTTCCAAGAGTGATGCTCCATGAGTACAGACCAATCTGCTTTCCTGGTTGCATCTCAGTGTACAGAATTCATGGGTTTTAATTTGAATAGGTGTTCTGCTAAGAGCATATTGTCTGTGGCTGGATAGGAACTGGGAAGCAGTATCCCAGACGATGGTTTATTTGGCAGAGATGTTTATTCCAGAAATTAAAAAAAAAAAAAAGAGAGCTAATTTTAGCATCAGGCAGTGGAGAGTGCATTACTTGTAATTGGCTCTCCCCATGTTATTTAGTCAATTTTTTCATCTTCTGGATACTCTTCCAAGTAACAGGAGGCTGCTGGGGGCAAAATGAGCGGAATTTTTTTGGTTGCAGAGCTCTGTGCTTCTCTGGTTCAGAAATGATGGATAGAGATCAAAGTAGAACATTTAGCTGGGTAAGAGGAACAGATGCTTCTCCTTTGGTGAGTTTTTGGTACATGTATTGCAATGATCATGAATGGGTGTGCATGATACTCAGGATTCAGAATGAACACATTTCATCACTTTTGCATTTGCCCAATGTGAAACAGAATCAGGGCCAGCAGACACCTAATCACAGATCTGCTCTCATTTTCCTGAGTCCCTGTCTTCCTTTGGCCCATAACAGACATTCACAAATAGCCTAGAACTAAATAGCATAACAACACTTGTGGAGAAAGCTGGCCAACTAGGAAGGGTAGAGCAGGAGGCAGGAAGGCACTCCACAGTCCTGGCTGGAAGTTGATCATCACCCATTTTGGAGTCCTGCAGTTTTGACGAACTCATCTCCCTGATTTGTTAAGACCGTGACAACATTTTTCACCTTGACGCTGCTGGTTGAAACTCACACAATGCTAATGGTGCCATCTGATGATGCTCAGTGGACTGTGCAAAATGGATTTATTCCATGTGCTTCCTCGTAGGCAGAGATCCACATTACCCTCGACAGCTTCAACATATGGAAATGGTGACATGTGATTGATGTGCTCCCTGCAGGTCACGCTAACTCACGGCGTATCAGCCCTGCGTCCCGGGGAGGCTTATGCTACTGCAGCTGCCCACCTCCATTTTCTGGACTAGGAATAAATGAAAGAATTGATGCTCCCAATGGTGTGAATATGGCACCTTGTGAAACGACGTGCAGCGCTGAGGGAGGTGGGAGGCAAAATTAACACGATCCAACCCCACAGCACATGTGAGCACAGAACAGGTTACAACGAGACTTTGGTTATGGGTGTGAAGGGCAGTTGTGTTAGATCACAATAATTACAAGGTTTTTTAAAATGGCTGGGATAGCTGTGTTTTCTTGTTAATTTTTGACATTTGGAGTGACTAGATTTTCCAAAGTCGCTAAGTAAAGCACAGCATGTATAACCCAGGTAGCCCTCTCATCAGACATCCCTTTTTGACCTAATTTTCAGCAAGGCCTAAGCAGCTGCTCTTTCAAAAAACAGATTGCTTAATGGCAGCCAAGACTGGAGGCAGCCAAATTTGGGATTTTGCAGCCAACGGAGTGAGCAGACTAAGGTTTCCCATAATGATATGGACATTCATCTGGACACCTCTTGGCCACGATGAAAATGAGGACGTCTGTTGTTTCTGCCCCTGAAATGTAGGATGCTTTTTAGCTTCTCCAGGGAAGTCACCTGCCTATGGCATTTTAAAGCTTCATATAAGTTGATACAGCAAGCTGCTCTCTCTCTTTGCCACAGAAATTCCCTGTAATCTTGCTCATTGCTCTCACAGCCATGGGGTCACCACAGCTCCTGCAGATTTGTCTTTCTCTTCCTACTTTTGCAGAGAAGCAAAGCTGGATGCTAACTCTTCTGTCCTTCTGCAGAACATGGAAGGTTCCATCCACCAGTTCCTCCCCACAATCTCACCCTCTTTTTCTGATTTTTTCCTCAGGTTTTCTACTGATCTTGGCACTGACAGAAGAGCTGGTGTTTTCTGTTCAGGTACTGTCTCCCACTGTCTCCTCCTCTCAGGGCTTCCCGATGAACACTACAACTATCACAGCCATGGGAACAACGCCTCACCACAAAGACCACCACACGGCAGAGCCCCTTCCCACGTCTGCTCAAGCCATGTCCCACCCCGTCAGCCTGGCGGAGAAAGCCCCTTCCACGGGGCAAGAGCAAGAGAGCGGCCCTCGCATCGGCGAACAGGAAGCTTACCATTTGTACAACCAGAGTGCTTTGTACTCAGGACAGTCTCGCCCCAAGGGGAAAATATTCCAGGTTTTCAAAGGCAACTTCTCAGAGTCGACAGAGCCTTACCTAAAGACCACCCTGCACTCTCCCTTCCCTACCCTGAGGAGCCCTTTCACAGAGCACCCACTTCAGTCCCGGACCACGGCATCCAGCGATCCAAATGGAATGGGGCTGGCAAGAACTACACACTCGGACCCTTCTCCCCACCGCAACACCTCGGGAAGCCTTAGGGAAGCAGGGCGAGGGGATGGGACCGAGGCAGTAGTGCAGGAGGCAGATTTTGCCACCACAACTGCTGGACCATCAACTGATCCCGAAGCAGTGTCGGTGCCTTTTAAACCCACCCGCTATGGCGTGTGGGATATGCTGAGCAAAAACAACTCTTGGGTAACCTTAAATCTCAGTACAAACGTCCCTCTGTTTGCTGGCTCTGGATCTGCTGGTCACTCAGTTCAGACCAGTTTTGATGTCAGCATCTCGTCCCCGGCAGCGGGAGACCCTGAGGGACTCACTCCAACGCAGCACGGCGCGGTGACCAACGCCACCTCGCCGGGCAGAGCTCTCTCCTCAGTGCCTGCCACGAGGTTGCCCAGCTCCACTTCCACAGCTGGCTCCACTGCCACCGGGAACTTCCTGAATAGACTGGTTCCTGCCGGGACCTGGAAACCAGGTGTGCAAGGAAACATCTCCCATGTCACCGAGGGGGACAAACCCCAGCACAGAGCAACCATCTGTCTCAGCAAGATGGACATTGCCTGGATCATTCTGGCTATCAGCGTCCCTATATCCTCATGTTGTAAGTTAACTGACACTTTATTTTGCTTTCTCTTTCCTTAAGATTAGATTTTGGCCCACGATTCAAAGACTAGCTGGAGACCTAACGGAGGCAGGTCAGCTTGGGATGGGTGAGATGCACAGGCATCACATTCACTGACCAAAGTGTTTAACTTCAAAATGCAGGACTGAAATGTTACAGTCAAAGCAGACTTGCTCTGTTGCTGTTAAAAATCTCATAGGGTGACTCTCCATTTCAGAGTGTAACACTAGCCTGAACAACTCTAGAATGTGAAGCAGCTTTACTCCACGGTGTTTAAGACAGTGTTTAAAAACTTGATCAAAGGCAGTGATTCTTTCATCTAGGAACTTGTATTTGCTGCCCTAAAACTGGATTTAAAAAGCCCACTGCTAACCCAAAGGATTAATAACACCTGTAATGACAAATAATTCAGGAAACACCAGTTTCCCAGCACGATAAAATATTTCATTGCAGGCAGTGCATGAACTATCAGATTTAAAAATCTGATAACCACAGTGCTGGTTTCCTCCATTTCAATTCTAATTTACAGTTGCAAAGGGAAGAGTTGGAAACCTTGGCCTTCAGACACCTGGAGTCAGGCACCTGCAGGACCAGGGAAGGTTGGGTTTCCAGAGGTGGCTCAGGGTCTTGCTGTCTGAATCAGTTACAAAAAACACACGAGAAATTATGAGCAAGCTTGTGAGCGCTTGCCAGGATGTTCCATGCATAGCTGGGCTGTATCAGCTTGGTGGACAGCATATTCTCTGGAGTCTCACTGTCATGGGGTGTGATTATTCTGATCTGTCTGGAGTGAAACAAAACCAAACATTTCCCAGCCTTTGCTGCCCGAGGAAACATAAAGGGGTAGCAGCCAACAATACTGAGTATTAATGCTGTTACTTACAGCTGTGCGCTGTACTGAGGACAAGGCTAGATGAGCTGCTTGAGCCAGCCTCACACACAGCTTACTGCAGCCAAAAAGGACAGTGCTGCTCTCTCCTGCTCTTTCTGAGGTGCGGGTTCCTGATCCTGCCCCTCTTCTTCTGCCTGCACCTGACTTGTCACCTCCCTGAGACACTTTCAGATGGTTAAAGTGGCCAAAAAATGCTCACTTTACTCTCTGGTACTTTCTGTCCACCCAGTGAGCTGAATCAGCTCCCCACAGAGTCAGATGAGCATGAGACCCAGAAAGGATGAGGCTGCAGGAATGCAGACCTGGAGAGGGGAGCATACTAATCCTTTCAGCAGCTGCAAATTATTGGATTGGATCAGCATATTTGTTAGAGTCACACCTCTGGGACCATCAGTTCTGCTATTGCCAACGTGGTTAAAACCACAAGTGAGAACAAAGCTTAAGGCTAAAAGATGGGCAGGCAAAGAGAAACCAAAGCAGAATTTGCATATGCATTTCTGTGCAAGATGGAGAGGAGAAACTGGGACTTAGCAAGCACGTAGTTTGAAGCAGGAATATTTGATGATTTGATGAACTATTCCTTGTCTGTCAATAGAACTAGAGGATCAAATAAATTCTTCCAAGAATTGTTTTAGGCCAATATCCAGAAAGAAAGCTGAGCTGGATAGAAGGCATCTAAATACAAAATAAGAAGTGTAAAACCATACAATACAAGCATGGGAGCTATAGCCAATGGCACAACTGGTCTATAGGTGCAGAGTGCCATATATGAGGCAAATAATAATAACTGCAACAATAACAATAATAATAATCATATGAGAAATCTGATAGCAGGAGTGCTAACCCACTATTCATTAAATAGAGGTGTTAGCACTTTTCTTCTTTTCATTTGTGCCATAATGGTGTGTGTTCGTGTGACTCTGCCTATTCTGGTTCTTGTATTCATAAGCTACATTTTTTTTAAAAAGTCAAATGCTATTTTGAAAATTATCTTTGTCAGCTGTAGAACAACTGAGTGTTTAAACGATTCAGGTATTTAAATCCTACTTTCAAGACCAGATTCCAGAGTATTGTCGTCATTGGGACTCTCCCTTTAAAATCCGGAGATCCTCGATGTATTTCAGAGTCGAAATGAATGGCAGGCAGGCACTTATAGTGTATTTTTTGGGGTGATCTGGCTTCAGTGCCTCGGAGGTTGATTTCGGCCCGACGTTTGGCAGTTCGAAGCGTGCAGCGCTCGGAGGGTCGCTGGCTGCGCGCTGTGTGTGCTGTGCGGAGCGGGGCGCGGGGGCTGCGCGGGGCGCGCTGCCCGAAGGGGACTGTCGCCACCTCCCGGGCACAGGCGCTGCAGCGGGACACGGCACCGGCAGGTGCTCCTCTCCTCCGGCCTGGAGCGGCCCGGCGCCGGGAGAAGGATGAACAGCAGATATTCGGGTTTCATTTCATCTTCAAACAGGGAAGAAGCTTTTGAAAGAGGTTCTTTCAGTTCTTGTGGGCACGGATTGAGAAAAAAAATGCTGTCGTGCTCCTGCCTTGGGATATTTAAAGTCTACAGAGACACAATCTCATGCTCTGAGAATATCTGAGCTGCCTTAGGAGGGGTCAAACTGCAGAGGAAGTCGCTGAGGACCCCCGTCACAGGAGCTGTGGGCTGGTGGCTCTGTGCTCAGGCTTGCACCTTCAGGACCAGGCAGAGAGACAGCCTCAAGGCAGGGGAGTTAGCCACACACCCTGGAAAGACAGGGAAAGAGATGAGGAGAGCCTCTGTGCACGAGGCTGCAGAGCTGCGGGAATCCAATTAACTCAGCTCCCTTGTCTGCTAATGAGGGGTGCCCCTGAGCCGAGCCAGCTCGCTGACCTCCAGGCTCTTGTTCCGGAGCCTTTGCAGAGCTGTGCAGTGGCCAGCACATTCTCCTCTGCCTGGAGCTCCTGTGTCTTTCCATATAATCTATCCTCTGTGCCAGGAGTTACAAGGAGGCTGGAAAAGCTTTCTTTGGACGGCTTCTGGGCACAGCCTGTGCTACCCAAAAAGTCCTTGGAAGGGGAAATGCATCATGATACTGCAAAGATGTCTCTGTCCCTCTCTGATCCCTACATGCTGCCTGCTGTCACACCTTCTAGTGACAGGCACTGTTAAATGAAAACCTATGGGCATTTGAGCTTCTATAGGAAGGGAAGTGACTTGCTAGAGAGCAGCCACAGGAGCCTTTGGCTCCTCATCCCCTCTGGAAGAAGTGCTTGCGAAGCTGCGCTTCTCCTCACAGAGGACAGACCCTGCTGGGGTTTCCCCGCTGGCCCATCCCTGCCGTGGGGATTTGCACCAAAGAGCAGGAAGCAGCAGAGAGTTTGTTCAGCATCACTGTGCCCTGACATCTGAGCCCCAGTGAGGGCTGGCAGGTCCCACCAGCCATGCTGGTGCCACAGCTCAGGGGCTGTAGCATGAGCCTGAGGATCTGTGCCTCAGGAACTTGCCTGCTTAAATAAGAGCTGGGGTTTAGCCTCCCACCCTTACAACACGTACTTCTTGACACATGCACGGATTTCCGAGTCCCACTGAAATCCCTGAAACTGCTAGCCAGAAGAGTAATGCTTTGAGTAGGAATGCACAAGCCATATCTACTATGTGAACCTAGGGAAATAATTTCACCTTTTGGCAGCTCAGTTTCATGGTAATGTTGCTAATGCCATGGGAGGGCTGCAAAAGTGAAGGATTCTGTGTCATTCCCTTTCCAGAACAGCAAAATCATATCTAACAGTGATATCATTATTTTAGTCATGTCAGTTTGAGTTGGTTTTGCAGTGTCCTTCGGGCAACCTTGAACATTGTTGTGCCCGTGCTGTTGTACATGTGTAGGTGCCTCTCTCTGCAATGCAGAACAAGACACAGTGTGAGCTCATTTTAAAACCCATCGTTCCAGTCCTTGGGCTCCTGGTCCTTGCGTCACTGGAACTACAGAATGACACAATAAAATGTGGAAGGACAGGAACTTGCAAATCAGATGCACGAGTCAATTAACCCAGTCAGTTCTGCTGACATGGGAGAACACGAGAGGAAGGCTGAGCCTCTGAACACAGGCATCAGCAGAACTCAAAGAATATGTGAAGAATTGCCTTGGGCCTAACCTCACTTAGCTCACATTTCATGCACTGGAACGCTTTCCAAAATTTCCTCACTCACCTTCTCCATCTCAAAACCTATGTCTGCTTCCTGGTCTGAAGTGAGAGAGATCCCAAGCCCTGAGCCTAATCCCCAGGTGCGAGCTCAGGCTGAGCTGAAGTGACTCCTGTCTCCAGGTGTAAGCAGCTGTAGTCAATTACCAAATCCATCCTGATGCCTTTCTCACAGCTAAGCATGTGCTGCTGCATATAGGAAACCAGGGAAATGGAAAGAAATATGGAAAAAGCACTTATGGTCATTGAGGGGTTGGGTTTTTTAAACTTAGTTTATGTTGTGATCTGCAGGCATAGGGAGAAGTAAATTAAGATCCTTGACCCTGAATATTGATTTTTAAGTGCTTACAGTTTCAGGTCTGTTAACACAGTGAGAGCTGGAAAGTGAGGGAAGAGAGTATGCAGCTGTGTAAGATCGGTAAAATATTTTAGTGAGTTGAAGGGAAAGACTGACAGAAAACTGTAGGGAATTGTTGTGATCTCATTCCACTGCATTAATGAAGCTGGTATGGAATGTGGTATATAATCACAGTGGGTTATGTTTGTTTTTTTAAAACCACCAGAAAATTAGAAAAGAGCCATGGAATGATTTAAGAGTGGAGAAATGCAACATAATTCCACTTGTGCCATGATGTAGCACAAAAAGAGGTTGAAGCCTACATATATAGGAGATATTTCTGGTAGTACAGTGGAAGTTTTAATAAAAAAGGCAAAAGAACATGGAGGAAGTTGCGGTTGAAGGTGAAGGTGTTTACACAAGAGTAATGTAAACGTGTCCCCGCAATGGAAATTAAACATTGAAACAAAATTGGTGGGAATGGGATGGATTTCTAGTCACTCTGTATCCTTAAATAAAGCTGAGTTATTTTCCTATGTGATGTGCTGTATCTTAAATACAGATTATGTTAAAGGTAACAGGTGAAAGTCTCCTGGTGTGCAGGTGCTGTGTGGGTGACAGTAGGTGATGGACATGTTCCCAGCAGCCTAGAACCTTGTAAATCTCTGAGAGTCTTGTTTCTCCCATTTGTGGGATGCTTTATGTCCTGTTCCAGAGGTGGAGGGACAGATAATGCAGATGTAACTTGCCCTGTGGCCAAAGAATGTCCAGTGTCAGAGCTGGAGCTTATCAGCAGCTCAGCCCCTGAATGTGTGACAAGATATGGGTTAGAAATGCTTCCATAATCTCTGAACCTCCAGAGACCCCTGGTATTTCCTAACATGTGTCACAGTCTCTGTACAAGGGACTTCAGGCTGACACAGGGACAACAGTGACATGTGGCACATGCTATTGACTTCAACATGGAGCAGGCAAAGGGAAGTTAGCTGAGCTTTTCTGACTCCCAGAAAGCAGCCAGAGGATTGCCTGAAAACCAGGGAAGAGTTAGCCACATCATATACCAGGATAGATAAGCAGGGTGTTGCAGCTGCTGGTTCTCTCTTTAGCTCTGTTGTTGTCATTACTGCCATTTGTGCCTTCCAAGCCATCTCTGCTCTCTGTGTATTTCATCCACTTGATATGGCCTGCCTGGCCATCAGAGCTGTCTGTCTGGAAGAGTTTTTCTGTAATACATGTGATTCTAATTATGGGAACAAAAGAATATCTAGGAATATTGGTAAAGCTTTACCCTGGTCCTAATGTTGTTCTGGAAGTGGGAGGTCCTATGTTGGCTACAGTAATTTCACTAAAATATGCCCCAAATGTGGTGTGTTATGTGATAGATGTGGCACTTAATGTCGCTTAACAGCTAAAGATCTGACAGTGTTAAGTTAATGGTTGGACTCAACATTCCTAAAGGTCTTTTCCAACATAAATGACTGTATGATTTTGTGAAAAGGGCAGTTAATATAAGATGAAGAGGGAATAGCCCCATTCCAGCCCTGCTGTCCTCACTCACCCTCTTAAATGAGGTCTCCTCTGCTTTGGATTGGAGCAGCTTAGGTAGACATCCTGCTAAAATATGTATTTGTGGAAGCTCAGGAACCCATTTTCCATGCTCTTCCATCCATTTTCTTGTGTGTGCACGATGATTGGAGGCCAAGAGTGTAATTAAGAGAGGGAGAATTATTGCTGTATGTATCTACACATGGCAAGGCCATTTCCTGCTGGAGGAAGCTGAGATCTCTCTCAGCTCAGTGTCACTGGCTTTCCAGCCCCTAAACCCCAAATCCGATACTTCTCACTCAGCAGCCACGACTTTTTATAAGCTGTAAAACCCCAGGCTTTCAAAAAAATATCAGCACAGAGTTGACTTGACTAGGAGCTCTCATGTCCTCAGGCACCTTCAGAAATGCTCTGTGCCTTAGGGATGGATCACTTGTTGATGGAGTACTGAAAAGCTCCAAGGGCTGTTGGCTCTCACCAGCAGTCCTGAGGACTAAATGCAAGCCCTGCATCACTTTCTAATCTTCCCAAGCCTGCAGGCTGGGCTGGGACACAGAGAGGGCAGCAGCCAAAGCAGGGATAAAAGGTGCAGCCCTTCAGGAGAACAGGCAGGGAGAGCAGTTCTGGGGGGCCATCAGGTGCAGCAGCAGGATTCAGACTATGGCTGTCAGCAAATGAAGTTTTTAGTGACAGAACTGCCTGAACTAAAACACACTGATTTTTTTTTTTAATGATTATTCTTAGTAGTTTACTCCCTTTTTTTAAAATAGACTTGCACTTTTGTGTTGCTATTTTTATGTGGTAGATGGGATAAGAAATTAGACCCATGGCACATGGGTCAGTGCAATGTTTGTGAAAACATACACTACAGCAATGATCTCTCTGCAGTCTTTTCTTTCCTCTGAGTTATCATTCTAATACATAATTTTACCTGTAGCTGAGGAAATAATACATTTTTCTGTTTTGTGAATATATTCTCTCTTCTCTTCTACCGTCAGGGATTTAGAAATGATAGAGGGAATTTACAGCGGGGTATTTCCTGTTTCACAGGTACAAATCAAATCAAGTACAAGTGCAGCTACATGTCTGTATAAATCAGGTGGATTACAAACTCAACTGGTCAATGAATTCCACAGGTGTAAGGGAAGCAGACAGAGCTCACACATTACAGCTCTGAGCAAACCCTTGCACACGCCCCAGCTCCTGCCTGAGTGAGGGCCGGTGGGAGCAGTAACTCTGTTGCTGTGGGTTTCCTGTCGCTCGTAGAGTTTCCAAGATGACCCATCTGAATTGCAACAGAGATGAATAAACTGAAAGCAATTCCAGAAAATACCACTCAGAAGTGTTGTGTTCAGCTGCCTGCTGGGAGAGAATTACCCAGGCATTTCTGGGGCCCGGGGATGCCTGTGGCCCTGAGACCAGACAGGCTCCTGAACATCAAGAGTTTCGCTTGCTGGTCACTTTGTCTTGTCTAACTGCTCTACTCTACTCTTAAGTTCATATATTTCAGATTGTAAAAGTTGAAGTGTGCTCCAGAGCACACTTAAAAAAACCACTCTCAGACATTACCCAATGCCCAGCCAAGTGTGGGGGAACAGATCACCCTTATCAGTAGATTCCACATCCCATGGCTGATGGAGACTGGCAGGAAAACCCCAGCTCTGGTGTTAACACTATCCTGGATGTGTAAGGTTTGTCAGACAGGTGTCACGGGGGATCTCCACGCCACCTTACCCCTGTCTCATCCTGCTCAGGAACCCATCTGTTCCCCTGGCTGGTTGCTGATGTGTTGGAACATGGTCCTAAATCAAAATCCAGTTGGCAAATGGCAGGCAACAGAGGCAGGGATCAGTGGCACTTCAGGACAGAAGCTTTTGGTGTTGAAGACCCATAGCTATGGCATTTATGAATTTGCTGTTTGAGCTAGGACAGGTATCTCTCACTGCCCACTTGTTAATGTGCTCATCACCGCAGCCTCAGAACACACCAGATAACGAAAAGATCCCCAGAGAAGCACCTTAGTCCCTGAAGAATGCCTTCTCTCCTAGAGGGTCGATAAATCCCTGCTGAGGTATTAAAATGCCATCAGTTACAACAACAGAGCTTTTCATTAATCAGGCAGCCACATCTTGAAGACTGTACACTCACATCAAAAAGAAAGTAAAAACTGCATATTCTGCCAAGCCCAAAGCCTCATCTGCTTGGCCCAGATTCTGACATAATTGTGTAGGGCTTTTTAGCAGAGAGCTAGGACTGACTGAGACTGAAGCACTTGAACCCAGGTCACCAGCCTCAAGTAACAGAAAGTACAGATCCGTGCTGCTGCTGAGTCCTTACTGAAAGGAAATAACCAGACTTTTGATGTGTTTCTATTGACAGCAGTTCTGCTGACAGTCTGCTGCATGAGAAGGAAGAAGAAGACATCTAACCCAGAGAACAACCTGAGCTATTGGAATAATGCCATTACCATGGACTACTTCAACAGGCATGCTGTAGAGTTACCAAGAGAGATCCAGTCACTGGAGACTTCTGAGGTACCCTGCTTGCAGAACCGGTGTCTGAAAACTATAACTGAAGCCATGCTGGGAGGAGGGGAGAGGAAGTCATACTAATAAAGCCTTGAAATCCCTAGACATGATCAGAGGAACAGCTTTTAGGGAAAGACTCACTCCTACACATGTATTAGATGGGATAAACATGTCAGCAAAGCTGGATTGCCATCCTACTCCCAGCCACTGCAGATGTGTTCCGCACTGCTGCGTGGTGACAGGCGCTAACCACCTCCAGGTGAATTTGTTCCTGGGTTTCTCTTCCTTGTGAGCCTACAACCAATGTCAAGTTATGATGGCTTAGGGAGAGCCCTTTGGGCTGGCTCATTACTGACAGTCAGTCTGCTGTGCGTGTGCCACACAACGTGAAAATAGGAGGCTGGTGAGGGTTAATAACGCAAAGAAATGTTGTACGTTTGTGTCAGAGGAGCTGCCTGTAACTTCTCAAATACCAGTGCAGGGAATGAGTGTTCCCACCACAATAGTAATCAGTATGTGGGGGTGTGTGGTGGTGGTGTACACTCATCAGCCTTTACTTAAGGGGTCTGACTGGTTCAGTGGGATTATTCACACATGGGCATGTGATCCTACTGATAGAAATCTATTCCCCGGCCTCAGAGACAGAGAATAGTTCACTTTACTTCAAAGATATTTAAAACCTAGAAAGAGTGGAGAGTCTGAGCTTATGCTAAAGTGATTTTCAGATCAGCTAGCTGACTAGCTCATGTGACTAAATTTAAAAAAAAAAAAAAAAGTTTAGAAAGGAACCTGTGAGACGTGATTAGACAGTCAGAGTCACTTCATTAACTCTGCTTTGCTGCCAGTCATATTGCTCAAGCTAAGGCGGGACCTGGTCTAGCTTGCCCAGAATCAAATGTCAGGCCTATTCACATATGACATCATCTTCAAAAGCTGAATCCTTTAAACCTGATCAGAATATGACTGAATTGTGGTGTACTTGGGTGGCCTGGACCCATATATGTGGCTTTCTTAGAAAAAAATCAAAAATGCGTCTTTGAGGAGTCCAGCCCAGCTGAGAGACAGGAAACACTTGCAATGAGTCAATAAAGTGAAAAAAAGACCCAAGAAACGTGAAAGTTCCAAAGGGATTGGAAGTTTGGTGCAGCTGACTTCTGAGTCCCCAGGCTGAGAAAGAATCAGCAGAACCTCAGAGGAACTTATCACTCACAGCTCCTCCTGCCTGACAAAGGGAGAAACCAGCTCACCCAACCTGGCTCTCCAGTCACAGCCCACAATATTCAGGCACCTTTGGGGGATGGGGAGGAGTGCCCTGTGTGCTCGTGGAGGGAGAAGGGTGTGAAGTGCTCAGTCTGCTCCTCTGTTTTCCCCTTAGGACCACCTGTCGGAGCCGCGCTCCCCCGCCAACGGCGACTACCGCGACAGCGGGATGGTCCTGGTGAACCCCTTCTGTCAGGAAACGCTGTTCGTGGGACACGAGCAAGTCTCTGAAATATGACCCCACAGCTGCCCCCGTACTGCAGCCTCATCTCTTCTGTCTCCAAATTATAAATAAATATATATATATTATAAATATAACCTTTGTGTAACCCTGAATTACAAGAAATGTTTTCAGCTTTTCTTTTGTCCCTCAGAATTGTCAGCCCCTTTTTTATAAGTGTGGTAAAACTTTACAGAACAAACTGTGGCTTTATAAAATAAAGGTATTTCTAAGCAAAACACCCATCAGGTGGACTGTTTGCTTTGCTCTCATTTACAAACTGCTGCTAAATATACATGGTGTGGAAAAACATTGAGTGAGGCTGCTCTTGGTGCAGGCAGCATGTGGTGGGTACAGCATCCTGCATCCTGTGTGATATCACTCAGTTGAGCACAAGCATTTCTGCCCAGTGACTGTCCCTTCTCCTACTTCAGAATGTCTTCAGTCACTCCTTGCAGGGGAGCTGCTAAGCTAGAATGCAAACCAGACAGGGCCAGCTCAGTTGCCTGAAGCAGTCTGTACAGCTCCTGTGCCAGTCTTGTGTCCTTTCTGAGACTCCATTACTGCCTGAGCATCAACTGGGATGAGCCCTTTACTGTCCCACTTCCAATCTGAGCTCCAAAACTCTTTTATATGACTAAGGACAAGAAAGGCCCTTTTTTCCTGCATGTGGGTTTTAACCACACTACACATTGGAGTCACAGCTGCTACCCTGCAGCCCAGTAAGCCTAGAATTATTTCCTGAAGATCAAACAGCCTTAAAAGAAGGTATGTAGAGTGCTCCCTTCAAAGGAAGAGAAAATTCCTTTTAATTCACAAAAAATCTTTCAATCTGGTGACAAGGGACTGCCACCAATTGAATGCTGTGGCTTTGGCCACATTTCCACTTCCCCACTGTTTTATTTATCTTGTGTGTTTAGACTGCTGGTGCTACTGAATCAAGTTTCCTCATACCCTCTTCTCCTCTCTGGGACTTTCCCCCAGGAAAACACGGTGTTTCAGAGCAAAATGGCAATTCTGTCCTACCCTGTTAAGTGCTAGATTGCAGACTAGTGTTAGGGGAATAGTAAGGGTGAACAAAGATTAAATGATGGATTAAAAGTAGGTTGCCTCAAGGCGAGACTAACATGGAACATGGAATGACTTGGCCCAAATCGATGCTCTCTCTTTGAGTAACCCAGAACTGCTACTGTGGGACCAGATCTCAGTTTTGCTTCTCAGTTTGCTTTTTTACATCATTCAGCAACTGAAGTGGCCTCTGCCCTTTGAAGTCTTGTCCTCCTTCTCCCCACCTCTGGCCACCAGTTCTGATAGACAGTTTTCTGCTTTCACTCCTCACTTCATCAGGAGCAGGCTGTGAGGGGCAGTTTAGCCTCTGCTCCAGCTGGCTGCTCCCTGCCACCGGCTGCTCAGGTTTAATGCTTGGCTGCATGAAAGGGAAGTTCGAGCAGGACAGGCTTAGTGTAGCATCATTAACCATACGGCTTGTTCAGGGTGAGCCACAGCTGGTACCAGAAATGAGACTTACAGCAGTGGCACATCTGGTCCAGCTGTTCCCACTTGCCAACAGCGTCCCAGTGGCTGTTGTTGGTCAGATCAACATGACAGCTTCACTAAATGATGGTTGGAGTCAGACCCAGACTTGGCTCAGGGGCCACAGAGGCCTCGTTGCTCCTCCTTTCTCCCCATCCCACACATGCACTTGTGTTGTGCCAAGGCACAAACCTGAAAGTGGACTACAGGCTTCCAGAAACTGGAAGATAGTAATGTTACAGGGACTCTCCTGGGTATTTGTTTCCCTGCTCAGCATCAGAGAGTAATGCAGAGCTTTCTCATGAGGTGAAGGGGCAAGCAGGGTGACAAGGCTGTGTATGGACATGGATGGACACTTTGGGAATACACCTTTTCACCGTGGGATAAGTGCTACGCAATATGATACCTGTGATACTCGTGATCATCAATTACTAAACAGCCTCCTAGAAACCACGGTTCGATAGGAAAGTAAAAATTCCCTGAGAGTATTGCCAAGAGCAAAAGCAATCCTGCAAGGATCTTTGTTTTTATTTAAAGAGGGAGATGGACAGAGGGAACAAGGTTACAGAAAGCTAAATTCAGCGCTTTGAAAAAAAAGGCCATATTATTACATTTGTTTTCTGTACATAGTATTACTTTTGCAAGGGAGATTTTCTAATTTGACACAGAGCAACTACACTGAAAATACTGTGTAAGAAATGCTGGAGGATGCTTCTTATTTAACCAGCACAGTTTGCTTGGTGATCTAAAGGCAGAATACCTAAACTAGCCAAAAGTATTTGCAAAGCTGGGAGATGCTGTGCTGTTCCCAGTCTTCACACAACCTGGAAACAGTTTGACCTGACTGTAAGCAGCCTTGCAATTCTCAAACTTAAAAAAACGAGCGAAACAAACTCCAGCCATCAACCCGGTGAGCCAGGATTAGGCTCCAGTGGAAGACAGGGATTTCTGATTGTATCCTGTCTCGCCAAAGACTCACCACTGCCCCTGCACAAACCTACACTGCATTAGGGCAATGCCCAACATCAGCACATTACAATCGTGCCTACAAAGATGCGCACACGGTGATCCTACACTGGAACAGCATCCTGGCTGTGGAGTGTCCCTGTGTGTAGGTAGAAAAAGCCAGACCTAGCATTGCATTGTAAAGGACTGCACTGTGCCAGGAACACATCCTACCTATTACTTATTATTACCTGTAAACTACCCACTTGATCACTAGTAGCTAAAGAATAGCGACATAAAAGAGCAGGGGAAATCTCCCCCTTTCCTGGCAATAAGTCTCTAGGATTGTTTTGCCGTTTTCTTTCAATTCACAGTTGCCTCGCTTTGTCAGCGCGTTATGCAGAAGTGAAACAGGCCCTTGTTGAACAGAGAAAGTGCAATTAATTCTGTGAAGTTAAACTGACTGAGAAGGGGTGGACATGAGGGTGCTGAGATTGTGTCCACATGCCTTGGGTGGGTGGTGAAGGCACACTGCAGAGAAGCCCAGAAGCCGCAGCAGACCCAAGAGAACATTCGATGCTCTGCAGCGGCAAAAGGCTGGCTTGGCTCTGCTCAGCTGTGGCCCAGCTGACTCCACAGAGGTTTGGGTTTTGCTAAGTTAGGAAATGTCTTGCTGAAGTGGACTGTGACTGGAGCAGGCACTGGTGTGAGAAGCAGACACATTTGTAATATACAGCTGGATACCTGTGGCTATAAGGCTAGGAAATCATCGGGGTGTCAGCGTAGAAAACACTGCTGGTATTTTAACACGTACGTTGTACTGAATCCCCATCCCGCTGTCCCCGTAAACACCATTGTGCTTTTCATCTGCCACATTTGCAGCAGCAGCAGCAGGGAGATTTCCCCTGCAATGGGATTGCTGACCCAGCAGCCGCCCGGACAATGTGACGGGCGCTCCCAGGCAGCACAAAGCTCCCCTTCCAGAAAGCCGTCGCACAAAGCCGAAATCCCGCGCGGGCCCCAACCTGCTGGGCTCGGCACATCCCTCCCGCCAGAGCGGGGCCAGGCGGCCGGGCTGAGCGGCGGTGCTCGGCACGCTGGAGCGACAACATGCCCTTGCCGAGGCGCCGGTCGTCCTTCCTGGGGCAGCAGCCCTCTACTTCCACGGCGGAGAGCTCGGGGCCGCCCGGCCGCCGGGTGAGCGTCGGAGGCGGCGGGAGCCTGACGAGACCCCCCGGCGTCTACGTGGGCACCGTTCCCACCGGCGGCGTGAGCAGCCTGGGCACCCGAGTGTCCCGTAGAGCCCTGGGAATCAGCAGCGTCTTCCTCCAGGGCCTCCGCAGCTCGGCCGCCGCCGTGCCCCTGGCCCCGGGGCTGGATAAGGGCAGGGGTCTCTCCTACGAAAGCCTGAACGGCTGCTTGGTGGAGTACATCGAGAAGGTGCGAGCTCTCGAGCAGGTCAACCAGGAGCTGGAGGAGCACATCCGGGTCTACCTGGACAAGAAGGCGGCCAGCGTGGGCAGCTGGGGAGCGCTGCGGGAGAACTGGGAGGCGATTTACCACCAGGTGAGCCCGGGGCGCTGCCGGCAGCCGGGGCAGCGGGAGGGAGGGAGGGAGCGGCGCAGGTCGGGGGCAGCTGCTCATCAGTGCCGTCTGATTTCAAGGCGCGCTGCCCTAGACAGAGGGTTTAAAAATCTATCTTCATGATAATTAGCATTATTATGCCTATTAACCAGGAGAATTGCCTCAGGCATCGTGCGCATGGGAGCGATTGAAATGCACCCCAAGGCGCCGAAGTCTGGGCTGATTAGAAAGGGTGGGTTTTTTTCTATATTTTTTTTTCCTTTTTAAAAATCTGTGGTTATTACACTGAGCATCAAAATTATTGAAAAAAAATCTTCTAGGACTAAATTAGGTTATTTCTCAACATGATATCATTACAAGCACGTTGCGGGATTGTTGTTTTTTTTTTAATCAGCAATTCAGATTTTTACTTTATTCCCTTGTTGGCTTAATAACATTTTCAAAAGCTCTATTTATTTAAAAAGAAAAATTACATGGTTACAAATGAGGGAGTCCCTCCCTTTCCTTTGCCATCACCCCACCATCCCTTACTCCCACCTTCTCCGTAGGCGGGGTGAGAAATGGTGTCTGCATTGACCTCATGGACAAGAAGGAGTTCCTTTTGCTGGCCAGTAAGGCCTTGCAGGCTGAGATCCTGCTTGCAGCAGACACAGGGCTCTGTTTGTTGAAGTCTTGGTGCACCACACAAGCCTGGCTTCCCAGCTCCCAGCCAGTGGGAGCAGACGGGATTCCAAAACCCTGAGTCTGGCAGCTCACACACCTCTTCCCAGCAGCGCTTGTGCAGCCACACAAAATGCCATCACTGGGTCTCCAGAAAGCCTGAAAGCCAACTTTAGGTTGTTTGGGACGATTGTGTGTCTGAACTTGGGCTGGCCAGTTTTGCTTTGCATTTTTAGCTCAGGTCTTCTCCCAGAACGCTACAAACATTGCTTGAACTCTGAATGTGTTGGCAAAAGCTGTTGTACAAAGATTGTGACAGCAGAAACACCCAGTCAAGCACCAGCTTTTAAAGTTGCTCCCTTTTAGTATTAAACTAAAATGGAGTAAATGGAGTACTGAAACATGTAAATGAAGTTATTGCTTCCTGAAGGGAGCAGCTGCTGAAGTAAAGGGGTGCTCTGAATCTGGGGTACAAAAAGCCGTCTCCTGGAACCTGTTAGCTCACTGGGGAAGGTGGGGACTTTGATAGGGGACAGGGACAGTTAATCCTTTACAGCCACCATTCCGTGTTCTTCAGACCAGTGTCCCATTTCGCATTGTAGACCTCCCCTGTAAATCCTACCAGGATTTATGGTTAAGACCAAAAAATGTAGGACCATAGGTACTTTAGGAAGGACTCTTTGATTTTTTCATTATATAAACCCCGAACATTACAGTGCAGATGAACCTGCTCATGTAATAATTTTTCATCCAAATTGCTTTCCTTTCAACCTTTCTTTGTACTCATCCTTGCCTCTAGCTCTTTTTTCTCATAATGAAATCTAGCCTGAATTTCGGGCTCTTCCCATATGAAAATCAGAAAAATAAAGCCATGTAGTAATAGCATTTGTATCATAGAAAAGAAGAGGAAAAGACTAGCATCATCCGTATCTGTTTAACTATCAAAACACATCAGAGAACACATAAAATTTTCTGAATTGCTTCAATTAAATCAATAAAAGAGGCATTACTTAGTGGGTTTTGTCTTTCACGGATGTGATCCAAGCTGTTATGTACAATTCTGGTTAATAGATTTCTTTGCTTTTTTTATTAAGCATTTAACCAAAAATGAAAGTAGGACCCTATCCAGCCCAAACACCAATTAACTCATTCGTCCTGGAGCTAATTGGCAAAATTATGCCAGCATCAACATCAAAACCATCACATTTATGAAAATAATGTCAAAATCAGTTGCTGCAGAAACAGCTGAAATCACACGAAGTCAGAACCCTCCTGCCACAACACATCCCAAACCGAAAAGTAAAAGGCATTCAGGAGCAAGGTGTAACAGAAATGAGAGACACCTGGCAGGTAATTTTTGTAAACATATTCAGATTTTCTGCAGATGTAAACATCCACCTTCATTTCTTTAAGAGTGGCCTACCCCATTTTCAGCTTCTTGCAAAACCCAAGCACACGTTTTGATTCCCGGCCAGGCCCATGGGTTCAGTGGGGAGAGATGCCCGGCAGTCATAAAACCCCTCGGTGCCATTTGCATAAAGCAGCTGTGAAAGTTTTGGGAAAAATATCACTCAAGCAGGCACCTGGTTTAGCCCAAGCACTCATGACAGGAACAGGGTTTGAACAAGAAGCAGAAAAGAAAAATCCACAGTTGGGAGGGGTCTAAGCAGGAGCCCTTTCCTCTTCGCCCTGCTGATGAGAAGACAAGGACAGGGCCACAGAGAACTCTCCAGGTCTCAAAATCACAAATGTGACAGGCCCATCTCTGCAGTGGCACAGGAGAGACCCCAGCAGACCTGAAGTCTCAATTCCCTCCTGCCCTTCCTGGAATGAGCTCCAGCATCCCAAATTTTGGGTAGCTGCATTGCCAGCAAAAACAGCTCGGTGCCAAGCATATTTCTGGAACACAGAGCTAAGGGAAAAAGCGTGTCAGCGAGTGACTCCGAGGGGGTGTGAGGGCAGGTCCCTCTGGAAAAACCGCTCGTGTTTCCTTGCAATTGTCAGAGCTCTGGCTGCAGCAGGGGATCACTGGTGGGAGCTGAATGATGGAAAGCCACTATCCAGCTCACTGGGTTAATTATCCACCTGGGCAGCTGCCTTGTGGCAGAACAGGTGGACACACTAATTGGGACAGGCACAAAGCAAGAGGAGTTTTGCAGGAAAAGAGGGAAAAGATAAATCCTTGCCAAGAGGAATTCATGTGACAGCATTACAATATCATGACAGAAATATAAATTTTACCCTGTGTCTACTCCTCCAAGCTTCATCCTGGTCTTCTTGTGGAAAATTCTATCTCTAATGGCATGTGTCTCTTCTGCAGAATAGGAGACTGTAATGGCAATTCCTTCCCAGGGAACAGGGCAGCACCTGGGAGAAGTGGATGCTTGAAACAATCTGAGTGAGTTTACAGAGAGAAGAGGGTAGCTCAGCCTCCATGACTGTTCAATCACAACTGCATGGGAGACACAGAGATTTATTTTGTCTATGAGATGACACATAGTGCAGTTCAGATCACAGGAGTAAACAGAAAAGCAGAAGAAGGAATCAACATCCTGGACCAATTTTATCACTGCTGTGACTGATTATGACATCCTCTGCGTGGCTGGGAGCATTTGAAAGACCTTTGGAGTTTTTCTACAGAGCTACTTTTATACGCACTTGGCCTTTCTATCAGTATTTAATCAATGTGAATATTAAGCCTGGAAAATACACAGGCTTGACAGCATGAGGAATTGCCACATTTGGACTCACACCCACTAATTTATTTGCTGCAGGGTCAGAAGAGCCGCTGAGCATTACTTGTGACACACTCTAGCACAACACACTGCGTGATCAGTGTCTGTAAATGGGTGAAATAGCACTCTGCTGCTCATCTACTGGTACAACAAACTCCCACAAAATGGCACCAAGCTTGATCAACTGCCCCACAGAGGATGGCAGTGAATTAGTTTTAGTTATGTTCTCTCAGCCACCTCCAACAGCGTAAATTTGGGCTGCCTTCACAGGCAGCTGTGAGGGGGTGTGAGGTTTTCTCAGTGTGCTTGGGCAACATTACAGTTTTACAGATCATTTCTTTAAGAGGTGTCTCCTGCTTTGAGAACCAGGCATTCTTTGATGCAGTCCTGGGTACTTATAAAATATTTGATGTATACATGAAGTCGAATTTCCCTGGATGCAGCAGGAATCAGCAAAGGAGCCATCAATCTCAGCCTCTCTCCAGGTATTACCTTTCCTGAGGTGATGCAACAAACACTGCTCTTGCCGCCTTTGAGGTTTCCTCCTCCAGGCTCTGAGAAAGGGCTCAACAAGGAAAGCATGACCAAGACCATTAAGAGTTTATGGCTTGGCAGTGGGCTGCTGGCTTTTAGTTGTGAATTAAATTTTAGTTGTGAATTAAAATGTGTTGGAGGCAATGGTCTGATGTCAACTATTTCCTTGCACGTGTGGAAGGAAAGACTAGATCGACATCTGATCTTTCCCCATGGAGGCATTTGCTTTACTGAAGTGAACTGAAAAGTCAGAGAAGTTTCCATGAATAATTAAACCATGAGATTCATTATTACAGGCCACACCTGAGGCCATGAATTTAGTAGCAGTCAGAAAGGATTGAGACATTTGTAAGAACTGCAAAAGTGTACAAAGCTACAGATACAGCACAGCTAAGAATTTGAAAGGCACAGGAAAGCCTTCCATGCCAAACCTCTATTGAAAATCATAAGTTGTTAGTCACCAGGCATGAGGAGTAAATTCTCCCTGTAAGTGTCTGTATCACTTCACACTTTATCAAGTCTGGCATCTGCCCACACCCTTGAAGCAGCTGTTTTATCCTTGATGCCAGTTGTAACCCAGCAAATGGGCCAGCACGTTGATGCAGATTTTGATGAGACTTTTCTTTCAAAATATCAATGTTGCATTATCATGTCCATAAAATCACAATGTAATCAAAGGAAATCGTTGCTGCTTTGTAGTTAAGGTGTCTAATACCATGAATATTCACTGTTAATTCAAGAGCTGAAAAAAATCATGATCAAAAGGTGTATGTGCATCACAGAACTGAGCATTGAAAGACAACATGTGACTGAAAGGAGCCATTATTAGTAATAATATTTGCATTTCTTTAACTCTTCGCATTTTGGCTCTTTGAATGCAAGATGAGCATCAGTGACTTTAGCCTCCCAGAAGCTCTGTGAGGCAGGACAGCACTGCCTTCTGCTTTTCAAGCAGAGGAGGCAATGTCTCAGTGCTTGCAGCATTGCAAGGCCTCTCATTCCCTGTGGACACAAAGAAGGGTGTTTCCTAAACTGCTGCATCATGTGTTTTAGTATGTGTGTCAGCAAAGTGGCTACAAATCTGCCTCACTAATGCTGTGTGTTTGCATCCAGCTGTTGATTAACAGGAGAATTAAATTGAACAAAGGCGCCACTAGATGGAAGACAGATTTCTTCTAGAGCCTAGGAAAGGGTTTTCACAGCTCATGCAAATGAGAGGGAATTTCTCAGGAAACATGGTTTGTACCATGTTAGACAGTATTAGAAACTACTGTCCAATTACTTACCCTTCAAATTCAATGTCAGATTTAAAGGGTACGCAAGTGATTTCCAGGAGGGCTGAAAAGTTCATGCCTTCTGGTTTCCACTGCAAGTCATCCCTGAAGTCTTCCAAACATTCATTTGGGGGATTTTTTATACCATTTTTTACTTACATGGCAGAGTTCAGGGTTTTGTGCAGTTTTGGAAAGCCTTGGACTTTCTCACTGAGCCCTCGGCTTTAGCTGTTGGTCTATGAAGAGGAGAGTTGGGGCATTGACTGAATCCTCAGCAGTATGGTGAAGACATCCACTGTGGGGCAGGTAAAAGTCACCTCAAATGCCTCAAGAAATCTACAAAACCACTAATGAAAAGCACTTCTAGAGACCAGTCTGTCTCCAAAGAGATGCAGAAATCCAGGCAGAAGCAGTTTTCACAGCTATTGACTGCTTCTGCTTTTGTTGCAGCCTAAAAGCCCTTTCACACTGGATTCAGCCTCTAAACTTTGCTATTAATATGCCTCTGAGTCACACTGTGCAGCTCACAGGATTTTATGTTACTTTTGCTCACAGGATGTTCCCACTTCACTCAAAGACATTAATTTTCATCGGACTTTAGGTCAGATGTTGTAACTGCGTGCAATCCCTGCCAGAGGAAAACGGGTTTGTTTCAACAGAGCCAGGCAAATCACAGCACAGTATTTCTGCTCCTTGACTGAGTCAGGGGAAAAAATGAAAGCTTCTGTGAAGACACACACATGTATGAGTTGTCAGAAAGACAAAACAACTTCTGTAGGAAAAAAAAGAAAATAAAGAAAAAAGGTAGAAAAATAAATGAACCAAGATTTCAGAGCTTGTGTCAAAGAAGTCCCTCTGCTTCTGTGCTGACTAAATGTCAATTCTCCGTCCTTCAGGAGAAACTCAGGTGTCCTGGTGCAAGGGAACCTGAGGACAGAAGAGTAGCATGTCCCCAAAGTCCCAGCTCTGCTCAGCTGCTCTGAAATGCCACAGATGGACAACCCAGGGTTTGGGGAGTTAGGATAGTGCTGGTAAAGCGAGGCTGCCAAAAATCAGGGAGAAGGAAAAAGGGGTTGAATGATGTAGCACAGCCAGTTCTGTGTGCAAATGAGCACACGGAATTTTTCTGTGCTTGTGTGCTGCATTACAGGGCTGGCTGGTGTGTGGTGAGGGACCAGCTCTTTGCCCACACCTGTGGCTTTCATGACACCTCTGACTCCTGTCAGTGCTTTTGCTGCACTCCCCAGTTTTCCCATGCCAAAATCGGGGCTTTTTTTCCCCCTCCAAGTGGCAGTATTTACAAAACCTCTCTCCTCTGTCCAGATGCTATTTTTATGAAATGTGTTAGAAATGGATGTCTCTGAGATAGCCTATCCCTCTATCATATTGTTTGGAATTGGCCAAGAAATCCCACAGTTATTGAAGAAAAATAGGTTCCCCATGCAATGGTGTGAAACAAGCTCCAGCCCCATCCATCTTCCCCGTTTCTTCCTAACAGTAGGTGAGAATTAGGAAAACCACTTTTTAAACTGTTGTTCCTCATCAGATTGAAAAGATGTAGAGCACTTTTAACTTCCTGATCCATGATGGACATGATGGATAGTGAAGGAACAGGTTATTTCTCCGCATTTCTCCTTATCAGATGCCTTTAGGTATTACACATTTCTTGGTCCAAGCATTTGTAAGCCACTCTCCGTGAGGGTAAATGTTAATTACCACCTAGAAATGCTTCAGCCTTGCATGCCCATGCCCACCTCCACCCCATCACCAAGCAGCCTCAGGGCAGGTGGGAACATAGGGCAACAATCCCACTTGAGATCCACTTGGGATAACTTGTCTGGATGCAACCCTGATGTTTCCACATTGCATGGTGGAGGAATGCTACTCCTTGGAGGGGTAGAAAGCTTTGGGTGATTTGCAGTCTTAGTTACAGTCTAATTATCTCAGGAAAGATTTTTCTGCTTCAAGAACTCTCCTGGCCAGCTTAAAAATCCGATCTTATTCATGAGGTGGTTTAGTTTTAACTGCAAATCTTCATGGGTGTCTCCTGAAAAAGAGCAAAGAAACGTTCAGTTTAGCTTTTCCAGAGTGACAGCATGGATCATGGGGTGACTGGAGCTCCTGGACAGTTACTCGCAGCAGTGATCCCTCTAAGCCTGGTACTGAATTCTGCATGTCTTTGGTCACCTCCATAGCTCAGTGTGACTCCAGGGCAGGCAGTGGTCTTTTTATCCTTTTTATCATTTTATATAACCTTCCTGAACCACGACAAGCTGCTAAGTCACAAGCCTTTCATGTTTCCTTACCCCTTGGACGTTAGAGATACACCCAGAGCCATAGCAATGATACCAGAGTCTGATTTGCACGACCTTTCCAATCAGTGTAATAATCTTTGAAGGCTTCTCAGGTCTCATATCTATCGCAAGAGCCTAGAGGATCCCATAGGAGAAGGAAAACGACGCTCTGGGAGCTGAGGAGGGCTCGCAGGCGGCGTGAGCAACAAGTATTCCGTGGCTCCCTGAGGAGGATGACCCTGAAGAGGACTGCTGATATGGGAAGTAGAATAGGAAGTGCATAAGTGCTGCTTAAATTGTATCTAGAAAGTTTAAGAGGGACTTAAATGATGAGAATACCTTGAGCACAGCAGTGAATTTTGCACCTTGTAAAGAGCTGGTCATCACAATAAATGTGCTGCTACAAGAAGATGAGGGCTTAGGAGGAAGGAGCAGTTTGATGACAAATTACAGACTGTTTGCAGAGAAATTGTGAACTTGTATGTACAAAAATAATTTATTAGGTTATCTGGAATGAGTGACTTGGACAGCCCTAGGATAAACGATTATTTTCAGAACCAAAGCTGTACATGTGCTTAAGATACATGTGCTGAAGCTCTTCATTGCTTGAGCTCTGTTGCATCTTTCTTCTAGGTGGGTGAAGCAGTCCTTGAAAATGCTCGTCTTATGCTGCACACTGAGAATATTCAAGCCTGTGCTGAAGATTTTAAAGACAGGTAGTCCTGTAGTGGCACCCAGCTGGCCACTTCCTTTAAACTTTGCCTTTGTCAATGCTTAATTTGTAGGGGTGTAATGCTAGGGAGTAGAATGGGCTTGTTTTTAAAGTTGCAAATTCATATTTAACACCCTGATTTGGGAGAAAAATAGTGATGGTGCAAACATTATTTTGGAAGATTTTGAAGGTTCATAGTAACAAAAATGTGCGCAAGCAAAATGACCCAAGTTATTCTTAACACAGACATTTATCTTAACGCAGACATTGGTCTCGTTCACTGAGAGGTCAGTATTCATTCCAAATTGGGTTGGCATTTTATAAAGGTGAACTTCCATGTGTTTTTTAGTTGCAATTTTCAGTACTTCAGTACCAAAACCAAGGGGTTTTGAAAGTAGCAATGATTCTGCTACAGCCACAAAGCGAAAACTGCACCACCACAGACATCAGGGTGGAAATGATAGACAAGAAGACAGAAATGGGCTGTGCTGATTTTCATTTTCTACACTGTGAAAAATAGTTACAAAAGAAGATTTTAAACACTGGTGAACTACTTTTTTATTGTCTTACTGTTTGAAAAGCCTGATAGTCATGTGTATGGGTGCATGAAGCTCTTTTGATTTTTTACAGGAGATGTGATCCTTCCAGCTTTTTTACTCATAATGGTCCCATTCATTTACAAATAGCTTTTTGCAAGCTCTGATGAAAAAAAACATACTTAAAACTAATTGATTTTTATATCCTGTGGTTTTTATCATCCCTTAAACTTATTTTTCTCTCTCTCTGGCATTATTTTATTTAATCATAAAACCAAAATGTGTTAACCATTCTTAAGTCTGTCTTTTATTTCAGAAAGGTACAACTCTGATACACTCATTTGGCTTTACATCCAGCAAGTTACAATCATATTTTATGTAGTTTAAAAAAAAAATACTTTTTAGAAGTGTCAGCTTAGTTGGACAAGCAGTCTACATAACAAAAACAATGTTGAATCCATCTACTGCATAGTGAAAGCTCCTGGGATCAGAGGAGCCACTCCTGCCACTCTCCCAAGCTTTAAAATCCCAGCAGTGAAGGTGGCTGTCAAGTAGCAAAGCTTTTATGAAGCAGCTTCCCAACTAATCTGCCAGCCCCTCCTGTCTAACCTTCCTGCCCACCAGGTCCCCAGGCTGGACAGGCTTGGCACAAATGTCTCCCACCCAAGGAGATTCACAATGCAATCCACATTTTCAATGGAAAGCCTGAACCAAAAAGTTACAAACGAGCAGTGCAGCAAGCAGTGCTGGGGAATAGAAACTGCTTGCCAAAACTTCCCTACCATTGCAGCCATGGCTTGGAAATGAGCCATTTGTTCCAACAGCAATTCTAGCTGACAAACCAACCACAGAAATTTCCTCTTTATTTTTATACTACTGGGATTTGGTCTTAGGGATGGGCCAGGACCCTGGAACATAGACCAGACTTCCATCAGCATGCCCGTTAGTAAAAGTAATGCTTGATGTGCGTGTTTTTTCTTTAACCATTGCTCTAAAAGGTTTTTATGTAGACCAGTGAGTAGATATTCTCATTTTACAGCCAAGACAACTGAGAAAAAGCCACCCATGGCGATACTGTACACACATATCAGATCTAGCAAGAAACCATGACCCTCTTTATGCTTTTCCTGGAATCCTATCAGGTTGATAACCACCATAGCACACAGTGCTAACTTGGCCTGTTTTCTCTGAATTAATGACACTCTGAGGTAATGACAGGGCAGTTCAGGCACTTAACTTCAAGTATGAAGAGACAAGGTGAGAGCAAAGTATAATGTCTGTGGTTTTGTGCCTCTGTTTGGGACACATACGCTAATTAGAAGAAATAGTGCCATTCAGAAAACAAACAAACAAACAGGTTTTACTTGCTGAGCTGTGCTGAAATTTGGCTTTTTTTTTTTTTTCCCTCTGCAGGTATGAAAATGAGCAGCCATTCAGAAAGGCAGTGGAAGATGAAATTAATTCCCTATATAAAGTGATTGATGATGCTAATTTAACTAAAATGGATCTGGAGAGTCAGATAGAAAGCATGAAGGAAGAGCTAACTTTGCTGTCAAAGAATCACGAAGAAGTAAGTCCAGACTCGAGACACTGCAAAGCCAATGTGTGCCTGTTTCATCTGGTTGGTATCATACATCTAGTGCAAAGAAACATTAAAAACTTCGCCTGCCATATCTGGGTGGGGTGGGGGGGGATTTTCCTGAAACCTACTCCTATTTCTTCCTTCTTTTTTAACCTTTTTTTTTCAAAGGTTCAAAAGGGTTAGGGGAGGCCTTCCCATTGAGTCATGAGGTTCAGAGCAGACTTCCTTGCTTTCTAAACTCCTGATGGCGATTAGGTGCAGCTGAGTCCAAACTTTTCCTCAGACTTGGTCAATGGTTTATAGCTAGAGGATTTGTCAGCACCTGATCACTGACTACTTTAACATTTATAAAATGATCCAGTAGGATTTCCTATAAGCACAGCAATAACTTAACTGTAGATCTGGGATGGCAGTATTCATACCATACTTGCTGTAGGATATTTAAACCAATTCACACACTCACACAAACAGACATGAAGAAGTTGCTACAAAGGTGCCTGTTAAAAATTTCCCTCAAGTTCAGGGCAATACTCAAGTCAGATGCTTCTGCAACAGGTGAGGGCGGAGCCTTGAGGTGTAGTGGGGATATCCCAGGCCCCACCATCAGCATTTGTCGACAAGCATTCAGTATTGCAAACTGGAGAGCTTGTTAGCCCTGAGCGGTGTCCCAGTCAGAGCGAGATTGCTGCTCACAGCCCACTGCAGCCCAGGAGATCACAAAGGGCCTCACTCAGGACTACTTTTTATAGAGTCCCAAGAGGATTGGCTCCAGTCATCTTCCAGTCTCCATCCTGGCTGTATCCAAGATGGTAATTACTGGAGTTTTCCTCAGAAGTCTGGTAACAAAAATATTGTTCCACTTGGGCTATGATTCGGGCAAATAATATTCCAAGGTTACGCTAGGATAGCTGACTATCTCACCCCCTTCCTTTGTTAGGCAACAAAAGTTTGTTAGGCAGCAGACGCTCCTAGGAACAGACAGTGTTTCTGATAAACTCAAGGGAAGCTTAATTGCCCAGGAGCCATTGGCTGATTAAGGCTGAGGTCTACAAAGAATTCCTGAAACCACAGAGAGGCTCGAGTGGGTGGGGAGGACACATCACCACAGACAGGCAGCCAGAAGAGAAGCCCGTATGACCCAATTTTGCAATACCTTCTCACCTACTCACTGCATTCAGCAACACTGTTTGCATGAAGGTGGTTCACTTCCCTCAGCAGGGATTTCAGGATTGAACACAAATCAGCATTTTTGTTCATGGGGACTTCAATATGGAGCTGTTACTAATCCCTCATAAGGGACAGCAAGCAACTGTGCTGGTGCCTCAAAAGTAAGATAGAGCTTCAATTGTGATGGCTCATGAAAGCAAGGTACTCTCCTACCTTACATTTCTTAGCAGTTGTTCTCCAACCACAAGATTTCAGCAGCACTGTCTTGCCAAGATGGGGTTTCATCACCAGCTCCCTACTTGCATCAGTGTAATTCCAAGACTGGCATTTTGCAGAAAATAACCAGTGGCTTCATCACCGGTGCATGGCAGGAGAAGATAGAAATTGTTTTAGATAAAAGGGTAAAGAGAAAAATGATAGAAATAAACAAGATCCTCTTTAAACCTCCAAGTCATGCAATGAGTGCTGAGAAGCCAGAAAAGCTGGTGCTGATGCTGTTCTCAGTCTGTAGCTATGGCATAATGAGAACACCGCCCGTCCATCTGGATCCTCATGTAGCCAGCAAGGAGCCCTTGCTCCCAAAGAAAGATGCTTTTTCTTTACCTTTTGGGAGTGCCTGAGCATTTGCAGAACCACTTCAGCACAGGCCTGCTTTTCTCATGGCAGCAGCACCAGGGGAAGCCATCGAAGAGAAGTCACTTTTAGAATTAGAACAGAATTAAACACTTAGAAAGACCAAAGACTTCTAAGACTAGAAGCTACTGTTGCTGAGCTCTGGCACAATAAAGCCCCAAGGACTTTCTTGAACTAATTCAAACCTTTCTTTCCACTGGTGCTCCCACTAGCAAATCCATGCCAAGTCCTTTTGAAGCTTTTGTGAATTTGTAGTGAGCACATTTTGAGGTTTACATTCCTGCAGGTTCACAATTCACATAATTTCCATCCATTTTTTCCAGTACTGTCACTGTCAAGGGCCAGCTGTCCAAATACAGTTCCCAGATGCTTTTACACTACCTTTTTTTGTGCCAATAACACAGACAAACAGGTTGATATAAAAGGATTGCAGTGCCAGACAGTTAAGATACATGTGAAAATCTCATTAATTCTTGTGCTCCTGAACACAATGTACAACTGATGTGCTACCTTTAAGTGTGCAATTCTAGACCTGCTAATTCTCTCCTTGTTACATGGTTTTGGAGCACTTAAATGTAAAGAAGGAACAGAATGCTGCCACAGAGGAGAATCTTCTTCATCTAACATGCACGTGCATGAAACACACAGTTGTCTCACACAAGCTACGAGGCTGTACAGCTCCCGCTGCTTTGCACATCTTGTATCTTCCAGTAGATGCAGGCCCATGCTCCTGCATGGTGCAGCAGCAAGGGAAGAGGTTTTTGATATCCTGTAAGCTGTTAGTTCCTTGGCACAAATCCACTTTACTGGCAAGATCTGTAGTGAATTCGGGTCCCCGCTGTGCAGAGTGCATGTGTCAAGCACCGGCTGCTGGAGAAACTTGCCACTGTTGAGAGGGCTGCTCCGTCACTGCCTTGGTGCAGGGCTTCAGTCTCCTTCCACCAAGGGGAAAACTCTTCCAGTACCCTAAGTCTGCAGCAAAAGACCCCATGCAGAAGCAAGGCAAACCCACATCTGAAAAAGAGGGCCTTCAGTGCACTAAATCATTAATGCAGATACCTTTTGGGAGCAAATTTAATTACTCTCTCTGTTTGTGGCACCAAGAGAGCTCTTCCTTGAGCTTCTCTGAAGATACCATTCAACTGTCCAGTTCACTTTCTTTATGTTTGTTATTTTTGTTCAAGGATGTGAAGGTACTATACAAGCAGCTTGCTGGATCTCAGCTGGAAGAACTTGATGTTCCCCTGGGAAGTGGCCTGGATGACATTCTGGAAAAAATCAGAATCCACTGGGAGAGAGACATTGAAAAGAATCGTGCTGAGACAGGTGCCCTGCTCCGTACCAAGGTCAGCACTCAGTAACCCACTCCAGCATCACAGGATATCAAGCAAACACAAAATCTCTCTAACATTCTGCAATATCTTTGAGGGTTGGGTGTTTTTTAGGAGGCTTTTTTTGAAACAGAAAAAATGTTAACAATCTCAAGTATTTTGGTCGAAGTCCAAAGGAGAATGCACATATAAATATAAAGGCTTTTTTGGGAAGCACGGAGTTAAGCTCTGGTGGAAATGGCCCTGCTCATATTGCAGGTATCTGTACGAGCCTTTCAAGGACTCTGAAATGTTGGCTAAGGAAAACAAACTTAATCAGTTGCTACCTTCTGTGTAGGATAAGCCGCTGTTATTACCCTTCTTACTAGGGCTGTTTCTCCACTTAATAATTTACAGGGGTCTATAAATAAGAAGGGCAAAATACATTGCCCTCTGCATTACAGACTCTTTGTTGGCTTCTCCTCGATATTGTTTCCTTTGACAGCAGCAGGAAAATAGATACCAGCTTAGAAATGAAAAGTGATGATAATAGCCATTCCCTTTAAATAGGGATTCTCCTCTCCTGAGGCTGAGACAGCCATTAATGCTTTTTTCTCTGCCATTAAGGATCACTCATTTTCCGAAGTGTCTGGCTTTGGAAATACAAACTGAAGTAAGTATTTTTGCACAGCTGAAGCATTAAGTTCAGGGTATGATCCTATATGTTAGAAGCCATCTCATGCTGAGTTGCCTCGTACAGCAGAGCATGACAGGGTAAATCAGGAGAGCAAGGAAGACAGTGAAGGGCCTTGAGGGGAAGCCTGGTGAGGAGTGGCTGAGGTCACTTGGTCTGTTCAGCCTGGAGGAGACTGAGGGGAGACCTCACTGCAGTCTGCAACTTCCTCCTGAGGGGAAGAGGAGGGGCAGGCACTGATCTCTTCGCTGTGACAGGACCTGAGGGAATGTCCTGAAGTTGTGTCAGGGGAAGTTTAGATTGGATGTTAGAAAAAGGTTCCTCACCCAGAGGATGGCTGGGCACTGGGAAGTGGTCACAGCATCAGCCTGGCAGAGTTAAAGCAGCATTTGGACAATGCTCTCAGGCACAAGGTGTGACTCTTGGGGTGCCCTGTGCAGGGCCAGGAGTTGGACTCGATAATCCTTGTGGATTCCTTCCAGCTCAGCATATTGTGTGACTCTGTGAAATCATAACTGCAGCAGTGCTGTTGAAATACTTAGCAGAACCATATAAACATATCCCCCCTGTTCCAAGGTAAAGAGCTGCCATGAGAGGTGTAGGGGGTATCGAAGGCAAACAGCGAGAAAAAGCAACAAAACCAAGAAATATGTTTGCAAACAGATGTGCAAGCTCTGAGTTAATTTTCAAAATAAAGAAGAAAAGTCTTATGACAACAGTGATACCAAAATTGCTAGGAAACATACAAGAAACCAAGCAGAGGGGTTTATCCCAGAGGTCCCATCAAGTTTGTGAGAATGCCAGACTTATTAAGCAAAGTTTCTCTAAAGTTACTCTGTGGAGCCTAATTTTCAGCTCGTACAGTCCAGAGGAAGTGAGTGACACAGTAATGAACTACACGAGCCTGGAGAGTGCCTCCATACAAAGCACATGCAGCCCTGAACAGTCAGGGCATCCTCAGTAGCCTCTTGAGCTTTCCCCAAAAATATCTGTTCCTGACCCACTGCCAGGTTTCAGCAAAATGAGCATCACTGATGGCACCAAATTCTTCAGTGTTCTCACTTGCCTGTCCTGCTTGTACCTTCTCCTCCTGTGTAAAAACACCCTTACAACTTCCTTCTTCCTATTTCTTTCACACCTTCAATATCTGGTCTTTTAGCTGCCCAGAGATATCATCTGGGCAGAAAATTGACAGCTCCCAGTATCCTGCTCTGTCATGTCTTTGATACCCAACCCACCCCTACTCAGCCATCTTAGCCTAAGCTCTTCCCAGTTTCATTTGTTCCTATTTTGGTTTGGTTTTTTTTAATGGAACAAAGAAACTGAATATCACGGATTTCTGGAACTATCAGTTCTGGTACTGCACAGGTTCTGGTAAGACATTCTAGGGGCTTTTTTTCCACAAATTAAACCCAGATGATGCAGTTCTGTGTCCCTTATCTTCCACAGACACAGATCAACTCAGATTACTGCTATGTATACAGATGACAAGAGTTTAGCTTTTATAAAGGAAACCTGTTGTTTTATATCATCTTTTGTGATTAAGTTGTATCATTTGAGGTTAAGTTTGTATCATTTATCCATACAGTGAAAAATTTGTCCTTACTCTTTTGTGACACCATAGGAGGGAGAGCAGTTTCCCTACACTCCTTTGCTCTTCATTACAGTTTTTTCAGTGTCTCTCTGTGAGGTTTTCCTTGGTCCCTAATATTTTAACTTCCTTTTTCTGCACCTACTCTGGTGCACCTGTGACCATCTCAGAACAAGGTGTTTCAAATGATGTCCTAGCACTGACTTAGACATGAGGGCAGTATTTTTGTTATTTTCTGACTTATTACCTTGCCTCATTTGCTTTGTCTTGTGACTAGATTTGCAATCTTGGCTAGATTTTTTAAGGATATTTGGGCACCAAAACACACCAATTTAAATCCAACCCCACTGGGTTTCACATGGGCCTTTCTTAGATGAGTAGCTTCAAAACTCAAGCCCATTGGTTTCACCTATGCACTTTTTTGTCTGTTGTCAAAATCTTTCCCTGAATTGACACAAGTGATTCTAACCCTTGCAAGACATACATGGTATTTAGTATTATTCCCTGGAAAGATGCTTTACTTATTGATGTGCTGTTCATTCATGTAGTTTGATTCCACACATCTGCCCCTGCTCATTGCTAATCTATATGGCTTTCTGTCATCCATAAATCCTTCTAGTTCATGCTGCATTCCCAACACAGTAGACCTCAAGGCATCAAGCTGTTAAGCTTCTGTCTTTATGGCACTAGACCTTAATTTTCCTCTTCATGTTCTGTCTCTTGACCAGCTGTTGATCCATGGAAATGTTCTGCCCTGAGCACACAATTACACAGCTTTCTCTGTTGTCCTCATAAAAGGTTCTGGAAAATCTTGTGAATTATGCCAGTTGTTTCTCCCTTTTTTACTACTTTGCTAAAACTTTCCCAGAACCCTCAAGAGCTTTTCAAAGTAAATTTCTTTCTTTAGATGCCATGCTGGTCAACTCTGGGTGTTGGTGTTCCATTCCTAACCATTCTTTCGCTGTCTGGATTCCATGACAAAAAAAAAAAATTAATGAGGGACTCTGCACTTGTGCACAGTGCTTGGCTTGGAACTGTACAGATGTTTGAAATCCACAGATTCCTAGGAAAATCAAGCACCAACATGATAAAGACTTAGGAAGATAATTTCATCTTCTCCCTCCATTAATCCAATTGTTTGTGGTCACCACATGTGTAGCCTTTCCCTTATGGAGCATCTCGTGAATAGAAGTCCCCAGAAAACATGAATTGCCCAGTGAAGAGGACACACAGACTAATTCTGCACTTCTTCACAGAAGGAACCCCCAAGCTGAGGCCAAGTGTCACGCCCACCCCACACATGGACACTTGGGGCTGTAATCCTGCAAGGAGCATGGGGAAACCTCGTGTGTCCCAAAAGCTTTACAGCACACTCATTATGCGCTCACTTGCCGTGTCCTCCCCAGTGTTTAGGATCTGATGTGGCCGTCTCCATCTACTCCACCTGCCTGTTCTACCATTCACACCCCTGAGGTCAGGTTCACAGCTTGGGCGAGCTCCTGGAAGGGTTTCAGTGCCACCTGGGGTGAGGGCAAGCTGGATTTATAGGTAGCATTTGGGCCACCAGCAGGGAGAATGTGAAAGCCAGGCTTCAGGTAACAGGCACCTTCATAGAAAGGCGCCTTCCCTTCCCTGTGTATCTCTTTAAAAAGAGGCATTTGCAGTCCTTGTAGCCTAAGAAGGTGCAGACTACACTCTCAACACAATTTAGGAGACACAATTTACTGAAGGGTGGCAGGTCCATGATCACTGGTTCACCAGGAATAGTCAGTCTCTCTGGAGCACGAGCCCCAACAACAGCATTTCCAGAAAACACAAGATCGGTGCAATTTGCTGGAATGAACAGGTTTGGTGCTAGGGTTGAAATTCAGCCCTCTGCAACACAGGTTCTTAAATCTAAATTTGTTTAAGATTTAAATGATATTTAAATGACCTTTTTCCACTGAGGCTATTTCATTCACAATGTGCAAGGTGTGGGGTTCACATGGTAGTACAAAAAACCCACCTGTTTTTGGTGCATGGTCCTAGATTTTTTAAAATTTGATCTTACTTTTAAAATAAAAGAATGCATAATCAGAAAAGCAGAACAGGGTCAAGATGTTTCAGAGTCAGATGGAAGTATTTTGCATAGTTTAATTTTAGCATCAACGACAAGAAATGTAGGTTTTGACTGAAGAATTGTGATTTCTAGAGACCCCAGAGCTCTGGGCTGAAAAACTTTGATCCCAGCCCTTATTAAAAAGTATAGAAATTCTATTTTTACTAAGGTACTTTTTCCTTCACCCATTTTCAAGGAACCCAAACTAAACACATATAAAAACCTCCCAAGCCAAAACAGCAGGAAATAGCATAATTAATGCTCATGACTTAATTATCAGAATTTTTTTTTGATCCCTGTGATATGCCTTGCTGTCTGACTCATAGAATCTTATGTGCAAAATTAAGGTGTGAGTAGTTCTGAAGATACACAGCTTTTTAAGAAATATACTATGGCTATAAAATGAACAATTACAGCAGTTTTCTCTTTAGAGATAATTTTAAACATACAAGTATGAATTCTGAACAGCTGTTGTTGACATGGATAACATAAATACGCTTGCATGCATAAGCCATTTTACGCTAAATGCCTAGAAAATATGGTAATTTTGACACTAAGAAGCATCCAGAATTGTTCAACCGGAGGATTTAATATACAAGAATCAAACTTGGAGTCAGAATTGCCACAGAGTGTGAAAATATTGCTGTCAGTTTGGTAGGTAAGGAAGCTAAACCATAGCTTGTGTAGGTTGTGATGACAGTCGCCTTCTCCCACCAGCAACAGGCTGAGACGACGGCTGCCGTGAGAACCCAGGAGGAGGAGCTGGTGGAGGGGCTCAGAACCGAGTTCCACGAAACTGCCTGCAAAATACAGAGCTTGCAAGCAGAAACTGAATCTTTGAGAACCTTGGTAAGCAACGCTGGGTTTTCAGTGGGTGTATTCTCTGTGGACTCAACACACGCCTCCTGAGGGGAACATTCCTGTCTTGGGATGCAGAGCTGAGAATGAATCCTGTTTTCTACCCGGATAGTTGCCAGAGATGCCAGACATTTCTGGGCTCCTCTTGATTGAAATGGTGCTCTGAGTGCACCACATTTGACAACCAGGCTCCGAATTTCCATCCTCACTGTATTCATACTCAGCGAGATTGCTTGGTAGTGTAGTACTAGACGATGTGAGGAATATCAACACTCTGTAAAAGTACTTCAACTTTTGTAATGATAATACCTAATATCAAGGTAGCTAAAGAAAGGAATTCTCAAAATATATATATAATTAATAGAGTTATTGGCCAAACCTGAATAAAAATCACAATGAAGCATATGGAAATGGACTGATTTATTGTCTTCTGTCCTGCCCTTGCAGAAGAGGGGTCTGGAGAACTCTTTATATGACGCCAAGCACTGGCACGACATCGAACTGCAGAACCTAGGCTCTGTCATTTCCAAGCTGGAGGCAGAGATGGGAGAAATCAAAGTAGAAACCGAGCAGCAGCAGAGGGATCGTGAAAATCTGCTGACTAGCAAACAACAGCTGGAGAAAGACATTGCTGCATATCACTGCCTCCTGGATGGAGAGCAAAGCAGGTACTTGTCCTTTAAAGGATGGAGAGCACGCTCCCTGGGGGAGGGTTGTGAGGCTGCTGGAAGCAGGAGGACTGGGGCGCTTCTCATGTTTGATAAGGCTGGCTGGTAGATGGAGAGGTTTGGAGAAGCTGCCAAAGGGGAAAAGCACACCAAATCCCATCAGACAGAGATTCCTAATGTATTGGAAATGGGTGGTTTCCAGCACTACCACAGGAGGACATGGTTTGGGAACATGCCATGAGTTTCACTTCTCTGAAGGTTTGGGATGTGATATTAAAAACCTCCTACCAGGGGCTACATTAGTGGCTGCAAAGCAGATGTGTTGTTGTTTCTTGATTTGAATACATTATGCCATCCCTCCTCCTCCCTCAATACAGTCCAAATGTTATAGCTGTGATCCTGGGAACACTCCCTTTGTAAGCCTGTAAGTTCCCCCTGAAGTCCAAGGATGGAATCTGGACCACTGACTGTACCTTTTGTGAAGAAATGTGGCTCCTACTCTTAAGATTTTTCTCTGGGAATAACCTGTAAACACCTTTACAGTGGTTGGGTTGGGTTGCTTGGTTGGGCTTTTCTAAGATACTTAATCACCCTTAGTCATGGAACCTCTGAGAATCTGATCTACAGATTTTGACTTGCTTTTCTTCTCAGACCAAGGAGAATTTTAAAATAATCAAATCTTGCTTAAGCTGGTGAGATTTCACCAGCTGAACTAAGGATAGGACTTGATTCAGTAACTTTCCTGTTCGTAGTCATGACCAATTTTTATCTTTTTCCTTATTTTTTATTTTTTTTTTACTTTCAGCTGATTATGAAACTCCCAGCCCACAGAATACCATTGCCATTAAAGCAAAAGATGTCATTGCCAATTATGTTCGTGGAAGCTAAAAACCCATCAAAGCAGCCTGCTTTATTCAGTTTGATTCAACAATCAAAGTAGGTTGTAGCTTGAACAACTTTATTAGACCCTCTTCATGTAATTGCTTTGCTTACAGATTTCAATTTACTCATGTTGTTAAAATTATAATAAAAATAAAGACTATCAGGCTTTTGTTTGATTCTTTATTTCCTTCCAGTATTTTTTATGATAGCTGGAGAGGTTGAATTAAGAACATCAGCTCTCCATTCCCCACCAAGTAAACTCTTTCTTTTCACAGTACAAATATATCAAGACTGAGGTACCCCTCCACTGTGCACAGAGCACCCACATGGAAATGATGGCTGCTCTGCTGTGTCACAAGACCATCAGCTCAGTAGTGTGAAATCTAATTCAAATAATGCTGAAGGAGTTAAGTGCCCTGTTAACTCAATATGATTAATTTTGCAACATGTCAGACAGCAGAATCATTAGTCTAAGCATCCCAACAGCACTATAAACACATTTTTAAGTCTAGACTATACTTCTGGAAAAGCTGAAAGTACAGGAGAGCAACAGTAGTTCTGCCTGCATGCAGGTTACATCCTTTTACTGTATACTGAAAGTCCAAGCCAGGGTATCAGTTTGTGAAAATTGGATATTTTTGATATATTGATATATTTCTATACTTTATATGGTTGCTCTTTCTTAATATCAACATCCCTCCAAGGCAGGTTGGTCACACTCCTTTTGAACAGAAATCCACATAGCATCAACCTGTTGACTGACCTTAGGTTCTTTCCTGTATTTTGATGCCATCATGAGGAAAAAGATTTGCCACCTTTCACTTTTGACTTTCATTGTATTGCATGTGCAGTAGGGTCACATAAAATGCCAGGATGGATCTTGCATTTTCAAAGAAACATAATGAACTTTAGTTCCTATTACACAAAATTTTAGGCAGATGGCTGGCTTTGCCTCCCAAGCTTCCTCACAGTGATGAAGTTAGCCATACGTGTGTTTGTTGGATTGGGACTTCACAAGACCAACAGTTACACCTGGTGACAACACTGTTCATTAAATGGACTCAAAGACTACTGAGAAATGGCATATTTTAGAGAACACAATGCCATACAGTACATACAAGAGGTAGACTTTAGATATTTTGATTTTTAATTGAAACATTAGCTAAGAAAGCTACTTAGATTTTAATGACTGATAAAATCAAATACCCTCTAAAACCACTACACTTGATCCGCCAGTGAATTACAGGAATGGGGACACAAGTGTTGTCATGCCTTTCCTTGTACATTTCCCCACACATGAAAAATCCTTCCTGATGCAGCTGCTTGACAAATGATCCTTCCTTTAATCTCTGCAAAAAGTCCATCTGGCATGTACTACCTGCAAGATTTTGATAAAAAATTACTGGATTAAAAGATTACTCAACAAGAACCAAAAAAATAAAGGCAGATGATGGCAGATTCTGTTTTATTCTCATATAATCTAGGCCCCTCAGAGCAGCAGTAATATCTTCTTGTACATCAGTGCAGAGAGAATTTACCAAGGTGAGATTCCATCAAAACAGTGATGATGAGAGAAAATACACACAAACAGTAATACAAGAAATGAGATGGCACACGCCCTTGGGTTGGGGCTAACTGGTTCGTGTCTAGAAATGATTGCTTTTTGGCATTAACAAAATTTAACCTCCCACTCATTCCTGACACAGAAGAGAACAATCTCCCTATGATTTGAAAGTGAACGGGGAATTTAAAAAATGTAACAATACACAATCTGGATTCAGATCCATTTGCTCTCTTCTAGTGATACTTCAGGTATGAAAAGCAACTGACTATCCCACTGTGAAACTATTCTTTATAAATGTCACTCATGGAGATAAACCTGATGAAATTCTGAGCCTACAGTTATACTCAGATGTGAAAGAAAGATTTTTTTTCAAGTTTTTATATGCCATGATCCATTATACTCCATAAAATTTAATTAGGTTAATACTAAGTTGTTTATTCATTGGAAAGGAAATAGTTTCTTTCAAAATCATCAAAGTATTTCAGCATGGACAAGTGTCAGGAAAAAGAGGAAGCATCTAAGCAAAAATAATGAATTTCCAGCAGCTTTTCTCTCTATTCCTAGCAAAGACCAAAAACCATAGAAAAGCTTACTTTTGTGACTAGGCAATCAGAAGTCTAATGTAGCACATTTGGCCCTTCTAAATCAGAGTGCTTTCATACTAAGTGCTAAAGCTTTTGTGAAGAATTTTCTCTGCACTTTTACTCAGACTCCTGTGGGTACCTAGCTGGCTATGCAGCCCCTCCAGGCTGCCTGAATGCTGTCTAAGCAAAGACAGTCTTCACTGTGTGAGATGGGATATTCAGAGTATGAGAGAGAAAAGGCTTTCACAACTATTTGTCAGCATTAAGCTTCATTAACTGATTTAGCTTTATATTTATGCTCTAGTCTAGCAGTTGCTTTATTAAATACACATGAACATGTTTCCAACTGGTTTTCCTCAGAAAATCAGCACCAGAAAACAGATTTTATTATCTCCCACAGCAGTATCTCTCACACTTATATTCCTGTGAAGGAATTTTTGGCATTTGCTGTTATGAACACTCAGGATCCAGTCAGAGAGCACAGATAATACAATCTAACAGCTGCTGCACAAAAGGACGTCTCTCCCTCATGTGCTATGTATTCCCATTGCACTGTCTTGTGTTAGCACCAACATCTGTCTGATGTCTCAGGAGACAGCTCAAGAACCAAAATCAGCTGAAAATTAGCTCTGTAAAATGCTGGAAAACTTTCCTGCGACTTGATTCCCTGAATCAGACCACAGGGACAGACATGTACCAATGGCAGCACAGGGAACATCTGCCCAGAGAGTTAATGAATGCTTTTCTGCTCGTGCTCCGCAAATGTCAAAGCAGTTCACAGTGCTGTCACCTTCATGTCACAGAATGGAGATAATTGGGTACAAAGGAAGATGAAACACTGGGAGACTGGAAATGGAAGTCTGCTCCTAACTCTTGCATCACCCACAACTCACTCCAACTCTCCTTCCTTCAGTTTCTCCAGTTGCTGCTGCATCACTTTCCCTACATGCAGTGGTGCTTCACGCCTCAGGCTTTATAAAACCCACCAAGATGCACAGGGAGCAGCAGCATGGCAGCACTTGCCATAGCTACAGAGTGGAGAAGAGGCAGGCAAGCACCACTGTATGGGGAGGAGAGAGAATGACAAAATCCTCAGAGTCCTGGGGGTAAATGTGTACCTGAGCAGAGGCACTGGGAGCGCCGTGCCTTGCCAAAGGCAGGTCACACAGGTCAGCGATGCTGAGCTCGTGCTCCCGGCACAGCAATGTGGCATTCTGGATAGATCCTTGCATTGCGAACATCGCTTCTGCCAGTCCGTGCCTGCGAGCCATTCTTCAGCCAACTGCCCTCTGTGCAAGTATTGATGGATGTTGAATTTGAGAAAGGGAAAGAAAAACACAAAAAATGACCTTTTTTCTGCATCCAACTATTTACACAATAAGGATCTTATGGTAAAAGATGATGCAATGCATTTGTGCAGAAATACAAATGCCGTGCATCAGCACATTTTCACAATTTTACATAAAAATAAAACTAGAGGTGGGAGGTAAATCCAAGCAGAACTGCAAGCAGAACTAATGCTTCCCTTAAAGCACCAGCGGAGATATGTCTTTAAATCTGGATCTAAGCCTTCCGAGCCCTATAACATTGCTGCTGTTTTCCATGATTTCTGCTGAGTCTGTTCCAGATTTAACAGCTGAAATGTTTCTTGGTGCACTGCTCCTGACAGGTATTAAGTTTCTAATCCAGAGCTGGGCATTCCAGCCTTACAGAACTGTGTTTGCCAGAGACAAGTGACGCAGATGCTAAAAGCTGCAAAAAGACACAGGGTTCACATTCTCTGGCCTGATAACGGGACTATCCATAATAATGTGATGAAAATATTTCACCAGTTGCTGAAATTCAAGAAATTATCAGCTTAGAATGAGACACAATGCGGTGCTTAGTACATTATTAGGTTATCTACCACAAAAGCTGAGGGACACAAACTGTCTGCTTAGTTGCATGGTATTACCAGTGCTGAGCCTGCAAGTCCCAGCACGGGGCAGTGCTGGAGGTTTGTTGGCTTCCCAGGAAATAAAGGAGCACAAACACAAGGGAATGCGGTGCTTTGACAACAGGAATGTCAAACACTCTTCCACACCCAACTGTTCCCTGTCACACCTTCCACATGACCTTCCAGCAGCTGAAGGGGACAGCAGGAAGGGAGGCACAGAAAAATGAGAGTTTGCTACCAAATTTGCTCCCTACACCAGTAATGATTCCTATCACAAATGGAAAGTGCCGCTGATCACGTGAAATTCTTGGTGTTACCAAATTAATTGTTACTCATTTGCTTGCAACTTTTAGCTCTCTAGGGCCTGCTCTGTGCAGGCTCAAATCCCCTAAGTACATAGGTAGTAAAAATACAAGGAGGACAGTGAGTGACACATAAAAAGAGGATTGTAACACATTTCCCAAATGTGCAGAACGCTTGACTACAGTGACTCAGTTACTCACAGCTACAAAACACTTCATGAAGACATCATGTATTTAACCTCTTTCCGCAATGTCAGTGGCACCTTGCATGTTTTTTCAAACAACCTGAGAAATGTGGATGGAAAACATTAAATAACAGCATTGTCATGGACATAAGTTGAGACTGTCAACATCCAAAGGGTGGAAAAACTTTTTGATTTATATGCTAATACACACATACAAGAGAAAATATGACAAAGCACAAAATTATACTAAACTCAAGAATACAAATATGCTTACTTTTATATAATTGTATTTTTTAAATTGTAGTTGTATACCAGATGTATAGTTGTACTACAAACCAATACATATTTTATGGGTAATTCTCATTTGGGCTCACACTTTAGCAGTAGGAATTTCTATCTCCTTTAAATGGGTGATGAAAGAAATAAGTAACCAGAAACAGTGTTTCATGTAATTATTTGTGACTCACGACAGGCTGAGGATGTTCTTCCAAATGTCCTGCCTCAAAGCTTTTGACGTGTTTTGAAGCCACAGTGAACTTTTTAAACACCCATGTTTTTTTCCAGAGTTAAAGGTCACTAGAAAGTGAGAGGTTACAATCCGTAGACACCAACTGTAAAGTTTGTTTTCCAGCATATATTCCCTAGGCTTCAATGCCAGTCAGAAGAGCAGCTAGGAAGCTCAGGCCAACATGTCCGGACACCCTAGACAGCGGTGTTTTAAGACTTACTCACTTAACCACACAGACCCAAGATGAAAGCTAAATGACTTCCTTGCATCCTTTGCAATTACAGAGTAAGTTCACAGGCCTTGCTGGGGTGTGGGAGGCAGTGCCTCTGTCCCCGCAGTCCAGGCTGGGAATGAACGCCCCCTTTCCTCAAGGAGCTGGGCTGGCCAAGCAGCGCCCTGAGTCTGTGGGACCAGTGGAGGACTGGGGCTGCGCCAGCAGTTCTCTCAGCCTCCTTGGAAGGGATCCCAGCACTGCTGAGCCCAAGGGAGCTCTCCCTGTTTCACTGAGAGGTGGTCCTGACAGGAAGGGCCTGCACCTGATATAGGAAGCAGCCAAAGGCTTCCAGAGGAGCTACTGCTGGTCTCAGTCACAGAATTAATTCATCAGAGTTGGAAGGGACTTCTGGAGACCGTCCAGTCCAGCCCTGCTGCCAAGGCAGGCTGAGCTGGAGCAGGTTACACAGAAACACACCCAGGAGGTGTTTGAACATCTCCAGAGAGGGAGACTCCACACCCTCGCGAGGCAGCCTCTCCCAGTGCTCTGCTATCCTCAGTATAAAGAAGTTCTTCCTCATGCTAAGGTGAAATTTCTTGTGATTTAGTTTACGGCCACTGCTCCTTCTCCTATCGCTGAGCACTATGGAAAAGAGCCTGGAACCACCCTCTTGGGGGCTGCCTTGGAGACATTTATGTAAATTCATGAGACTCCCCTCTGTGTCCTTAGATTGAACAGGCCCAGCTCCTGCAGCCTCTCCTCACAAGAGAGATGCTCCAGTCCCCTCATCATCTTTGTGGCCCTCCACTGCACCCTCTCCAGCAGCTCGTCCTTTTTGTCCTGACGAACCCAGAACCGGACAGAGCACTTCCGATGTGGCCTCACAGAGCAGAGGGGCAGGATCACCTCCCTGGCCCTGCTGGCCACACTGTCCCCGGGCGCTGTGGCGAGCACGGTGGGTGCGAGCTCACGCCCGGCCCGTTTCCCACACGGATCCCGGCATCGCCCGCACGCGGAACGGCGGGGCGGGGCGGGAACGGCCGGCGCGAGCCCGGCCCGGAGCGCGCACGCGCCGCCCCGCCCGCCTCGG
>VXBU01012878.1:3065735-3237354 GCA_013400315.1 Bombycilla garrulus
GGCTGGCGGCGCTCCCGGCCCCGCCCCGGGGCCGCCGGGCGGGCGCTGCCGGCGGGCTGGGGGGGGCTTTCGCCGGGAGTCCCGGCCCTAGGGGAGGCGAGAGACACGGGCCCCTTCCTGCTCTGCAGCTGCGGCTCAGCCCGGCGCTCCCTCCCAGGTTTCTGGGTGTTGCGGCCGGAACCGGAGGTTCGCGTCAGATGCCACCTGGGGCTGTGCGGCGTGGCATGTGGACCTTGGCGATAAGATTCCCCCAGAGTCCTCCGAGCTCTGTGCCTCGTTGCCAGGCAGGGTTTTGCTGCCAATACTTTTTTTTTTTTTGTAGCGTAATTACAGTGAAACGATGAGAATGCAGGAGAAGCTTAAATGTCCGTAGTTGAGTTAGTAGCTCTCCTTTTCTTCCTCCACTCTTGTTCTTGCTGTCCACAATATCAGCAGTGAAGTAATGAAATTTAAACCGGAAGGAGTTATAAGAGCTCAAACGCTGTATATTTTAAATTAATTTTCAGAAATACTCTACTGTTTCCTGATGGTTTTTAGATTTTGGGGCTTGACACGTGCAGTATCTTTGTTATATATTTGCCTGCTGTAGACAGGACAGATAGGACCTAAAAATTCCTTGTGCCTTTTATCTCGATTTCTGGTTTGCTTTTCTTGCCTCTTGGTATTTGTTTCCTTTGGAGGCTTCAGCACATAGTAATCTGGATGAGTTCCCTGCCTTACTGCTACACATTGAATCTTCATCTATCCCTATGATATTATACTTTCAGAATATAAAGAGATGGCTTGTGAAAGGGTTTTTGGAAATTAGGTACCTTGCTTCCTTCACGCTTGCGTAGAGGATCAGTGATTTAAGGATATTATCTCGTTGTGCTAGATTGATCACTAACACCAGGAGCTGTTATAGGAGCTCTAATGCTGTATATTTCAAAATGATTTTTAAGAAATACTCTCTTGTTTCTTATTGCTGTTTAACCTGGGGAGCTTGACGTGGGCTGTGGCTTTCTAAGTAGATCAAGGTCAGTGCTAATCTTTCAGAGGCTCTTCTGCTCACTTGCTTGCAAAATATATGGCTTTGACTGAAGCTAGTACTTGGATTAGAAACAAAAGTCATTAAATGTGAAAGGTATGTTAGCTTGGAAACTGTAATGTTTCCATGGAGACATAAGAAATCTAAAAGATTTTAGAACTGTAGACTCCTGCTCTTCCAGAACACTGGATTTCAGCAGACAGTGCAGTTGACATGAGGTCACTTCCTACTTCTGCTGTTACTCCAAAGCAGGTCAGAGTTTTCCTGCTGGAGTTTGGCTGTGTAGAAGATGCCAGCACAGGGCTCCCAAAGCAGCTTTATTCTCAGCAGTGCAGTGGAAAGGGGGCTGTGCCTTTGGCAGACCTTGCTCACAAGGTGCTCCTGTTTGGAGGGATATAACTGCATTTCATGTGGAGTGTAAGAATTGGGTAAATTACTAATTAGGCTGTGTGTGTCCTAAAGCTGGCACGGGGAACATGGGAGGACTGCTTTCTGTTCTGGTCCATGTTTGGTCCACCCTAATAATCTCAGAATCTCCCGGTGACACAGTAGGAGAAAATTGCCTCCACGTAGGCAAGTCCTTCTTTCCCCAAACAAACTCCCATTTTAAAACCCTCAAGTGGCTCTCCTGCAAGATACACATATTTTGTGTACTGAGATTGCTGTGGTTTTGAAGCTGACCTTTCTGCTGTTAGGAAAACACTGCTCAGGAAACAAGACTGTAGATGTGGTTGTGAATGTGAAAAAGTCAAATGTACCATTATTAATCTTTGTCATAAATCCACTGTAATCCATTCCAAATGTTTTTTTTGTTTGGCTCATGAAATAGGTGATAGAGAAGTCAATTTTAAGCTTTGTGTGCCTTCAAGCTGTCCACTGTTAGTGAAAGGGAGGGGACTTGCCCCTGTATTGCCCTGCTCATGACTGTATGGGCCTGTTCCATCCTTTCTGTTGTTCCTTGGCTTCCTGATGTGTTTTTGCTGAGGTGATGTGGTTTTCTCTCACTTGAATGACTTTTTGCTGGGGCATTTCTTAGCTGTTGTGGTGAGCTGAAGTCAGCTCTCGGCTGCATCCCAGGGGACACACAGTGAGTTAGGAGAGGAGGGCGTGCAGTCCTTTCCCCTCTTGGCAGTGGGGCACACAGTTTGGTTTCTCCTGGAACTGTACCTTCACCCTCAGGGTTTTTTTTTATTATCTTAGTTATGTTCTCCTCTTCTAGTTTGGTTACAGAGAAAGTAACAACTTATATTTTTCCCTTCTTACAGGAAGAGGATGATTGGAAGGAGTTTGAGCAAAAGGAAGAAATTGATTACAGTGGTCTTAGAGTTCAGTCCATGCAGATAAGGTACTACTTTTTCTTTTTTTTCTTCCATATAATCCTTACCAATGTGTAAAAAGAATGGATCTTTTCTTCAGAGCTGCTTCCATGGAGTCCAGTTAAAGAGAGGTTTGTTATGTTTTTGATAGTACTCAAGTTTGCTGCTGTATGATTTAACTTTGACTAGTCCCTGCCAATGTTCTCTTTATTTTCTAAATCTCTGTTCATACTCTAGATCTATCTGTTTTGCTTGGGACTCAGGATTTCTTATTACAGATGCTTAACATTCCCCTCCATAAAAATAGTCAAATAGGAATTTCTCAGAGTAATGCAGGATAGTAATCCTCACTGAATCATTTGACCACTGTAAGGGTATCTGACTCAATCCACTCAGCATTTTCAGTTGGGGAGCAAATTCCTGAACCATTGCATTTGTATTTGAAAAAACTAAAAATACAGTTGCTGAAAGTAGTGTCCCATGATAAGATCCCACAGGATTGGGGGATTGCATGATTGCTTGTTCATTTTTTTTTCATTAGACTTTTCCTGTTGTCTGATGCAAAGTAAGTCTACTTATGTCTATCCTGGTTAAGAAAAAGCATTTCATCAGGTCAGAAAAAGGGTCTTTATGGCCTTAGTTGTAGACTGAGAATGTCATATAATCCTCATTGTCCAGGTATTGATGTTTAAAATATTGTCGTCTTAAAAATCAGCCTGCCTGTAACTGGTGCAGTGGATTTTTCTTCTCTGTTTGAGCAGGTCTCATGTTTCTGGAATTATTTACTTTTTGGATCACAGCATTCCCCCCACTGCTTTCAGTTAACTAGTCCTTTGTGCCATTTGAATTTGTCCCACAAGCTGTGCATGGCACTAAAGTGTCACAGTGGAAGGTTAGACAGCCAGTGAGCTGCAGGTTCACTGACTGCTGGTGCTGTTTGACTGAAAAGCCTGTACTTTGGTTTTCCAGACAATTTCCAAATACTTTTTATGCTGAGGCAGATTTGAGGCATGTGTAAGTTCCTGCCACATGATTTTGTAACCATTCAATTAGTGGATTCAAGGGAAGAGTGGAGAAGTAAATGGAAGGAAAACCCACTAGAGGTTATAAATTATCCATCTTTGGAGGTCTCTGTTGAAACAAAGATACAGAGTGTCGGTGGGGGTCGGATGCTCCCTGTGCTTGCTCTGTTGTAGTTAGTGTGTAGACATTGCTTCTGTTTGTCATTTAAAATAAGGTGTTTAGGCACTTGGGCCACCTTACTTTGGTTGTTACTGTGTTTGGGTGGCCAGTGAAAGGCTGTTTACAGGCATATTTATTCTGTTCTCTGACCATTACTGACACAGATCATGATTAGTAGGATTTGATGTTTAATGAACTTCTGCATTCACACGTTGCTGCTGTTAAGATCAGTGTCTTGATTCTTCTCAACAGCCTCACCCTCCACATCCATCTCACTTTACCACACAGCTTTCTGTAGTAGCTTTGGACAGCAAAATTGTTTTGGGTGTCTGACTACATCTGTGCAAAATAAAATAGTATAAATAAAATACAGCTGGGCTTTTGCCATGAGTCTGTCTTTGAAAAAATGACATTTTTCTGTCTTGTGCCTTTTTTTTTTATTGCCTGCTTAAAAAAAAAATCTGAATTTATTTGGAGATTGTATATTACGCATACATATAAAGGTGTTTCTTAGGGCATTGTGGTTATAGGAAAAGTGAGCTCAGGACTTGCATTCCACCACTACTCCACTATTTCTTCCTCTTGATGAAAGCATTTTGTGGAAGCTGGACCTGTAGACCTTTGCTGCTTTATCTTCTCATCCCTTCCAAATCATGACTGTGTTATTAAGAAAAAAACCTTTCTGTTCAAAATAAGATGCCAGTTTATTTGATCACTTTTTTCAAGTTGAATTTTTATTTTTATTCTTTTAGCTTATTTCCTTTTCGGTTGCCAAGTTATGTAGCAGCATGCCAGAAATTGTTCAGATGGAATTGCTAGCGCAGTGATTACAGGAGTAACGTAGCCTGGTTTAATTTAGTATCTTCAGCATAGCAGCCATGGAATCTTGTCTTGCAAAGATTGTGTAATCTCTGACAAGTGTTAAACCTCCCTTTCTAAGGTGCTACTGATCCTTTCTCCTTACAGTGAAAAAGAAGATGATGAAAGTGAAAAAAGAGAAGAACCTGGTGACAGTTGGGAAGAGACTGGTGGTGGTGGTGGTAGTGGTGTAGACAGATCATCTGGTCCTTGGAACAAGTCAGCTCCTGCACCAGCCCCTGTCGTTGAACAGATTGGTAAATTTAACTCACACTTGTTTTTTTTCCAATCAGAAGTGCATCAGGTTGAATTAAGCTGCTCGGTGGGTAGGGCTCAAGGAACAGTTCCTGTTCAGGCACCCTTTAGTGAACTAATGGCTTGTTTGGCATGCCAGCCATCAAGGAAATCTTTGTGTCAAGGGATCTGAGGATCAGAATTGGATTTCAAATATCTGTGAGATACTTAAAATACACATGGAAGGATTTTTTTATTTCCAGCTTCAAAATGGGGGGGGAAGCATTCTGTCTTTGCAGGAGGTTCCTCTGTTCTGCAGTCTGTAAAATAACTATTGGAAGCATTTCTGTTGATTTAAAAATGCTACTTTAACAATTCAGTGGATGGATATTTTGACCATTAGAAGCACACTTTTCAAATCAGTTCTTAGTGTATTGAGAACATGACATTGCAAAATTGATTCTTTTAACTAGGATAGGATTCAGGTTTTTGAATAAGTACAGTTTATTAACATCAGTGGAGTTAAACTATGTAGTCATCCTCTGAGTTGAGAATATTCTTTTCCACTGAGAAATCAATTGAAAAAAAGCTTATGTGCTTTCTTGTTTGTAAAGGAGGTAAACCTAGTAAATGTTATTTCATCTTAGATTTTTACCTTAAACAAACTGTTTGGACAGTCCCCTCTGCATCTGGAGATGTGTCTTAAATATGATTTGGCATATCTATAATTATGTGTTTAAATCTGTTTTAATGTGTTTAAATTGCTGCTAATAAAGTGCAAATGAGAAACATGAAGTCCTCATTAGTAGTTCAGATTCCCTAAACTTTGTGAAACAATACACTGGAGCCATGTTTCAGTTTGACCGAGTGTAGGTTAAGTTAGGTGACACCCGACTTCCTGCCTCGTCTAAAACACTTGCTTCCAGAACTTCCAAAAGGTGGAATAACATACCTGTGAGATTCTTTGTGGAGTTTTGTGTGTGTGCTGGTTGTTGTGGGTTCTTTCAGCCGTGAAAGCAGCCGTGTTCTCCAGTGTGAGCCTTGCTGTTTTCGCAGTGCCAGAGGCTCCGGAGCCGGTGCAGACGGGCGGTGTGTACCGACCGCCCGGCGCCCGGGAAGGCGGGCGGCCCCGGAGGGTGCAGCAGGGACCGCCCGAGATCTACAGCGACACGCAGTTCCCCTCGCTGCAGTCCACCGCCAAGCTTGTCGACAGTCGAAAGTGAGTGCCTTCCACTGCTACCCCAGGGGATTTCTAGCTGCCTTCTCCCAGTTCTTACTTGGTCCTAGCGCTTAAGCTGAATCTTTCCGCAGAGGAAAGAAATAACTAAGGGCTGGTAAATGTACTTTCCAGCTCTGTTCCTGTGAAATAACTTTCATAGGATGTAGCTCAGTGAGATAACGAAACTGGCAGTCTTGTTTGGCTGTCTTTGATGGCTGAAGGATTTTTATGAGTATTTCTGCTGTTGACAGCATCTGCTTCCCTCAGACACTAGACTGGCCGTGGTGAAGCTCTATGTTACATCCTTCAGCAGACAAATGTCCTGAGCATGCGGCCTTCTTGTTAGAGATGGGAAGGTGGTTTAACTGGAGGAGTGGGGGTTGATACAAATCAATGCGCTTGCTTTCTGAGCTGTGATTTACAGAGACGAGCTCCGCCAGTTTTGCTGAAGTGTTTTGTATTATGTGGTGCTGAAGACTTCAGTCTCACCCTATTTTTTGATTCCTGATCTTTCTATAACCTTATTCCCAGTAGAAGAGATGACTAGGCCAGTACCTAATTGACTTGGGGGATTTGTGGTATTTTTTTTGTTACTGTTTTGTTGGTTGGTTTTTGTTTAGTTTTTTTTCCTCCTGCTTCCTATGTTACTTTTTAATACAGCTTAGGAGAAGCTTTGTTTCCTCTGGGTGTTTTTTTGGTATAGCCAAGGAGATGTGCTGTTATTGATGCTTTGTGATTTCAATAGTGCAAATTGAGCCAAGATGAAATTTTGAATGAGCATTCTAGAAAATTTCTTCTGCTTTCTAGAACCTATTTTTCATAAATGCACTTAAATTTACTTTAAAATGTTAATGTAAACTGTACTGGGTGATGAGCTTATTTTGGGGATAAGCTTTTAGAAGATTTGTTTGGGAATGTTTAGATGTTCTGTTAAACTCTAGATCTTAGTGTTTGTTTTGAGATCGTAATGTTTTTGTTGGGATGGGGTGGAAATGGACTAGAAATTCACAGTTCATAAGTTAGTGATAAGATATTTACTGATTACATTTATTTTCCCATAGGGATAAAGAAATGGAGAAGAGCTTTGAAGTAGTAAAATACAAAACTAGAGGTAGGGATGAGGTCTCAAAAAACCAGGCACTTAAACTTCAGCTAGACAACCAGTATGCTGTGCTTGGGGATCAGTAGAGCTGCACACACATTACAATTAAGGAATGCTTTTTTGGTAACTCTTCTACTAAGGTAACTAAACTACAGCTAACAGCTATGATGAACGTGCCACCTTATTTCTGCTGGATCTACTGCAGCAAGTGCAGACTACTTTGACATAAGTGATTGGTTCTCCTGCTCTATGGAAGCGTAATATGTTGCAACTTCTCCATTGGATATGGGGCAAATTAATGTAAATGATTGAACAAGAGTCATCAGTGTGCTTTAAATGCTCAGAGAGATACCTACAGCCAGTGGTCATTTCAAAATCTTTTTATGTTCAGATACTGAGCCTTCGTAAAGGTTGACTACCTCAGACTTGATGCACTCATTGTGGACACCATGTGGATCACAACTTCTGGAAGAGAAGGTTACAGCTGTTTTAGTGGCCATCTGAAACTTGAAACCAGCTCTACTGGATTCCTGTCAGAAATCCTGCAGAAGTCAGCCATTTGGTTCCAATTGCTATAACAAAGATTTAAGTGACCTTAATGACAAACCTGTTCGTTCCCCTTCTGAGGAATCCTGTCACGTGTAGCCATAGCCTACTAGAGACTTCTGGAGCGTCCCATACCACTCACACTGTCCAAGTACCACAGAGCTGTAGTTTGTTTACCTTTCTAGAGTGCTGTACGGAAGTAACTGCAAAACAAATTAAAACTCATTCAGGATCAGATTTGAGGAACGATGGGTTGCAATGGTTTGTTTGCATTAGCCATTTTCAAAGTTGTCTAAGTTTTTTTTTTTCTGTTATCCACTAAAAAATTGCCTGCCTTGTTTCTGATATTGATTTGCAGTATATTTAAACAATGGTAAGATGTTGTAGTGAAATGGGGTTTATTTTGGTTTTTGTCATGAAGGTTGTCTTTCTCACCCTAGCATTGAGAGTTTTGATTTGACACAGGTATCCAGACTCCAACAACAGTCTTCAGAATTTGTCTTTCAAAAATGAGGTGTGGCAGTAGTGATACTACATAAAAACTATCTTATATCAAAAAGAATTATTTGTTTGTTGATAAACAGAATAACTTAATATGCAGAGAGGTAACTAAAGCTGGTAAGCCTGATTTGTTTGGCTACTTCTCTACTTCTGTGAAGCGTGCAGCTCTCTGAGACAGCAGTCCTCCAAGTATAACTCACGAATGTTGTCTATTCACAGTCAGAAAGTTTAGTAATGATGGAAGGCAGTGACTTCTATAAGTTAACTAATTTAGAGGAAGTAGGCAAAATGGCACTGGTACACTAGGAATATAGGACATTGCCTGTAACTGTTTCAGTGAACCAAACCTGTCAAGTAACACAAGTGTTCTGCTGTAACTGTTTTTCTCTTCTCTGAATTTTTACACCAGAAGCAAAATGAAGTACAATAGAGGTGTGCTCCAGTGTTGAGGTTTCTCAGAGTAAATGCCAAAAAAATAGACCCAACATCCATAAGAGTTGCCAATGGCAAAAAAAACCAAGGGAACAAAACAAAGCTTGCTTACGTGTGTGGGAGTACTGTGTGTGTGCAGAAGATAAGGACAGTTCAGGAATCACCCATTGGTTTCCCTTTGACTAACTGCTGACTTGCTTTAAATTTACTTCTCTGAGGCCAATGCAGGTTTTGCTGTTGACTTCAGTGGGGCTGGGGTTTCACCTGGTTCTTTTGTGCACAGACTAAAACTGGCCTTGCCCTTGCAGAGTTAACTGTCTATAAAAATTCTGCTAGAAGCTGCTATTAAAGAGAGGGCTCAAGAGACTATTCCTAAAGTTGGAGACTTCATTTGGAAACAAAACCCCACTGAAAGACTGATACCAATACCTTGGACTCTGAGCCATGTATCTTCCTTGAAAATCCATTGTTGCCAGCAAAAGTGTTGTTGTTGCAATTTCTGTGGAATTCATGGTAAATGGACATGTCACTTGATGGGGTAGAGATGTGAAGTCTTAAAATGCTTTTCCTGATGCTCTAAAGAGATTGCGATCACTAATGCACATGAATAGAGTTTAGTCTCCTGCGTGAAGGGTAGATGAGACTGTCCATTGTACCACCTTTATTTGAGGTTTTTGGGGCATGAATTCTGGCAGTTCAAGAAAACCCTGTAAAAGTTTCAAATCAAATAAAATGGAAATATACATGGATTCTGGAGTCTAGTGAGTCTTTACGTTTTAGTTTGAGCTCATGGCCGTACAATAGCAGAGGGAGCAAAGCATTTGGATCTCTTCAGGGATAACCATGGAGCAGGCAGTTGTCCTTATGGTCAGGTGGGCTCTATTTCAGAGCTAATTGCAGTGCATATTAAGAAAACTTCTATTTATAAATAGAAATTTAGTTTGCTACTTGGCACAGTCTCTTCCCGCTCCCACCATAGAGGGCTGGTTTGAGATTGTGAGTTGAGTATGACTGAAGCTTTGATTTGCTTTTCACTTAAAAGTACCTCTGCTAAATTAAAGAATGGCGAAGAAAAACTCAACCTCTGGATGGCTGCTATCACTGGAGCCCATCAGGTACTGATAACTAAAGGTATTCCTCTGGGGGCTTCTCTCAAGCATATCATTCCAGTTTCTTCCTGGAGGCATAAGGAAAAAAATGATCTGAAATGCAGCAGATGTCTGTAGTACAGAAGGTTAAACTGTTTTAAAAGAAGTGTTTCTTGTGTTAAATACAGCTGCCAGCAACTCTCAAAATGCCAGTTGTCAGTATCTTCCTTGTACCAAGTAATTATTCTGCATGCCTGAAATGTTGAAAGTCAGTCCTCTGCTAAGCCCAGTGTGCTTTGGAGATTCTGAAGTCCAACTCTGTCTGGTTTGTTGTTGCTTTCATTCAAGGCATGCTGGGAATGTCCTTTTAATTCCTTCAAAATGCTTCTTGAAGGCTTGTTCCATAAATGTAGGGTTGTCAGTTGTAGAAACGAGATTCCTGAGGCCAGTCCATATGATGCAGTTGTGTGCTGCTTCAGGGACTCCCTGGCCTGTGACAGGCTTTTATGGCAGGCTGCTTGTTAATTCCCAATTTAAAGGTTCTGGTTTACTTTCTCTGGCTTATAATAAAACATAACCATAAAGTTACCAGCTTGCTGGTAGAACATGGAAATGTCCGGTGCTTACTGGGGAAAGAAGTTTGGCTTTGTGTTTCTCAGTGATACAGTCTGTATTTAAGGATGTTAAAATGCTAAAAACCAGGTAATTTTAATAAAGCTGGGTTTCCTAAATGCCTGCTGTAGGTATCTGGATTCTTTATTGACTTGAGCTGATGATAAATCTAGGAGAGGATTAGTTTTGCCCCTGCCCATGTCTCTCAGTTTAGCTGTATGATGTTCAATCTTCACAAATGAAGTGGAATTGCCAATTAAAAGTGACTGTCTCCTGTTACTTTGGTTTTGTATTTGTAGCTAGCTTGACCAGTCATGTCCACAGTAACTCAGATGAATTTTTAATGGTACCAATTGTGCTAGAGACCTGACACCACAGAGAGTAGGGCTTCTGGTATTTGATTGCATCCGTCAGCTCTTGGAAACTTTGACCACACCGTGGCTGAGACCCCTGTGGTTTTCAGGTCAAGTAAACACAAGATAAATTTGATTTGGCTGCACATCTTTGGAGTTTGCTTATCTGAGCTTTTGCAGTAGTTGTAGCTTTTTGCCTTTCTAATTTCTGCCTGGTTGAGCAGTTTTAAACTTGTGGTTTTCTGTCAAGTACCCTAACTAAAATGGAGCAGGGATTATTAATAGGGCTTCATGTGCTTAAATAAGGTTGCTTAATTACAAGGTAGTGACATTATTCTTTTCAATAATGACACAGTCAGAAATTTATACCTCATTGGCCCAAGAAGCTAAATTATACCAGAACTATAAAATCTTTATGGACAGCCACACTCCAGGGTTTTTTGCTGAACCGTAACTTAGTTCCCAAATTCTCTCTCCCCGTTCTCAGCCTTTAATGTTACAACTTGTTTTTAATGATAAATAAGGGCTTTTATGTGGCAGTATAAGAAAATAATATGTGTACTTAAACTTCAGATATATGACTTAGGTATGTACAGAGGGGAGAAAACCTGACATATATGTGCAGATAAACTCCAGAAAAAGTTAAAAAGACAGCTTGTCTGTATTGAGATTAATAGGAGAGCCTGCAAGCTCTAGCAGATGGAGGAACAAATGACAGTAGAAAACAGAACTGAGGAGCCCAGCTCTAGCAATTGTGTACCTAAAGTTTGGTTTCTCAAGTATCACCTGTAGTTCTGCCGTGTTCTGTTTGACATGAAACAGAACAGGAAAGAAGATTAATAAATAAATTAGGGAGAGTGGAAATGATGCAAATAAAACAGGTGCTTTAAGAAGAGAGGGATTAGAAGGGCTGTTTTATAAATTATAGCTTTAAGTGCATAGCCTGAGGCAGGGAGTGGAGTGTCAGATGTTGGATAGAACAAGTGCTGTGTGGATAGGCACTGCTTGCACAAGTGACCGATTCGTCTGACTTTAAATCAGCAAAACTGTTTGAAGTTCAGTACTTGGGGAAGGCAGCCCATTTTATTTCTTCCTTTCAACAAACTGGGAGAATGTGTTCAGAGAGAAGGCAGAATTTTGCATTGGTATGGAGCTGACTTGTTGCCTAAAGAGAGAACTGAGGACAAATTTAAAGATGGCTCAACAATCCTCTTAGGAAGTAAATAGTGTATTTAAAGAAATGTTTTTTCACTTCCTCATGATTAAGGGCTGAGACATTGTTTCAAATAGCTATGGAGACTTTTCTCTTTATGAAGTAACTTCTAAATGGTACATACATACAATGGCTTTATTTTCAGTTGCTTAAGAGTGTGCGTTGATGCAGCAGGGTTTATGAAGTTCAGTGTTCACTTCAGCAAAGTTCTGTGTAGCCAGAGTACAAATACTAAAAACATATCACAGTATTAACAAGTCACCAGGAAAAGTAGTGTGTCTGGATTATTGGATTGCAAAAGTGTCATTTAAAACAACTGTGCACTGAAAAGAAGCCAAGCCCCTTCCAATAGCAAGAACAGGGGAAGCATGGTACCAAGAGAGTGGGATTTGGCCTTGGTCTTCTACTGAGCTGCTGTGTTCAAGTAATTTAGTTTCACTTTGCCTCAGTTTCCCCAGCTGTACCAAAATAACCAACAACCTACCTCACAGGGGTGTTGTGAGGCCAAAGCTGTTCTTTGTCAAGGGCTGGGGCTGATGGAAGGTTCTACAGAGGACTAAAAATCTTTATTAAAAGATCTTTATATTAGCTTTTATTATAGTATTTTAATACTAATTTGGCAAAGGCTTATTTCTATGGAATGTAATATACGTCCTATTTAAGTATTATGTAATTGGACTTATTTTAGTATGTATGGGTAAGGAAAAAGTTCAGGCTGAGCACTCAACTGGTATTCCCTCTCTTCAATTATCTGTGCAACCCAAATGGCATATTAATGAGGCTCTTTGTTTTTATGTGGAACATATTAAAATCAATATTGCTTTATTTTGTAAACCCCGTGACTGAAATAAAATCCTGTTCACAGTTGATAGCCATTTCTTATAATGTGGCTGTTTTAAAGTTTGTTCAAATCATGTGAACCAGAAATGTTCACTCTGGATATTAAGTGGTATTTTGTCATAGGAATGTGTTTTTCTTCTCCTCCCCGTTTGTAAATACTTATTCCTGCTCTTTATTCTTTCCCTTACTTAAGCTGAAGTGGCATGCAGATACAAGGGAAATAGGGAGAAAGAATAATCTTCAAAACTTGTGAAATCTGGTATTAAGGCAAACTGTAGAGGAAGGGGATGAACAAAAGGGAAATAGTTGACTGTGGAAGGGGTTGGTTTTATGAAATAGACAAAAGGAAAAAGTTATCCAAAACTCAGGGTGGGTGGGGTAAGCAGGATAGGTACGAGGAAGGAATGTGGATACAGTGGAGGTGATTATTTAATATTATCTCCTGATTTATCAGTTAGCTGCAGCTGAAGTAACATGAAGTAGTAACCTATGAATATGCCTTTGTCTGCTCTTGCTGGTGATTTCAAGGTTCATTGCTCAGCTTTTACAATGATTCAAATAGAATCAGAGAACACAGTGGTGGCCTGATGCAGACAAATGAGCTCTGGAGGGTCCTGGACAAAGATGAGGCCCAGCAGTTCCTTCTCTTATTGATGTTTTTATCATTGCAGCACCTCTAAGACGGTTGTTAATGTGCATCAGCACTGACTGTTCTCTGTCAGAAATTATTACTGTTAAACTTCAACGAACTGTGGCAGTTGCTTCAGAGAAAATGTTGAACTAGCTGAATAATAAGCACTGAAGAATAACATGGCGCTTTTTGGAATACTGATGATGGTAACGAGTGATATTAAGGTCCATATATTGCTAGGTGGCTTAAAATGATTTTCAAGTATGTATCTTACATGGTGGGAAGGCGAATTGCTTTTAAGATGTTTATAATCTCTCCCTCTCTTAAATAAACTACCTGAGTTTTACTGTCTTTCCAGCTCCCAGGAGCTGCTTCTACCATTCTCTTATCATTTCTCTGCCTGTATCTTTCTAATATGTCACTTTGTTTAAGGTGCTGAAGAAACAGCAAATACTCATTGACATTATCACCTCTAAGAGAAATCGATGCTGTAATATTTCTCCGTATTGTTCTGTCTTTAATACAGCCTAACATCTTATTCGCTTTCTTGACTGCAACTACACAGTGAGCAGATGTCTTCATCAAGCTGCCCATGGTGATGCCTAGATCGTCCCCTTGAAAGATCACAGCTAATTCAGACTCATGTCAGAACTTCTACCAGAGCATGTATGAGTGGTTTAAAACCTTTCCAGTATTTATTGCCTTGGTTTTTTCCTGTTGACAACTCACCTGCCCCTGATTTGCCAAGTTTACAGAGTCATTTAGAGTATCCTGGCAATCACCATCAACCCAGTAACTTCCATGGGGATTGGCTTTTGCCATTTGATGTACTGAACTCTTCAGTTTCATGTATATAATCCTCTGGTCTTCTGGTCAGTGAGTAGCATGGCAAGCTCTTACTAATTTTTACTCAATCTGATGTTTTCTATTCCTTTTCATGTCTCCTCTCTTCAGTACTGAACTTCCATTCTAGCTCAGTTACACCAATGAAGTCATCATGTTACATCTGTCTGCTTTATTTCAAGTAATTTGCCTACAGCAAACTGTTAGTTAAAATATTGTCATAAGCTTCCTTTTTTAACTAAACTGCTTATTCTGTATATCTGTCAGAGTATGTACAACCATAGAAAAGTGATCCAAACCATAAAAACTGGCTGATAAAATAGAACAAATTTATTGAGAAAAAGGCAAAATATGTGTATGGTCTCCCAGAGCTTAACTTCACTGGTTTCAGTTTCTGTCACACAAGGTCAGTTTCATTAACATCTGATTTGAGATCATGTCACTTGAAGTCCAGGTGTGACAGTCAGAATCAAGTGCCAGTGAACAAACCCCATAGAAACTTGTTTTAAATTTCTGGGTTATTCTCCTTCTACCAGAGATGAAGCAGATGCATTACTTAGGCTCTGACCAGCAACCACATGAGCTCAGCCATGCTTAATCTGATATACCTGTAGTAGTATTTAACTGGATATTGAAACTGTGTTACAATGTTGGAGATGAAGCAACACTGGAGGGCAGGCTTAGTCTTTGTGGTTTGTTTCATCTCTTCATTCTCATCATCTTATGCTTTAAAGAGCATGGAGCTGTAAATGATATTGTCTTTAAGCGCTGACTGCATTTCCCAGTCATGTTATGTTTACAGATACAAAGGATGTGTCATAAGGGCAGACTCAAGCCTGGCCCTTGAGAGCTGCATTACCTCAATTATCAGAGTACCACATCCTAGAGAGCAGCTGCCTTCCAATACTAATGATGATATTGGCTTGAGAACAATGTACCTTGGATTTTGCATCCAAATATCTGTATCTGTTAGGTGTTCTATTACAGCAGTATTCTGTCAAAAAACACAGTCGTGGCTGCTGGCAGTTGATTAAGCTGGCCGAGGCGAGTTGGGATTTTTTTGACTTTTTGAGGATGTGGAGGGGGGAAACAGAGCGGATGAATCTGAGAGTTGTTAGAATGTAATACTTCACAGCCTCTCCCCTGCCTGTGGAAGCCTCACCTCAGCTGGTACTCACCAAAGCCCTGTCTTGCGACTGTAGCTCTGTACTGTTACTTACTAACTGCCCAGTAACCTTCAGAACTGACAAGTTCTTTGACCGTGCACTGTGTCTCCACTCTGGGAATTGGGTAAAAGGCAAAGTGGCTTTGGAAATTGGCATGACAGTGTTTTCTAGGTAATGGGCTCTGCTCATTGTTTTTCCTGGAACTCAAAACCCAGCAAAAATCTCTTGGTTTGACCTCTCTCTGCCCTGGAGTATTCCCTCCTTCTTCTGTTCATCTACATTATTACCATGTGAAGGATTTCTTAGTCAGGTGCCTGGAATTATTCACCACTTATTTAGAAAGCAGCAGGCAAGAACTCCCGAGTCTTGATCATGCTGCATTGTTTTTGTCAGGGCTCTAGTATCACAAACATTGCAAAACTGCCTAGCAAGTACATGCAGGCTCCTTGAAGAACTGAAACCAAGAGCCTCATAGGCTGCACAGGAATTCCCACTGAAGATAGCAAAAGGGAGGCAGAGCACTGTTCACAGTACAACACAGCTCAGCTATGGACAGGAGTAGGGTTGCATGACTGGTAACACTCTAGCTTAAACAAAACTGTCTTACCTGGACAGCAGGCTCTAGCCTAAAGCATTTTAATTTTTCTTTTAATTAAGAGATTACTGAGGGAAGAATTTGTAAGAGGATATCTCTGTAAATCAAAAGGAAAAAAAAACAACCTGAATTTGTTTTCAACAGTGTACCAGAATGCCTCAGCACCAGACTTAACATGAAGAAATTAAGATAATTGTGTGCTCAGCGTAGTGCAAAAGAAAGAATGACACTGTCTGGCTGGGAAAATGGTTTGGCTGGGAGCCTATGGAGCACAGCAGAAACTGTTTCAGCAATGGAAAGTTCAATATCATTTGTTTCTGAGAATCCCTGTGTGGCTCCCACAGTGAACACAGGAACCTAATGGTGCCTGTATATTTATATAATTATGTTAATAGTCATAACTTAAGTTCAAAACCTGAACTATATATATTTTTGTCAGTAGATTTTTTTTTTCACCCTGGTTTACCTATCAGGGCTTCTGCATATGACAACTTCTAACTGTGCAGTGCACACAACCTGTTGTCCTTTTGTCCTATGGTAGAGTAATGGTATTCAAACTCTGTAAAGCACTTTCATGATGTTTCCTGTGAAGAAAGCTGAAGAAAATAAATCTATCTTAACAGCACCAACTGAATTTCCATTTCCCAAGTTTGTCTTGCTTGTGTTGTGTTCCCTGTATGTGCCATATGGAGAACGGTGCGCTGGATGTTTGAGGCCAGCACAGAAGAGGAGCTGGCTCTGGCTGGAACAGCTGCTTTCTGCTTCTGTTCCCCCAGCACTCCCTCACTGTCCTGCCTCACCCCTGCCTTTAAAATAGTGTCCACGAGGGCAGAGAACACTGGAGAACATGTAGCACTCAGACCCCAAGTCACAGGTTTCACTGCAGGTTGGTATGTGCCTGATTTTAGCTGCTCCCCCTTCTGCCCTGCCCCAGCATTCACAGCTGCTGCAAGAACTGTGTGGCTCCAAGACTTCTTTTAAAGCTTAAGTGGGTCAGGGAGTGGGATTTTATCTATGAAGTGAGAATACCAACACTACCCATCCAAAGCAGCTTCTGGGGACAGGGAAGAAAAAGTCACAGGTAATACACCTATTTCAAATGCCTGCAATGTAAAGCAGCACTTCAGACGTAGAACAGTGAAACACAGTTAATTCAAAGTTAAAGCTAATTCAAAATGTGATGTAAGGCATTAACAGCAGCATTATTTTTAGTATGTGGACTTGGAACAAGTTGGAGATATTTGACGTCTACAAACACCAAAAAGCATCAGGCTGTTATGAAAAAACAACCCAAAGCAGGTGAGAAGACTGTAGTCACTGCAGCTCAACATAGCAGCCTTGTCACAGCCAAGCCCCCAGTGATGGGGGCACAGACTTCACTTCTTTAAAAGAATCAGACCTCTCACATCCATTTGCAATCCTTTCTGACAATTCCTACAGGTCATCCTGACAGCAGGTTGCAGAGCTCACTGACAAAAGATCTGCTGCACTCAAGTAGGAAATCAGAAACACAAAGTCCAGCCTTGCACATAAAGATGAGCTGCTGTCCTGCTCTCTCTCACCTGGAGACCCACGGCTCAGGTGCCTTGTCCCTTCCCCCAACAGCAGAAGGTTAGTTCTGCCCAGCCCAGAGTGACTCTCCAGGTTGCACGGGGCTTAAATGCATGTGGCTCAGTCTTGGATCTGCAACAAATACTGATGCAAACCCTTTCTAGAAAAGAGTATTCAGCAGCTAGAAAATAAATGTAAAACACACATTTGCCTTCAAAACAAAAAAAAGGTAAATTAAATAGACTTCAGTATTACATGTATTTTTCCAGACAACTCCACTGGTCCTGTGCAACTGGACGCTGTGCTTTTCTGTTAAAACAGGCTGTAGTAATTCCAGCTGCTTAAATACAGCTCTTCAGGTTTCATGAGAACACTTTTGCCCAGACTAACACAGTGCACTCACACACATGAAGTTCAGTAAATACAGACCCAGACCCTGCTGTTACTGAAAAAGTCAAAAACTTTGTCAAATATTGTGGTTGTCTGACTGAGAACATTTCCAGCTGCCAGAAACTAAAGTCTTTGTCTGGCTCTGGTTCCTGTCAGAAGGAACATGGTCAAGACAAACTTTACCTCTTGGGTAACAGAATTATTTCTACTGTTGCTGAGCAGATCCATTAGCACTCAGGATGGCAGCAACAGGACCTCTAATCTGTAAACAAGATTTATCATACCCTCTATTAGTACAAAAATTTACAAGCCAGTTCTTTTTGTCCAGTTTCCCTCTTCCCTTCCAATAGAAAATACCAAAGATGAAAAATTAATGTAAAAATCTAAGTTCATTACTAAATGGGAAATGCAATGGAATTCTAATCAATTGGTATTTTCCCCACAACGGCAGATAAAAATGTGATAAACATTTAAAAAAATTACTTCTTAACTATTATTATACAACTGTGTCCACAGACAAAATCACCAGTTTAGTGATGGGATAGTTTGGACATGTTAAAGCATGTTTTGGATGAATTCTTGCCATATTTTTAGATGCTACTGGTAACCAAAGCAATCTTTCCTATAAGCATTACTGCAAATTTATTTTAATCTCCGGACAACTTAGAAGTGTAACTCAAAGCTTTTAATTTTTTGGGCAAGAATGCAAAAAATATAAATATGAATTAAAAAATGTACAAATTAAGATCAGAGAATATGCTTAGTGTATTCTGGATCTCTTGACTCTGCTCATTTCTCCCAGTGCTTTTCTTTTCTGGGATAATCCAGCTCCAAGATCTGAGTTATTCTGAAGGTAAGACTCAACTTCTGGCAGGCAGTAAGAATCCATAGGGGGAGGTGGATCCTTCAGTAAAGAAAGAAAAAAAGTGTGGGTCAGCTTAAGAAGAGCAGCTTCTGATACAACAGAAACAGCTCATTAGTTGTCTAAAACTGAAAATAACAAAACAAACCTGACATGCCTACATTTTAAACACGTTAACCAAGCAGCTCCCTGCCCTGCAAGAGATGCTACTGCCAGCACCAGATCAAGTCAAGTTAAAACATAAATTTGAGGCCAGAGATCAAAGCCCTCAGCACAGGGCCCTTTGTGGCCACAATTGCTGGCAAAGGAGGGCGGTGCCTGGTAGAGCAGCCGTGCCCTGCAGGGGCTGGGGTGCTACGGCAGCCCTGGGTGTGCCCACCTGGATGAGGTAGTCAGCGATGTACTCGGGCTTGAGGCAGTTCACTCCCTGGGCTGCCGCCTCTGCAATGTTAACCCTGGAGTCATCCGGCTTCAGCTTACTGAAGTCAGCAAAGAGGTGAGTTGCTTCTTTAAAGAGAGATGCAGAATGGCCAGGAAACACCTACAGACAAAACGTGACCCATTAAAGTTTAGTTGTGTTTGTCCCCCAAGACAAATGCAGTTCATGACCTTTAATTTCACTCATCAAACTAACAGAAAAACCAGTGGGAAATCGAATACCATTTACAGCTGCATTCTGTACCATCACTTACCTGTCCAAAAGGGTGATCCTTCCCATCAGAGCAAGGCACAGAAATTCTATCCTCAATTCCCACCAGCAGCACTGACTTGTGTAACCTCAGGCTCTGCCTGACCACTTGCAAAATGAAGATGACAAAGATTTTTCCTCCCACCCTTTGACCATGTCTCAGCTACCCTGTGTGAGCAATTTTGTTCATTAAGACCTTTTACTCACATGGAAAATGCCCAACACACAGTTAAACAGAATGAAAAAAATAACTTTAAAATAAAATTGAACATATGTATTTAATTTTTAAACAACTACATACTTTTGCTCCTCCTGACTGGAGAAGGCGCCTGAATCCTGCTTCCTTGGTTTGATCAACGTTCAGGATCACTTTCCAACCACTGAAAGCTCCCTAGATAAATGACAGTTCAGTCAAAAGTATGCTGGTACTGAAAAAAAATACAAAGATCTAATGGGTCTATAATTTATCCCTTTTGAGAATATCCATCAGATGAAGACTTGCAACTACCTAGTTTTGCCTTTATGCATGCCAGAAAAAAAATCCACAGAATATACCGTTGTTGGGCCCCAATCAGCAGCTTGCTACCCAGCCCCCTGTAAGGAAAGACCTTTGCAGAGAGTACATTTTCCAAAACATCAGACACTGAGAAATTTATCTTAAAAAAAACCCAGTTATTTGGAAACATGTTTCCCCAGCATGCACTTGGTTACAGTAACAGCACAGAAGGCCAACTGGTTGCCCCTACAAACCCTCAGTGTGGTTTCCATACTGACAAAGGGCTTGGAGGATTTGTTACAAGCATTCCTTTTTAAAAGGTTACTGTAAAACACACACAAGATTTTTCCTGACATAATTGAAACATCACCTTTCAATGAATCCTCAACTGCAGTGCTTGATTTGAGAGGAGTTGAAAGACTTTGGGGAGTTCAAGACTCGCTTCCAAAAATCTCACTGAAAGACTGTGAAAGCAGCAAACAGTTTTGGTTTCCTGGCAGAGCTGAGTTAGGTTAGCTCTCCAGTCAGAGCTCTGAAGAATTAACATCATCTTCCTGGCTGAGGGACATTTACAAACAAAAGTAGCCACATTCCAGCTTTGCAAAAAAACTGGTTCAGAGGAGACTAAGACTTTCAACATATCATCACAAACTCTTTTAAAAAACATAATCACTTAACTAGAATATATGAAGCCATGACATTTTGTTCTTGATAACAAGACACGTTACCTTCCCCTGACAGTGAAGTTTTTAGTTTCTTGGTGACAATCCCTGTCCTGTCCTTCCACATTGTACAGCTTACTTTACAGGAGTATCTATATACCTCAACAACACCCGTTTCTTGCCTCCCTTTATGAATTTTTTTCCTCCACCTCATGGCTGCCAGTGCTAGTTTCTTCTGGTTTACATTGATTCCAGACAAAACAGTAAGTACAGAGCTGCTTCCCCACTCATAGTCTTCTTCCTGAAACAACCATAAGCTTAAATTACAAAGCAGTCCTGCAGAAAAATAGTTTTTAAAAACCCACACCAGATAGAAAATTAAAAAACCCTGAAACAAATCTCATCTCACTTTAGCTATATATATATGGATTTTATCTAACCAAAACAGCTCTAGGTAAAATTAGAGATATGGCTCTTAATTGCACATGTTTATCTAAATTATCTCATGTTTTCTGTGACATCATGTCTTGTACACAACCTGATTCCTCTTGCAGTTACATCTACAATAGAATTCAACAGCAGGACAAAGCAACTCACTACACTAGATACCACGGATTATATTTCTGCAGTGTCTTCCAAAACAATTGAAGTTAGTTTTAATACAGAAGGGTATGAAGCAGTCTACAGGCATTACTTTAAACAACATAAAAGAACTGTCTGACCCAGGAGAACTGCAAAATTTACAGTTAGGAAAGCATCAGAAGAGGTAGGGTCCAAAAATATTTACGTGCATGGTGATAGAATCAAATTATTTTAAAATAATTTATGTTCATTTATTGAAAGAATCAAGATTTTATCCCTGGTTTAGCAAGAGCCATGTAAATTTAGCTGATAACAGTGAAAATTTACCAAAAAGTATTCAAAGACTCAATTTTAAGAAGCAATCATAAAAAGCATAGGTATTTCACTTATATCAGGAGTTTGGTGCAGGACTAGTTTTCAGATAAAGCTGGCCAAAAACTTCTCAGATTTTGGATTCCCTAAAACTCCCATGGCTTGGGCACCCTAAACGTTTTGAGAAGTTGTAAAGCAAAAATAACTGCAAAAAAGTAAAACACACTCATGTCCTAGTGACAGGGTCACATACCTGAACAAAGCAGCCAGCTCCTCTGCATGCCTCCAGGTAGGAGCGATGAAGCACCCACTTTCCTGCTGCCATCGAAGCCAAGAATTTTTCATTCCGAAGAGGATGTCCCACAACAATGTGCGTGCAACTCGGATCAAAGTACTGTTTCTCAAGTACTATTCCACCTTGAATTGAGGAATTAATTGGATTCAGATTATCTAAGTGTCATGCTGCACACAGAAAGGATCAACTGCAAGTGAGAATTATTTGAATTCAGACAAAAACTCAGCTCAAATTTACATTGAGAGTATTATCATTGAAATGACATGGGGAGAAACTGCTTGGGAGAGAGGAAAAGCAGCCTGGGAAGAGTGGGTCTGTAAAACGCCACAGCAACACAGACAGGAATGAGAGACACCAGAAGAGAGCCCATCCTGGGCACTCCCAGCAGTAAAGAATGAAGCTGTTGTAAAGACAGCTAAAAGAAAACTACCAGAAGACAAAACCATTGCTGTTTGATGGCAAAGCTGACTGCTTGTGTAATAATAATACTATATTCAAAGAATTGCTCACAAGCAAAGAAAGCCATCAATTTGAGACCTCAAATCTGGTGAGTCACTAACAGAAGCCCTTTCTTTTCCCCAACAAGCCACAGCTGAACAGACGCATACAGACACATACTATTCTTTGTATTTAACAAATATCTGGTACCTAATTTCTCAATCAGATGGCAGTAATCAATTCTTTCTTGAGGATTAAGAGAAGACAGCTGAAATTTACGGAGTTTTTCTTCATCAGCCTTCTCATTTTCAGCAACAACCTGGAAATACAGGAACAGATTTTGAAAATATGACAGAACGACTAGGTTGACAGTTGACTATTTCTCTGCCAAATTTTCTGGGTTATTTATATATTAAGTTTTCTTATAGCTGGGAAAAGCAGAACCAAACCTGTCAGTCACTTGACAAAAAGCTTGGACCTTATCAAGCTATCCTCAGGCTGCTGCTTGAACATCCTCTTGGATCCCCCTTTCTTCAAGGCACAGCTGAACTAATCTGTCATAACAAGTAATCCTTCATTCACATCCATGGAACGCCACGTTGAACACATCAAGAAATCAGCATGGATCTGTCACACTGCCTCATTCATTCACTTTCTATCAAATCAGAATACTGTATTCTTTGAGGGCCTTCCCACTAACATGACACATTATGCCTCTGAAGACACAGAGCTGCTGAAAATTTGAGCATCAAGTGACACACTGCAGGTGAGACTAAAAGCTCATTTTCCTTTTCTTTTCCAAGCTCACAATAAAACAGAATTTTAAACCTGGTTTTGGCAGAAAAATAATTTACCATTATGTGCCTAAACATAAAACTCCAGATACCACCAAAGAAACAAAGGTTTAAATTTTTTTCCATCATCCTAACATGGCTGGAGGAGTTCCAAGTAGTACACACAGTAATTCTTCACTCCAAAGCCTGTCTTAGCATTCCAGCTAATGGGAGAAAAAGTTTTATTTGTCTAAACAAGCAAGCTTTATTTTTTTTTGGCAAATATTATTTGCTCAAAATCTCAAAGAAAGGGGGAGTATTGAAAAGAATAGCAAAAAGAGAATAGAACTGCACAAAAGTAATCCATGATTTTAAATGCAGATCTGCACATTCTATATTCATCATAAAATTCAAAATTTCTTAAAGTATTACTGCATCTCTCAGAACACAAATCATCCTAAGTATTTTTCCATTTGACAAACCTTTTCTTTGGGCTCTGGTGCCACAGGAGGGTTAGCCAGGGGGAAAGCAATGCTGGGGGCCTGCGGAGTAGGGATCAAGTTGTCCTTAACTGGCGTTTCAGGATCTCTACATATGGGATTCTTCAGACTTTCAGTCACATCTCCATTCCCAGCCTCCGGAGCAGCTGCGAAAGTAAAGTGGTGTTCCATGACTTGCTTTTGACAGAATATAATTTTGCATAAAGTAAAAGACCTAATAAAAATAAAAAATCCCCACAATTGCTGCTACAACATGTACATTTGTATTTCACCTGCCTTTCATAAATGTGCTCTTCCTTATGCCACAAACCACCAACATCAATACTGCTATCATGTCCCTGAATGCCTTGCTTTTAAAAAAACACCTGAAAACCTCACATGAACTGACTTCTTTGGATAAACTGCACTGATTTGGTTGAACCAAAAATCAATTAAATGGAATTATCTAATTTTCTTCAACCTCCTCTAGGACAAGGTTGGTTTTCAGGAAGACTGCTGCCACAGAAACTTTAGAAGTAGATTGAAGAAAGGAGTTGGTGGCAGCAGGGAGAGAGAAATAAAGGATTCTGCTATCTCAGAACAGAAAGAAAGCAAAACAGATGAAAAAAACATTTGGTTTTGGCAGAAAAGGTATGTCATTTCCTTAGTCCTAGCAACAGACTTTGGACTTCAATATGAACAGGGAACGTAAATAAAGTATCTTTACCAAATCCTGACCCAAACATGGCCATCAGCAATTTGACACATCTTGGTTTCTTGGGTCTGTGAGTTAATCTTGTACCCCAACTTTTCAGCTATAAGTATTTCCATTACAATGGAAAAGATTTGCTCATGGCGTTCCCATTTGAATTCCACTATATTTACCTGAGGGGTTACCTGGAAACCAGCTGTGGTTCAAAAAAACCAAACCAACTTGAAACATTTTATAAGTCTTTCAAGCTGCTGGCATTTTTTTTGGAGCCACAGTAGTCTATTTTCAGACAAGTACTGCCTTGGTGTTTGACCACGAATGAATGGGAAAGCTTCTCTTTTAAAAACAGCCACACATAAGGGAGCTCAAACATGTGAAACTGTATTTTTGGCATTTGAGAAATGCCAACAATGGTCACTTTTTTGGTAAGTAGAACTCAAATGTTACCGTATTTCAAAAGTCCCAAAGACCAAATGGATGCTGTTGCACAGAACAAGGATATTGCATTTCTTATTTTACCTATACCAGCCATCTCTGCATCAAGTACAGATCCTTTGAGGGCAGACTCATCCACGTTCGTACTGGTGTTACTCTGACCTTGCTCAAGGTACTGAGAAGGACTATCAGGCCACTGAAGGTTGCTGACAAGTCTTGCTCTCTCTTCCCTCGCAGTAGGATCATCCCAAATGATCTGCTCACTCTGGGATGGCTCTGTGTTTATATCTGCGAGTGCCTGGCGGGACTGCCTAAGGGAAAAACCACAGATACCTTACAGACTCATTTTACAAGAGACTTCCGTTCTAGAAGGCAATGTGTTAACGATCACATCAACTGCAGCACCAAGGTGACCTCATCATTAGAAATTATAGCTGGGAAAAGGGAAAATTTCAGTATAGAAGCTGTTCTAGCACCCTGGCTTTATGAAAACAGGCACCCAAAATACCAGCAGATATTTTTATTATGTGCATATGTAAGTTATCATAAAATCAGTGCACCTTACTCTTTATTAAGCCTATTTACTTGCAAATAACCACCAAGCTAAATGAATCATTTTGCAAGGGCTCCATTACTGTCTAACTCCACATCAGTGTTGATGGAGTTCAAATCCTGTTCTCCATTTGGAGAGAAAATAAAAATAAAAGAGAAGAAAAATTTGCAGAGGTGCTTTCCAGTAACATCTATTACTTCTTTATGACCTATGTAAGCATTCATTCACACTTTCTTCAAAATCTGCAAGAACACTAAGGAATCTGAAGAGAAAGAAAATAACCCAGTTCAAAACCTGAACATTAAAACCAATCATACTATTCTGGTTTTTTTTAAAAACAAAAGACACCCACTGTGGATTAAGACAACATTCTGACTTTACATAGCAGATCCAGTTGAAGACTGAGTTGCAGGAGAAGCAACTCAAGCACATCAGTGGAAACACACAACACATCTGAAAACCCTGGAGACCTATTCAAATTTCAATGAATGTCTAAATACAGGCAAGGACAAAATAAAATGCAGTTAAATACAAATCCATACCTTAGAGCTTCCAAGACCCTACTGCGACCATTTCGCACAGGCCGTGCGTTATCAGGAGTGGCTGGAGAACCATCAAAGCTGCTCCTGGAAAGGGATCCTCTTTGCCCTTGTGGATTCACTAGTGATGTGGCAGACATGAGCTCCTGCAGCTGCCTTTGGAAGTTCTCCCTCATTTCTAGTGCTTGGGTTAAAACTTGAGAGAAGAAACAAAACTTGTAATATCACAACTCTTATACTGTAACAAGTGAAAAGTGAACAACTGCTCACTGTTTCAGTGAAAACTGAAATTCCAGTCAACCTCCCTCCTCCATCAGGACAAAGACTATACATTAAAAAGAGGAAAAGTACTTGAGTACGAATATCGAGGAAAGCTACATATTCCCTAAGTCACCTATGCTTAGACACATGGAGCAATCTCCATTCAGCTCACTTCTGAATCGCCTCACACTAAGTTAGATCCACAATTCTTCCATAACACATTTATTTACATAACATATACTCCAAAATAAAAATCTGTCACATTAAGGATGAACTTCAGTGTTTTAAGGACAAAGAAATAGCAATTATGAATCTTTCAATGAATGATCATGATTTTCTTGTAGGCTGTCCAGACCCTTAAAATAGAGAGGAAAACCCTTTCCTGGCATCCAGCAGCAATAAAAGCTAGCTGTACTTGACTAGTATATTAATATGCTACCTAAAGTTTCCAGACCTTAGCATTCAGCACCTGGAACTGCAAAGACTCATATTGATAGTTTGATAGCCCACACGTATTCTGAAAACAGCGATTTTTATTTACCTCCTTTGGATTCACTTGCTACAATTTGTTCTTCCCCTACAGTGACTGTTTCCTTTATTTGGTCAGTAGTTACATCATCTTCAGCATCACACTCATCCACCGGAATAATCTAAAACCAATGAAGACAGGCAGACTTCTCAAACACCAATTCTTTTTTTTACTTTTTAACCATGTCTGACACTAGACACTAGTCTAAATCATTAATCCTGCCTTAGAGTAAATCTAACCTTTCTGCTACTGCAATGACAGTAAAACAGTGAACAGTAGTGCAGGTGACAACACCTATTCTGCAGTCTTAATGTCTGCTAAAGCAAGTTCACACCTTGGATCTCATTACCTAAAAGAAAAGACATCTATCTTTTCAAATGTGGAAAGCAAATCCTGAAATGCCTGTGTTTTCCTCCATCACCCTAGAAGATGAATATTACAAATGCAGAAAAACCTTAAGGAACATCTGCAATAGCTACTATTAATCACTAGCTAAACCTGATTCAGGATATTGCTGAATTAGTATCAGTGTTTTTTATTACTATGTTAATTCAACTATTAACTAAATTCAAATCACTTCATGGAACACTAATTCCTTTCACACATCATACCTCATCCTCCTCTGCTGGTTTTCCAGTTGAAAGAGGTTTACTGGAGGAGGAGGAGAGCCTGATGTCTTGTACTGCACTGATGTCCAGGCTCATTTTGGGATTGTAAGTGTGAGGAAAGAGAGATTCAGGAAGCCGTTTGCATTCTCGGGCACTCTGTAATAACATCAGTTAATAAGAGAAAGATGAGGAACTGATTGAGATAAAAGAAACTTCACACCTAAGCATCAGAAAAGTACAATAAAAACACTGTCAAAAGAAGTACTTCACATAAGGGGAAAAATGTGGTTGCCATTCTGGGAAAAATGTAGCAGAAGCGTTCAGTGGAAGAGAATTTAGTTTCTCCTTATGAAGAACAAGGTAAATGTACATCAATGTAAATGTAAAGTAAATGTACATCAGTGAAAAGAGGTCACTCAATTTATTAATCCAAAGCAGGATGCAAAACATCAGTCCTTATACATGTTTAGTATAAATGCATACAGAAAATCCACTGCCATATAACCGGTTTTAAGCCTCCATTTCCCTTTACTTTTAAATAGGGAACAAAACAAGCTTCATACCTCTAAAAGCCAATGTTCTGAAACAATATGTATACCCCGTTCTTTAACAGATTTGTACTCCTTATTGTTATCATTCTGTCCTCCCTTATAGATGAAGTGTGTTACTGTTTCATCAAAGCACCATCTGGAAAAGAGAACAAAATACAACTTGAAGATGGAATTTCTATCAAAAAGTATCATAAACCCAGCTCAGAAATTGTGCTGTCTCTTGTTCAAGTTAAAGTTTTGCCTATTTTGTTATGCCTCAATAAACAATGAGCCCACTTTCTTTGGCAGAAAAGACAGCATTCAGTTTCATAATAGCACAACTTCAACATGTTCTGAAAGCATTCCTGAGGAAAAAGCTATGCTTTTATCCAAAATAGGATAAACATATGGAAAGTAGGGGTTTTGCTTTAATTTTTGTTTTTAGTTAAGTGGAATTTTAAATCAGTTTCTGAAAAGAATGTGTGATCCAGGATAAGAGCTTTTTCTTTTGTCATATTGAACTGCAAGTGAAATACTGATCCTTGAAGCTCAAAATAAACAAAAATGAGGACAGTTAACTTTTAAACTGATAAAAACTAGTATTTCCTACCTAATTCAAGTATCTTCAGCATTTCTAAGGTACTACCAAACATAAGGTAACTTCCTACACACTGTGAATAACAACACTCATATAAAAGTCAGTAACAAAACACATAAATCAGATTTAGTGGACGCAGAATTTCGTCTTAAATCAACAATGCTACTTTGTAGTTTCTCTTCACGACCTATTTTTCCTAAGCTTTTCTAAGAACACTGACTTAGCCATGCTTACAATCTAGAAAACAATTTGTTTTGAGCCAGGGAGAAACATACACAAATTCACATTAGATTCAAAACATAAAATATAAAGCAAAGGTTAAATCTTCCAAAAGCTGAATTTCTTCAAACCAAAGGAGGAAAAAAATCTGCAATTCAGAGAAGACTTCTGGACAAACAGTCCTTCTGAGATGGATTTACAAAGAACACGGGGATTGGGGATGTGGCAGGGAAAAATGGCCTTATTTCATATTACAAGTGGATGACTTGTAATGTTGTTTAGGATGATGAAATCTAACATTTAGCTTAGCAAAAGGCATATTAGGATGCAAAGTCTCAAAGTTATTAGAATTCATAGAGCAAAAGCTCAGAAGGCATTATATTGGCAGATACCTGTAGTCTGCTCCAAGAGAAGCTGCTACTGCATTCAGCTCCCTTTGCCTCTTACTAAGTTTTTTACTAACATATATAACAGCATCAGCTAGAGGCTTGGGCTCTTCTTCCTGGTCAAGCTGCAGGGATAAAAACAGGAGAGTCACAATTGGAAGGCTTCTGTATCAATAACAGAACTATTTTAATATTTAGTGAAGCATGCAGTAAAATGTACAGTGACAACTAAGGTAAGATAAACACACTTGCTCTATTTTTAATGCTCCCCTTCCCATGCTCAAAACCCAGCATTATCAACATACCATGCACTAGGAATGCCAAGACAAAAGATTGAGCCAGTCTCCCTAGAACATCACTCCCTTCCTCATGGGCTGAACACTGAAATTAAGAAATTATCAAGCCTGATGCTACTGAAGTATTTCACTGTAGAGAAGTGACAGAAGTAAAACTAAGGAGCTACAAAACAAGAAGAAGCAGCCTTCCCTTTCCAGAGGTCATTAGCTTTCTCACCCCTCCTCAACAGTAAACAGTGCACTACTATGGCAAGCAATACATAAATCCTATCCTCCCTCCTACACCTTCTTGTTTTCTCTCACTTCTATTCAGCACAGAGGAAGGCAGGAAGACACATGCATTAATAAAGAGCTCTGAACTTTAGTCCAAGACATAATATCTAACCCTGTTCAGCTGGAATGTGAGAATTTCTTAAGTGTGGTATCTCATTCCAGTACTACAGAGTCTAAATTGGTACATATCTATATGCCATGTTACTCAGCAACTGCTTAACATTCAAGACAGTAGTGCAGATAGTAGAAAAAGGTTTTAAAATTCTTTGCCTTCCAGAAGGAAATTCCTCTATCTTACATTCCTTTAACTGTCATTGAAGAACACATAATCATATGAATTTGTATTCAAATAGATCACAAATAACAATTCACAAATTCCTTTGTAACTTAAATCACAAAAGATAATGCTTTTTCTTAATTAAACCTATGCTCCAGCAACTAAATCCCCAAATTTCCTACCACTTCTGGCTGTGCAGCAGCCAGCTGGGGGCTGGCAGTAAGAGCTGCTGTGTGCATTGTGCTGCTTGCCAATGCCAGCTTCAAGTTCCTGCCGATGACTTCGGAGAGAGGTGTGCTCGGTTTCCTGGTCCTTTGTTCAGGACCTGTAGGAGTTTTCAGAGCTTCCAGAGCATCCTACCAAAAAAAAAAAAAAAAAAAAAAAAAAAAAAAAAAAAAAAAACCAACTGACTTTCCATGAACACCTAACAAAATTCTCACTCAAGTTAAAGTTTTACAAATACAGTAGGACTTCATACTCCTAAACCAGGAGGGCAAACTACTAGAAGAGCTACCAAGTGCAACTGTAGTGTCACTGCACAAAAGCTATACAAACCAAACCCAGTCCTAGAGTCTGCAGAAGCAAAATAAGAAGAAAACAGTTCTTTAATCTCTCTGTTCACTGCCACCACTGAGAATTGCCCTCAGTAGAAAAGTCAGTGACCAAACCCAGGTATATTCCTAACCCCAAACAACTACTTTAATGTACTCGCACCTTGCCCCACAAGAGCTGCATGTGAGTATGTGATTTTATCTGCACCTTTAAAAGACCACTTCACACTGTCCTTTTTTTATAGAAAAAGAGAAATTTTGGTCTAGAATATCTTGCTTTTGGAAATTATCAGAGCCTTCACTTCATGAAGCAGAACACTGGATTCTTCTACGTTTGCAACATGTTTTGTCTTATTGTGGGCAGAGGGATTGAAAAATAAAATGGAAAACCCCTCACTACAGAACAGATAACCCACAAACAACCCCCCAAAAAAACCAAAAAGCTCTGCAGGAATTCAATGCATTGATCTTTCAGTTAAAGCCTTGAAAATTAAAAACAAATCTGAAGCCTTCCAAAGCACACCTGAGTCATTCAGAAGCTCTTCCAGTGCAGATACTCCCTAAGTGTCAGGTTCTTGGGTTTTGTTTTGTTTTTTGTTGCATTTTCTAGCCTACTGTGGCCTTCAGAATAAGATACTGAACCCAAAACCCCACACATTTTTCATCTTGCAATAATAGATTTGTAATTGCTCTGAAATTATTACATTAAAACATGCCATCAAAGTAGCATCTAATCACAAAATGCAAACGCTTGTTTCCAAGTACCTGGAGCAATTTTAAAGGTGCCTTGTCACATTCTCTAGATGGAAGTAACACAGACTGGATACTGTCTGAGGTGTAGGACACACAAGCATATGATGCAGTAAGCACAAAGGAGCTTTGCTAAGGACATTACAGCACTTACTATTCAATAAAATTAGTCCACAGGCCATTAACTAAACTATAGAAACAAAGGAGTCAGTTTCCCTGGCTTTATTCAAAAGGGAAAGTCTGTATGTGAACAGCATAAAAATTGAGCCATTTTACAATTTTAAGTTTATGCACATCTTAAAGAGTACTGGCCACACAGACTTTTAGTCACCTTTACATCAAAAGAAGGCTTGAACAACTTGTCTTTGGAAAGGAACTTTGATGGTGTATCAAGACTTAAAGATGGTTCTTTCTGGAGTGGTCCTCCCTGTGCAACAGGAGTTGTCTCCCCAGTACGATGAGAGATTACAGCTTGGAAAGCTTTACTCTGGAACCTGTTGATATCAAGGGGGGTCACAGCTCCAAGGAGATGAGTAGGCTGTATTGAATCAGATTTAGCAGCTGCTGGTGTCTTGCTAAGCTGAGTAACGAAACTCTCTATATCTTTAAAAGAAACAAAGAAAACGTAAGGAAGCAAATTGGTTTTTCATTTGAACACAGACCCCACACACTCTTATTTAAACAACAACCATCATGAACTGAAGAGAGGGGCATCAAATCATTCCAGACTAACAAACCTGAAGTCCTAAGATGGATCGCTCATCAATTCCCATGCAAGCTACAGAGCAGCATATGTGCCAAAAAGGACAAAGCCAAGACAGTGAGCTTGCATCCCAACTGACTGATAACCACAGGATCCCACTGGCTCCACCAGATTTATTTGCACACAAATATAATTCCTCTCAACAGCAGGAAAAATTATGATTGCATGTAAAATTTGGTCTAATGGAAAGTGTCCCTGTCCATGGCAAGGGGTTGGAACTAGATGATCTTTAAGGTTCCTTCAAACTAAAACCAATCTACAATTTTATCTTAATATTTGGAAAAATGTTCTTCAGCTCTAATACTCTGAAGGTGTTAGGAAAGAAAATTTCATCACTCCTGCCTTCTTTATTGTGAACAAACAGTACAATGACACAATCGTATCCCCTAACTTGCTAAGAACCAACCTTCAGCCTCTGCATCTTCAACCAAGAACTTGCTTTCATCTGCCCTCTTTCCTGTCCTTGCAGACTGCAAAAGCCAAGCTGCAGTAACTGCTGGCAAATTCCACTTCTTTGCAGCCTCATACTTGGAGCCATTCGGTTCTCTCACCACCAGATGGGTGCTGGCAAACATTCCCTTTTTAGCACTGGCTTTCCGCACAAAGAATTCTTGGACCCTACAATTAGATTGATAAAACATTCACTTAGTCATAAACAACATTGATCTAGGGCACATTTATACTATTATAAATCGTATTCTCACAACAGAAAAAGAACCAATAGAAGTAGATATTTAAGGCAAGTCACTTTGCTTTTTACAGTCTAACCTGCAGAAAAGAAAGAAAAATCAAAAATATCCCCCAAAAAACCCACAAACTCCCAAAACAACAACAACAAAAATGTTACATAGTTATGTTTTGCTTCTACCAGCATTGAAAAAATTATTTCTCATACTCCAGCAATCCTCCAGCAATATCCCACTTTCAAATCATACCCTGGGCCTAACAGTCCTCGGCAAGATGAACGGAACAGGCTTCCTTCCCTTCCAGAGTCAACAAGCGTAATTTCCAAATGAACAACAGTTTTCTTTATATTATAGTTTTTCTCTTATTATCAAGGACACAATCTTGCAAAAAGATGCCAGGATTGAGAACTCATCAGCAACGAATTTAGTTCAAACAGACTACAAAACAGATCAAATGATACATACTCTAAGCTACACAATTTTGCCATGTCATGACTAAACATGTTTTTCTTAATGCTCTTCAAAGATGTTGGTGAACTCTAAGCAAATAGGGCACAATTTCTTAGGATCTGAGATAGTGAATAGGGTTCATTTTTATGAGGCTGAGCCAGACAGTACTGAAATGGTCATTTCCTAGACAACCAAAGAGCAACTTGGAAGGACTGAACATCTGAAAACCTGACTTTCATTGACTGGTTCAAGAGCAGAGTAAACAGTTGCTGAGACTCAGTTTCTGGGAAATAAGAGACTGAACATATTCTGGTAGAAATAAGACTGTGTGAGTACTGACCATACTTCCTTAAAAGAGAGCGAAATGAGAGACCTATATAATGATGTCTCATTGCTTCAGCAAATGTTATTCAAAAGAGCCTTAACTCCAATATTTGTATAGAAGAAATGAAAGGCAGAATGGCAGCACATTGGCTCTTTAAGAAAAAGGAGAAACTGTGACAGAAGTACCTGGCTCCCAGCAGTCCTGCCAGATAAACAAGGGAGTCTCTCTCTGCACCCGTGAACTGGCTAAAAGAAAGAACACAATCTTCCAGAGGAGTAGCTCCTTCCATTACCAGGACTGGCGTGAAAAGTGGATTGGATCGGAGATCTAAAAGGGCCTGCTGTTCCACGCATGTTATCTTTGAGAAGGTGAAAGACATAAAAATGCAAATCAACCCAAATGCTAACAAGATTTCAGCAACTCTACAACAGCATTTATGGAGTCAACAATGACTAATCCTGCTTCCATCATCACACCTGAGACAAATTACATCCCACTGGATCGGACAAACTCTTTTTTAGACCATGTCTTTTTTGTCAACCTTGACATACTGAAGCATTATTCAGAACTTTTCAGTTACTAAAGTTCCAACCCCACAGGTTCCCATAAAACTGGAGGTTTCCAGTTCAGTGCACGATCTGAAGGTCTGTATATATTTACTTCACAGGAAGTTACCTAATACTGAAAGTTACTAACAGCAGGTAGTCAGTCTTATCATGTGCCTGCTCTTGCCCCATATGGTTAGTATTCTTTGACTTTTAAACAATAAAGACTTGCTCTTCTACCACAAATTTAAAAACAAGCATGAAACAAACAAAAATATCAAATCATTATTAGTCAACTAGCTCCTTCTACAGCTCATTTAGACAGAACGCTGTCAGACCTCATATAAGCCTGGGTCATGACAATGCAGTCCTATTTAAGGGTCCTGTGGAAAATGAAGTGAAACAGATGAGACACCCTACAGATGCAAAGGCTTTACTGAAGGCTTTTACTTAGCACATTTCAAAAGAAATGAGGCTAATATTCAGCATCTTCTTTATATTGAAGCCATTGATGACTGCATTCTGATAACACAAATTTCTAATACAGATACCTATTTATCAGGGAACTGAAAAAGCGTAACTCCCTCACCAGCCATGTATTTGTGACGACATCCCCAACAGTTGCCTTCACGGTGCACCCTAATAAAGGCACCACAGCATAGTCTGCAATGGTTCTGCTTTGTGGTGCCAGGACTTCCCCAGCATTCTCCTTTATAATATCTGCAATGCAGGACTCTTCCTCTTCACCAAAACCCAGAAGAAGAAACCTCTTCCTGAAAAATAAGCCTTCTTCAGCCAGTGCAGAAGAATCTGCCAAAGACCCACTACAGACAGAAGGCTGATTCTCTCCTTGGGCAGTTGAGTTAGCGACATCACTGAAGGTTCTGGATGTTAGTTTTTCAACCTCATCTGAAAGGTTAAAAATAATAAAAAAGAACCAAGTGTAATAATTGTTTGACAAGAACAAAGACAACCCAAAACAGTTTCATGAAGAAATTACAGGACTGTGCTATTTTCAGCCAGGTTTTAGTTCTATTTGAATTCTGAAACACAAAGTAGAAGTTAAAATACTAGATGTGCATATGCTCTTAGTAAGCAAATTCTGCAAGCTCAAATGCTAATTATGAGCAGTTAAACTTTCTACAGTATGCTCAGCCTAGAACATACCTAGTGTAGAATAGTTATTTACATATTGAGAGAGGAAGTCATCTTCAGCAGCTTTCTGGTGCTTTGTAATGTTCACAGCGTCTTTCTTCAAGAGACTGTTTTTTTTGGGAAAAATTGACTTCATTCCAGGTTGTTCCAAAATTGGATTCTCTAACAGCTGGTAGTTTAGAGGGATATAGTGCTCCACTGGACATAGACAACCTTTACCAAATGACTCCAGCAACCACTTTGCTGTCACTATATGAGGCCTATAAAATAAAATGTTTCACAAACAAGTTACAGCAGGTTTCAGACTGAAAAAAAACAGTATACACACACACACAAAGTCTGTAACTCTAATACTAAGCAAGCTTTGGGTAATTTACAAGCCTTAAAAGACTTTCTTCTTTCAGTCTGAGAACACAGCAATTAATAATTATTTTTTCTAACATAATTTATATCTGCCACTGCTACGCTGCCAAGTTCTTCCTCCTCAATGTACTAATAAATACACATCAACACCTCTTTTCACCAGTAAGAACACTTGCTTTTCTACTCACTGAGGTCACACATAGCTACCCAAAGACACAGTGAAAAGCACATGTGGAAATAGTTATTACCACTAGCTCTAAGTCCTCTCATTTAAATCAAGAGCTACATAGTATTTTCAAATCAATATGTGATTCCAAAGAATTGTACAATGGTTTGGAATGAAACTGAAAGATCATCTAGTTCCAAACCCCCACCATGAGCAGGGGACACTTTTGACTAGTCCAAGTTGCTCAAAGGTACACCTAACCTGGCCTTGGACACTTACAGGGATGGGGCACTACAGCTTCTCTGGGCAACCAGAGAAGCCTCACCACTCTCATAGTAAAGAATGTCTAATATCTAAACTAAACCTCTCCTCTTTCAGTTTAAAGCTACTCCCCTTTGCCCTGTCTCTATATGTCGTTGCCAAAAGTTCCTCTCCCTCTCTCTCCCTTGTAGGCTCCTTTCAGGTACTGGAAGGCCACAAGATTCTCAACCTAATCCTCTCAGCCTGTCCTTGTAGGAGAGGTGCTCCATCCCTCTGACCATGCTGGTAGCCCTCCTCTGATCTCATTCTAACAGTTCCATGCATTTTCTGTGCTGGGGACCCCAGAGGCGGTGGGGAAAACAAAATGAGGTGTAAATAGACCTTAAGAAATACAGTTATCACAACCTGTGAGTCGTCCTGTCCAAAAAGTTTTTCAGCTCATCATTATTTTCCCCCACAATGACATGAGTAACATCTTCATTAAGTTGATTAAATCGAACGCCACCACCGCAATTAATAAGCCTTCTCATCTTGTCCAACTTCCTGCCACTGAAGCCACAGAGATAGATCTACAGAGAGAGCACAGCAACAAATAAAGCCTTAAAAATGAAAAATAAAAAAGAAAAAACAGAAAAAATAAAGCAGAATGTTTTGGCATAATTTGTTTCAACGGCTTCAGAACACAGAAAATAGTGAAGTAGTGCTGCAGCTACTGAGAAGTAGCAAAAAAGTTAAGCATTTATAAAGATTATCTTTGCAAACTAATCTAGCAAAGCTTCCATGTTTACTAATGGAATGAACCCCTGAAATCACATAAACAAAAGAACCCCCAAATAAACTCACACACTAATTCTAGTACCCATTCAACTCCAGTGTTTAAATACAGACATCTATGAATATCAACTTTTATACTTCTACTACATATTTAACACAATTATACTCACACACACAGATATGTAGACACAAACACACATGCAAGCAAGTGGACACAAAATAAATCTGGTATTTGTTGCTGATCATGGAAACAATTTACTCAAGCAAAAAGTGCCAGTGCTTCAACACAGTAAAATGGAACATTTCAAAGTATACATTGTTGAACATACTCGACAACCATCTAACAAATCATCAGGGCCTTGGAAAGAACTTATGTCCAAGTTTTCCAGCTCATCAGAAGGAGGATCCAATCTGCTGCTCATAGCTGAACTACTTGCAGTTTCATTAACACCACTCAAATTGATATTGGAAATGTGGCTGACGTCCGAAAGGGTATGATCTTGAAATAAAAATAAAATTTAAAAAGAGGCATTAGATTTGGCTCTCTCTGCTGCTTCACTAAAGAAAATATAAACTTGTCACTTATGATTTTGTGGTACTATAAGGAAATGAACCAAGGAGTTTCCTTACACACAGATTGAGCATCATCTTACTAGAAAGAGTGCTGATACATCCTCTGTTTATTTCCTAGAGGATGGCCCCTATGACACAGCAGCCAGTGAGACTTGTTTTCAAAGCTGTTATTCCAGTTTTGGGGCTACCTAGTAGAAATACTTTTCAAATTAAACAGGACTCTCTATTGTAGAGAAATCAACTCTAATTTAGGAGTCAGTATCAGGTGGATCAGTATCAGCACATTAAAGCTGGCTGTATCTCTCAGGCTACCATGTGTGCTTACAAAATACTTTTAACTGTCCCTCTGTTATTAGCACAGAATAAATAAAAATGAGTGTATAAAGGAAAATAAAATAGAAAAAGATTAATAAAAAGTTATTTGTTTCCCCCCACATCCCTAAGACTGCTCTGAGAATAAACTCATTTTAGACACTTGCTTTAAACTGTAAACATATGAATGTTGTGCTTTTGTAGGACTTGCAGATAAACAACACTGGTTCTCAAGCAGACAATCGTACACCTAATTCAAGTTTACTTTTTTAACAATCATCCACACATTTCAAGTCTTTGCAAGTTGGAATATTCAATGTGCATAAAAGCAATCTGTAATGTTTTAAGCTTCACCTGAATCTAGAATACAAACTGTCAAATCACTGTTTAAAAAAGCAAGCACCTAACTCATCTCCAAATAGTTCTTCCTCCTTAATACAAATGTTTCCTACCTTACTGAAGCACATTTTAGAATATCTTACTTACGAGGAGGCTTGCTGGTGTCATTTGTAGGTGTTGATGTATTGGGTGCATGACTCAGTTTTGATCCAGCCTCTATTTTATACATGGTCTCATCCTGACAGAAGCCTTTCTTGATGCTGTCAGAAAACCACTGCACAGACACACAGTGCACATTCCACTTTTTGGCACATTCATACTTCTGACCTTTCAGATGTAAACAAAATTTTAAAAAAAAAGTGACAATCATTAACAGACCAAAGCATCAAACAGTGATTGCTGAAAGATGGCTGGACATTAAGAAAATTTATAAATTCAAATAACTGATTTTAATGGGCAAATTATGCTATACTAGACTGTTGATAAGCTGCTTATGCTGTAATTAAAGTTACAGTAGAAAAAGCTCATGGACGGTATGACAAGGCATTAAAGAAACAAAAAGGGAAAAAGGCTTTAAAGCTTTCAAAAACACACACACACACAAAAAAGGTACAATAGTTCCAGTAAATTTCACTGGAGGCAGAGTGAAATAAAGGAAAAAAAAAAACCCTTCCTTTCTTCTCACAATAAAACTAAAATCCTTTAATCTTCCCAAGAGGAAGGAAAAGGAGCTTTCATTTTATCTTAGTCAGGAATTTGGAAGGCACAAAGAATAATTAGTTAAAAAACATCAAACACAATCCTATTTCAATTATGGTATAAATGAAGTTCTATCCCACCCTCCCAAAAAAAGTTTTTCTTTTCTTTATCCTCCCCAAGGATTCTCCCTTTTCCTTTCTTTAAATTCCATCTATATCTCTGGCTTTTTTTCCTCTTCTGTTCTCTTTTTCATGTTTTTACAGTAAAGCAAAGGTGCCCTGTGTTACTCTTCCCATCAACAGTGATTCCACAAAGAGAAACAGTAAGAGCAACACCAAAGCAGACACAGAGGGAGTTCAAGCTCCTGTGCTTACACACACTCACACTGCTTCAGCTCCAGAAGTAAAACAGCATTTATTCTGTCAGCTTTACCTTTTGGCTCTTGAACTATGAGGTGGGTGCACTCATTCATCTTGAGCTGCCCCGTGTACTGCCCCCCGTGCTCAGCAGTGAGGCGCTGCACTTCTTTCCTGTCAGAGCTGCTTAAGCCAGTGACACAAATTGTACAGCCAAGGAACACAGGACAAGCGTAGTCTTCCGTGTTAACATCGGTGTACCTCACCATGCTACAGCAACGAAAGAGAGAAAGCAGTTATTTTGCAAGTAAAATCAACCAGGAAAAGAAATCAGTCTGTACATAAGAATTACCATCATCCAAAACAAAATCAGTTTTGTTTCTTCATACCCTTGCTGAGACTTATCCCATAATGTCTTAACCCAAGAGGGAAGTAAAATTGGTTTCTTCAGGGAAGCAGCTACCAAGTATTTCTTGCTGCCAACTTCTCCAGCTATAAGATGAGTTACTGACACGTTGAGGTCTCTGTATACACATCCACCCATCATTTGCACATATTTATGAACTTCCTCCTGGATGGAGGAAAAAAAATAGAGAAAATTACCAGGGGTAAAAAGAACCTATTTGACAGTCATGGATTTCAATTGTCCATGATTTCCCCTAAAAACTGGTCAAAAAATAATAAATATATATATATATGGAAGCCATAAGTGCAATTTCCATTTTATTTGCACTTACAGTAAGCTGAACACAACAGATACCCTAAATTACGCTGTATGAGCAAAATTTTGCAGATGGTTGATGGTTTAGGCAGTATTAGAAAAAAAGTATCAGAACCATATTTGGTATATAATCATATTTGAGGGGTATTAACACGTGAATAAACTACACATAGTCTACAAGCTACAGAATACTTGATGGACCTAGACACAGGCACAATGAGACACATATACTCTGAGTGCTGCCCCAGTGATGAGCCAAGCAAAGCAAATATCAGTGACAACCAGCTGAGCAATCCCTCCTTGGGAAGGCCTCACCCTCACGTCCTTCTCCAGGCTGGTACAGGACACGGTGACATCGGCCATGGTCATGTTGTACACGGGATACTCGGCTCTCGGGACGCACCGCTGCGACTGCATGCAGAACAGAACCACCTGTGGTCCAACGATCCTACAGCCAAGCTGCAATAAAATAACAGGGAAAGCACAAGGAAAATAAGCACAGGGTACATGGGCATCAGGAAGGCCTTCCTTGTCCCTGAATTCTGAGGAAGGCAGGTCCCTTGGTCTGTTTCCTCTAGCACCTCCAGGTACCTGAGAGTTTTGTCTTCACTTTCAGTTCTGGATTTTCTGTACAATCCTTGTAGATTTTCTGGCTATGGCCAAAGAATTCCAGCTAGCCTATCTTTGTCCACTAGACAATTCCTTGCAGATTAAACCAAATCATGTCTACCAGGAGATAAATCGTGTAAGAACCAGCTCAGGGACTCCAGCAGAATCAAAACTGACCATACTGTTCACTTTTCCAAATGTTTGAAAATAATTATTATGCCTTGCTGGTCACCTTCTTTTTTAAATACAGGATGAAGTTCACACTGCTACACTCAGTGCAGGAGAGAACATGCAGGATGTAAGTATGGACATGAGTGCTTCTAAAAAGGAAACAATAGAGCTCAAAGTAACTTGCTGGGTGACATACCTTTTTGAGATGACTGAAACCCACGCCTCCAAAAGGATCACAAATGTAAAGTGATTTGTCATTTTCTTTTATCTTGAGTACAGCTTCCTCTTCAAGGATCTGGAGATGTTCTTCTGATTGGAATTCTTTTATAGACTGTGGGTAAATGATGCGTGCAACAACATTTATTTAATTAGTAAATAACTGAGATGCAACCCTGTCCAAACTACTTGAGTGCATGTCCCTGAAACAGCTCACAACAAAGCTACCATGCAAACAAGTACTGGCAGAAGAAAGGACTAAAACACCTCATGGGTGTCCCTCTCACGCCCTTGACTCTTCACAATATTCCAACTTAAATATTGTCACAAAAGCCTTCAGGATCTGATCGTGCCATACGGTGCCTTTGGCTCCCACTAACCTCTCAAGGTGTAAAACAGTGCAGTGTCCTTCCAAATTTTGTGCTTAGATGAGAGACCAGCATCCAGGTCTTCCAAGCTACATGTCCCTTTGCTATGTCACCGGGTTTTGAAACTGAAACTATTTCATGAAGTTCTCCAACAAAACTGCTCTTGTTCAATAAGCTTTCTCACACACTGAAGCACCCCTGCTACAGAAACAGCTTTATTCCCAGGTGTACACATATAAGTTAGCTTATTGTATGGCACATGCAGCTAACTCAGACACAGCAATCACATGCCAGTTCACCAAGCTGGCACAGATGACCAAACCCACTTACCTCAAGAGCTTTGGAAAAATACTCCGAACTCCCGGAAGACCTTATGAACTTCACAAAAAACGGGTCCTTACTACTTCTCATCTTTCAACTAAGAAGCAAAACGCAGTGAGCGCCCTGACATTCCCGCCGCAGCCCGGAAGCCCTCTCGCCCTTGTCCCTGTCCCCGCCGGGCCACGGGCCCGGCACACGCCGCCCGGCCTCGGCGGCACCGACTTCAAACGGGGACGGTGGGGGAGACCGGCCGGCCCCCAAGCGAGAAGCCCGTTCCCCACGGGAGGCCGGCTCCCCACGGGGCCCAGGCCGGCTCCCCACGGGGCCCGGGCCCGCACGGGAGGGTCGCTGCCGGGCAGAGGGTGCGCGGCGCTCCCGCTCCNATCACCGAGGGATAACGGGTTGGGAGGGACCTGAAAGAGCGTCTAGTGCCAGCCTCCGCTGCCATGGGCAGGGACGCGTCCCACTGAATACCCTATACCCTGTCCTGGCGCTGAGCACCGCCAGGAATGGGGCACCCGCAGCCTCCTTGGGCAACCGCTCCTCACCACTGTCATAGGAAAAAAATTCTTCCTAATATCTGACCTGAATTTACCCTCTTTCACTTTGTCCTACCACTGCAGTTCCTGGTGATGAGTCACTCTCTGGCATCCCTGCAGTCCCTTCAGCTTTGTACTGGGTTTGCAAGGCTTGGTTTTTGTTAGCTGAGAGGCTACAGGGGTGGCACCTTTGAGCAGCTTCTGAAAGCTTCCTCCATGCCCAGCAGAGNCCCGCAGCCTCCTTGGGCAACCGCTCCTCACCACTGTCATAGGAAAAAAATTCTTCCTAATATCTGACCTGAATTTACCCTCTTTCACTTTGTCCTACCACTGCAGTTCCTGGTGATGAGTCACTCTCTGGCATCCCTGCAGTCCCTTCAGCTTTGTACTGGGTTTGCAAGGCTTGGTTTTTGTTAGCTGAGAGGCTACAGGGGTGGCACCTTTGAGCAGCTTCTGAAAGCTTCCTCCATGCCCAGCAGAGCCAGCCCCTGGTAGCTCCAAAGGTGGACTGGGCCAATTAAACATGGCAGTAACGCCTCTATTATTTAAGAAAGAAAACCAAAAAGTTGTTTCACAGTGTGATTGTGGCCAGAGAAGAGTGGAGTTGAGTTTTTCATCAACTATCACCCCCAAGTCTTTGTCCACAGGGATGCTCTCAATCACTTCTACTCCCAGCATGGAGCTGTGTCTGGCATTTGGCATCACCCAAGCGTAGGACCTTGCACTTTACTTTCATTCTTGTAGATTGTAGCTTCCAAGCTGTGGGCAAGAACCTCAAATGCTCTCCTTCCAGAGCAGCGTCTGGAATCCTGTACTGCACCCTTGGCATCTGCCTGCATCACGACAGGGTGACCCTGCCTATGCATCCAATGGACCTCCATTCCATTCTTAGTGACCACAGTGGCTTGCTGCTGTTTGCATACTACTGATAATGCCTTTAGTGAGGGGGATTATTCCGTTGGAAGATTTTCCTAGAAGAAGAGATCACAGCATCAATTAGGTTGGAAAAGACCTCTGAGATCATCGAGTCCATCCCATGACCCAACACCACCCTATCAACCAGACCATGGCAGCAAGAGCCACATCCATTCTATCCTTAAATACTTCCAGGAATGGTGACCCCACCACCTCCCTGGGAAGCCAATTCCGATACCTAATCACCCTTTCTGTGAAGAAATTAATTAAAAAAAAAATGTTTTGAATGAGGAAAGCACCAAAAGCCTGACTGGAGTAGTGCTTGTTTATTGGCATCAAACTTTACAGTGGGACCACATGATGGCACTGTAGTCTTAACAACTGAAGGGAAGTGTGTGCACAAGTCCACTGTAATTGTTAGATATTAGCTAGCTGACCTAATTACTTAGGTCACCAAATACACTGGAATTCTTTTATACACTTATTTATTTTAAAAAACACTACTATCAATCACCTAGGATCAGTATGAATTGTCTTTTCCCATTGGTAAAGGTAAAACAAACCAAATGTAATGGCAACCAAAATAGTATATTTATTATTAGATAATTAGTGACAAGCAGGTAAGAGCTTAAACTGGATAACTGGAGTTATCTTGATGGTCCTGTGTTATTTGATTATGCTGGTTCTTAGTCCACTTGTAAAACCCCAATTTTGTCCTGTCTGTTCTTTCAGTGTTATGAAGAGGAATTTATTTTCCTTTTTCATTCTTCTGGGCTATTCTAAAAAATTAAGGGATGGAGGTGGGAAAGGATCAAGAAGTCCAACAAAAAAGTTAACCAACTTTAATGGATGGTATAATACAAAGTATTATTACAGTTATTGGCAGAGTCCTTAACTGAATGTACCAGCAGTGCAGTCAAAAACTGTGTTTTCAATTGTCTCCTTGAATATGGATCACGGTTCATTGCAGTAGCTGAAATATGATCCCTCTCCAGTGAAGTGATGGAAACTCTTGATGAGCTGGCAATCTCAGTTCCACCTCTTTCCTCCAGAAGCTGCTTGTTGCTTAGAAAGATCCGTGCTTAGAGGTCCATGCTGTAGAAGAATTTTGACACTCCTCTCAGAAAGTTTCTCAGTGTGCCCACGCACATTTGGCTGTTTGGCATTTGTGCTTTGCTCCTGAAGGGCTGACAGACAAAGATGCATTACTGTGTCTGGCCCTCCAGAGAAAGTAGTTTCCTAAAGGCAAGGTGTCTTCAAGACCAAGTGAAAGTTCTTGTCAAGAGCAGAATAAAATACAAAATTGTTTTCATAAATGTATTTGACAAGTAAAAAAAAAAAAATCCTGACTAGAAGTGACTAGAAGGTGTGTAATTGTCATTATGCTGATATATTTTCCCATTTTAAAAGCATATATAAAGTCCAGAAAGTAATTGATGCACAGGGCCTTAAAGAAGAGTATGCAGCTGAAAATCCTGTAAATGAGAAGGTGTGGTATCTTTTTGCTACACTTCCCATGGGGATGTAGTTCCAAAGTGACAAAATAAATAACTCAAAACAAGTGGTTTGATAAGTAAAGATTTCCATATTTCACTTCCTGCTTTCACAAGCACTTTTTTTTCCACTGTAAAATTTCTTTGAGACTTCTTGAAACATTTGCTTCTTTAAAAATATTATTTAAATGGCTGTCTAGAGAATTTGGAAAGGAAAAAACTTCCTTTCTGCATAGGAACAGCAAACAAAATATTCACTTTTTATTTCCTGTCTCCAAAGTTGTCCAATACGTCTTAGGGGAAATATAAGAACTTTTAGTAGAAGAACTTGGCCCAAATTAATTAATACTGTGATTATGGTATGTTCTTAAGCACCTGAGTAGCCCAATATTTATTTCATGTTTTCTATGCGTTCCCATGCTTTACAGGTACTGAGCTTTATGGAGAATTGGTCACATTTAACCACCGGTCTTACTACTCATGGAAGCTTTTGCTCTCTGTAAAACTCCTAAATAGCAAAAAAACCTCATTGTCACAGCCCTCCAAATGATACCAGCTTCTAAAAAAAAAAAGAGAGATACTCTATGCCTCTGACTCTGTAGAACAGGGAATATTTTTACTTATTCAGGTATTTTCTTAACTTAAATGTTTATAGCATACACTTATCTCCAAAAACATCTGTGTCAATCCACTTCAGAAATCATTTTCACACCTCTTAGACTGTTGTGGTTTGGCAGCCATTATGCCTGCATTCTTTCTTTTTAAAGTTTTCCTCTTATGTAGGCTATAAAAATGGGAAGCAAAATCACTGCACTAAAAAGCTAAAACATTGTTGACTCACTCTTCACGTTTGATCCAACCTGGCTAAAGCTCCATGGGAAATACTTTATTTTTAAAATACTGTTACCACACTGATTTTATGATCAGTTTTTTAATGATAGCTTAATTATATTATCTTTCTAGCATGAGTAGCATATAAAACAGCAGATGAGTAAAAGAGAGCCTCCAGAAGTATCAAACTCAAGAGTCACTCAGGTATTAGCCCCTAGTAGTTAGAACTATTATGAGAAAGATCTAAGTGGTTAGGACTCAACCATACACAAAGGAAAATACACCATGAAATATCGGAGTCCATTCTAAGTGTATAAAATTTTCCATTCCATGCTGTATGACTGACCTTAGTAATTTAGCATTATTTACAGATATACAACCAGACTAGTAAAAAATATGACTGAGTTTAAATGAGTGAGGTATCTTGTATAATGTCCAGTCAAGAGATGTTTCCAAAGACCCAGTATAACTTCATAACCTCTACTTCACTTCAAAAAATCTGTTAGCCTGCTAGCTCAGGCTTCCAATCAGGTAATTTGCTACATCCTTTTAATGCATTTACAAATACCCAAGTCTGTGAGCTAATGCAAACTTTGGTAAATATGTTTTCTGTGGTGGGTGGTTTTGTTTTGGTTTGGTTTTGGTTGGTTGGTTGTTTTTTTAGCTGCCTTAGAGGGAATATCCAGAAGAAATTCAGGAGGCTTTTATCACAGAGTTGATCTCACAAGAGTCAATTCCTTTTTTTCACTAGACACAACTTAGAGTGCAGCAGAAACTTCTTGTTCTCCAGTAGATTGTGTGTAGGTGGAGCTTGCTCGTTCAGCTGTGTCAGCATAGAAAACAGGACAGTATTTACACAAGTGGACTGCAATCTGCCTTTGGAAAAAGCTGTGAAGATATTTCCTAAATTTTTCTCCAGCAAAGGCATAAATTAAAGGGTTGATACAACAGTGGATCATTGAGATTGTTTCTGTGACTTGGATTGCTTTGTGCAGTTGACCATTTCCTTCACAAGTAGAGATGGAAAATGCACTTTGAAAATCACGCAAGAGAATGCAAATGTTGTACGGTGCCCAGAAAAAGAAGTAGATAATCATGATAATAAAAATAAGTCGGACTGCTTTATGTTTCTTCTCATTCTTACATTGCAGTAACGTCTTTATAATTTGTGTGTAGCTGCAGATCATTATTAACATTGGAATAAGAAGTCCCAGGATGTTCATTTCTAAGGTGAGGAATTTCTTCCATGTATTTCTCTGCTCTGATGGATAATGAGCGCTGCAAGTATAGCCTGAACTTTCCTTCTGAGTTTTGTGAAATACTACCCCAGGAACAGAAATAAGAACAGCAACAGCCCAAGTGATAACGCTGGCAAGGACACCATAGGTAACTGTCCTGGCTTTCAAAGCAAACACTGCGTGCACTATGGCCAGGTACCTGTCCAGGGTCAAGAGGATTATGAAAAAGATGCCACTGTAGAAGCCGAGGAGGTAGACACCTGACAGAATTCGACAGAGCGCCTCTCCAAAAATCCAGTCGTGAACTGCGTAATAGGCCCAAAAAGGGAGAGAAAATACAAAGAGCAGATCAGAAATTGCCAAGTTGAGCAGGTAGATGTCAGTCATACTCTTCAGCCTCTTGTATTTTACCAGGATAAGGACAACAAGCAAGTTGCCAGTCAGGCCAAATATGACCACTAAAGAATAAAGAGGTGGCAAAAATTTTGCTGCAAAGTGCTTTTCCTCAGTTGCAGGGCAAGGCGTTGAATCACTGTAGTCAAATTCTGTTGTCAGTGGCCAGTCGGTGTAGTCTGTGGTTTCACTTCCCATGGCGTATTGGTCTGGAAAAGAGAAAAAAAAAAGACATTAAAGTAGAGGAATCTTCAAGCTTTGCAGCAAAGAGAATGAAACATGCTGATGTTCTCTTCTGAAAAGAGATCTATTGATGAGCACACAAGCATTACTTTGTCAAGGGAATTAAATTGCAGAGTTCCCAGGAAACCCATCTATATCTCTGTGGAGTGACACTGGTGCATACTGGAAGTGTGTTGTGTGTTATTTCCCATGTGTGCATTGTCATGTGCGCTTTTCCTCCTCGGTGGGGATTGTCAGCTGCCTGGCCTACCCAGAAACAGAGGAATGGTGGATTGAATCCAAACCATGGCTGTTCTTGATTTAGGCACTATGTGAGTGACTGGCCTTCTTTTGCAAGGAGTCAGGGCCTGTGAAGTGAGTGCGCAGCAAAGCTCTGAAAGCCCTCAGGAATGTTCTGCTACACACTGGGAGCAGAGAAAGGCTTGTGAATATGTCGGCCCCTCCAGGTAGTGCAGCCCCCCTCCTTTTCCCAGGTCGCTGGTAGGACTTTAAGCCAGATGCAGAAGCCTAGATTTGTGTAACTTAATCTCTGGGAAGCTCAGAGAACTCTCTTCTTACAGACCCCCAGAGAGCATGGAAGAATTCCTGTGTGTCCCATGAGAAGCTGGGCAGAGGATTTGTGCTCCCTGGTCACCTAGTGAGGAAATGCTACCAATGCCTTTGGTAGCCACTCAAAGAGACCTACTTGCTGTCTGGTTCAAGGGCTGCTCTGTCTTCCTGTGCCGTCATGACAGTTTTTATCAGACACCTCATGGCAGACAGGTGGCTGCCCATGGCACGGTGTTGATTTTGAAATCAGCCTCTTCCTGGCAATGGCATGCCTGCTCTTAGACAAAGGCATCAGAGTGCTCCTGATGCAGAAGAGTTCAGGCAGTGTGTCTGCTCCAGCTTGCTGTGTGATCCCTGAGCACTCATGTCACGCACCAGTGTTCTCTCCTTTCTTGAATGCACTTTTTCAGTGTTGTGGTCTGCCCTGTGTGATTGCAAGCATCTTTTGCAGAGACCACACTCTCAAAATCACCATTTTCACTGTCTGTCTGCACTTGAGCTCTGTGAGTCTAAATGTCACTGAAGAAAATCACCCCATGGCTGGAATGACTGAGAGGCAGGCCCCTGCTCTGCTTTTTGGTACAAGCTCATAGCGATCCATTCTGACTTCGAGCCTGTGAAATCCCCAAAGCAACTCTTTGTGACTGTAGATAAAACCTCTCAGGAGAAAGGACTATTTTCTGCTGTAGAAACAAATTACTTAAAGTGTCAGTGTCCTTAATCTATGTGAAAGTGGACCTTAAAAATGAGATTCTGCTGCCAGCTCCTGATGGAGATTCTTACACTGCACAGTGCAGATACGCATCTGCCTCAAAAGAGGAAGTTTTGTTGGAGCAAAATGTGCACCTTGTACAAAAAGAAATGCTGTTTTTGCAAAACTTTTCCATGCTCTTTCCCCGAGTTTTTGAGTCTGGCTACCAGCTCTGTTCCTAAGAATAGTAAGAACGATGACATTCACGTTCAGACGTTACTTACTTTGGTTTGTTGAATATGGTGCAAAGTTTTCTTTTGGAGAATGAGGGGTAAGAGACTATTAGAAAATTGTAATTGAGTCTCAGCTTTGCCCAGATTCAGTTTCTTGATGACAAATAAGTGGTGTCAATCTCTTGAAAGAGTGTCTTTTAGGAAAATCTGACAATCTCTATGAAACAGTTTTTTTCCATAGTCATGCTAACAATGTAGTTATTACAACGCAGCACTAATGGTTTTGTTGGTAAAGGAATAGGCTGTGGCTCTGTCTGTTGTCAGTAAATATTTTGATTTTAAAGTAGCTGAGGGTTTATATTTCTTAAGTACTTTCAGCAGCACTTAAAAAAAAAGTGAATTTATAAAACAGTGTTTGGTCTAAAACATTAAATTCTTTACTTCAAAGCATGATGAGACTTGGGCTTTACCCAAGTAAATATTTAAGATTTCCTTCAGCTAGACTTGCTAGATCTATGTTGCATGCCCTGACAGTACATCCCTGTAGGTAGCTAGATATCTTCATTTACAATGTGTCAGTCAGCTATGCTGTATACTGGGATAATGGGATGAATGCCAGACCCAGCACATTCTGTTTTGCTCATTTTGCACCTGTCGGATGGTCATGCATAAATATGGGTATGAAAAACAACTAGTTCATAAACCCAGTGTGAGATTTTATGAGTAGGTGATTGATAGGATTCATAGCAGAATGCTGCTTTGAATTACTGTGATAATTCTTTTTGTGACAGACCCTTCTTCCCATTAACTGCTATCTCAATGCATGAAATATCTTTCTTTTCTGCCTTCCTGGAATGACTACCACATCTTCCCTGCATCTTATCTTCTTCCTTACAACACTTTTTGCACGTTTAAGTTGTGGGTTCCCCTTTGTGGCTTTCCCCTTTTCTGCTAATCAAGCCCCATTCCTCTAGCCCAGCCTTTGTTTCAGAGGTCTCTCTGCAAAAGTATTTACTGCTCTGAATTGTGTGTAGTACCCAGCACACATTGACAATGGATACTCAAAATACTAATTTGGAAACTAGAAAAAAGAGCTGTAAGCAGGTTTGTGCTTTATCCTATAAATTTGATGTTTTAGGAAACGCTGTTGGCTACTGGCTAGAATATTTCACTGGGTTAATCAGTTCAGCTAACTAGAGTAGGTTGTTCACCTAACTAGAGGGATCTGACTGGGCTTAAGTTTCCTGATCATTAAAAAAACCCCAAAAGGTAGTCAACAAAGATCTCCAAAGAAAGGATATTTCAAAAAACTATCTATATTATTTTGAATATAGTTTAGATAAATGCGATATTTCTAGAAACCTGCAATCTGCTATACAAATTCTGTTGCTCTGCTTGAGACTAACAGTCATGCATTTTTTAAAAGAAAGGCTCATCATAGAAAAGATGAGTAAACCCACGTCACTGTTTCATGCTGAGTTTCAGGTCACAGCTTTCTGTGTTTTAACAGGGAAAGATTTTATTAAAGTGAGTTTCAGTTCATTTGCATAGTCCCATAAAATGGTAATAATTATAAGGCTGTGGAAAATGGAGGTAAAGTGCTAAGTTATGCTGCATGTAAACAGGGTCCAGTAAGTCAGTGTCTAAACTACACTAGTTTTTCTGTTGTCATCCTGTGAGAAGCATAAAAAATCTCTTAAATTTAAGACTTTTTACCTTTAAAAAAATCTTAAATAACTTAGCATTCAAACAACTGGGGTTTTTTTTGAAGTAACAGTATTAAAATCCCTATTTCCATTATTGCATATCACTTTCAGAGACAAAATCAGGGAGGCGTACTCCATTATGTTTCTTACTCAGATCAGCCACTGGAGATTTATTTCTTACCTTACCTGGATCCTCTGCTGAAGTCTTTTAGAGATTTTGTCCTTTAAAACAAGTCTATTCCATTTAATATATATTATGCATTTTGCCAGGGAAATTTTTAAAGATGAGTACACTGGCAGGATTCCACTAGTGTGTTTCACTTCAGACAGCATACTACCTAAGTAGCTACTAAATGTTAAAACAAAAATAAAAATAAATAAATAAAAAAAAGAGGCAAAGATGACTTACCATCTTTGATATCTTGCATCTTATGGTGCAGGTGTTGTATTATTACAACACGAGTAATGCTCAAATGACTTGTCTGTCACAAGACGAAGGTCAAAAACACCTCTTCCTGTGTGAAGAAGGATGTATCAGTTTGAAAACTTCTAGCAAAAAAAACCCAAACTGTTCTCATTTAAAAAAAAATGAAGGAGCAGTTCTCTGGTTCTCTTTTTTCTAAAAATGGGTCGTCAGATGTTACTTTTCTAACTCTTCAGATGTGCAGATATGTTGAAATTGTAGAGGATCCTCCTAGGAGTTGAAGTTTCACAACCCATGGCTGTAGTTTTAGAAAAAGGGTTTATATTATTATTTTTTTTCTTTTAGCTAACCTGTTTGAATCAAGAACCGTTTACATGTGGTTCATCCCTTTACATTTTTTAGTAACTAAATTTCTTTTAAGTTTTTCTGTCCTTTAACAAAATGCAGACCCTTTAAATAAAGTTTATGCTTCTATTCAGTGTTACCTGCACTTTCTGTTGTCTTGCTCTGAGTTGCAGTCTTTGTATTTCAGGATAGTTGATCGATCCTATTCTTCTTTCATCCGGTCTTCTGGACTGTGTTTTTTATTTTAATCCCTCATAAGAACTATGATTTAGTCTGTGTAGTGAGTCTGACTTTTTAAAACAGCACTGTTACTTGTGTTTTGGAACTAAGCTTTATAAAAGCCTGATAAAATCTGATCTCTTATCAATTTCCTTCCTTGTAGCTGATTCCTCTGAGTTTTAGAGTTAAACTGAAGCTGCACTTTGAGCAGATTTCTAGATCCTTCCTGGACATCCAAGAAATGACACACGAGATAGGAAAAATACAGAAAGCAAGAAAGGGATGATGCCTTACCAAATGCTGGAGAACCCCTTAGAGAGAACCCCTGAAAAGATACCTGATAAAGTACAACCCCCTGCCTCACCTTGACATCTCTTGGTATGGCTCTGGAGGATTTCATCCCATCAGTGAAGGCACTAAAGGGATGCCTTTTCTGCACTCACTCCTTGATATCCTTAAAATATTTTAAAATACAAAAAGCACAATCACATCTTTCTTTGGATGCTGCAATTCCTTAACAGAAGTCAGGGGAATCACAACTTCTGAGTTATCTCTCAGATCTGTGGGGAGACAGTAAAGAGTGAAAAGCTCACTCTCTTTTCCTTGTCAGCCCTTCTCTGCATGAGGGACTAATCTTTATTCCATAGTGGAAATGGATTTTTCTTTTCCTTTCCTAATCAGCTGTTCCATTGAGCTCTGTAAAGGCTGGAGACTCCAAGTCAAAATTAAAGTCCACCGAAAGGTATTCTAAGGATATGTTCATCCCACCATGCTTGACGGACTGACTATATTAGACCCCCTATACAGTCAGTGGAAATAGCTGCTTTTAATACTCTTTCCACTACTCTTAAATTCCCAATTACTTAAGTTCCCAATTACTGCTTAACTTTCCTGGATAAAAAATTCTGCTTTCATACTGAATTCTTATAATTCTGAAACAAGGTATTCTGTCAAATTACTTTCTCAATGTGTAATTTCTAAATAATCTACATACTAAAATGAATAGATATTTTAAGTATCTCTTCGTGAAGCCCGCATTGGTTGCCATATGTTACATGTTACTTAACCCGCCGGAGACTCTAAATCCTTTCATAATTTCACATTACAGGAACAGGGGAAACAGTCTCAAACCTGTTCCTGCACTTGCCTGTTCTTTATCAAGTTTTTAATTCCAAAATATGCTCTTGCAATACTTGCCCACAACATTTCGACTAACAATAACAGCTACCACTACTACTTAAAACTAAAACCCATGGTAGGCTGGTCTGCAGAAATAGTCCCTTGTTCCCACAGATTTATTGGCTTTATTGATGCATTTGATTTTGTTGATTATAGTTTTAGCTCCCATAGCTCAGTCTGGTCAGCAAGCACAATGTGGCATGTTGTTTACGATGAAGAGTATTGCACACCAGCAGAGGGCCTCTGCCACTCACAGTTACAACAACTGAATAAGGGGCATGCCCTTGGTCTGCTCACCAGCTGCATCTTACAGCTGGATGAGAGACCACAACACCCCAGAGTGTGAGTTGCTGTGGCACTTGACAGCCCAAGTACTGGCTTGTGTGACTTTATTGTCAGCACCTGCAGGATATCTGCAATTAGCTCTACCCAGCTGCAGAACAGCAGAGCTGCTGGGAGGCTAGATTAGGTCAGGCCTTGCATGTGGCTGTAGGTAAACCCAATCCCCTTGTGCTGTTTGTGGGGCACTGGGTGACGTGCTGTTCATCAACCCTGTTAGGACAAGATCTTTCCTGCAGGAATTGGTCTCCCAGTCAGAAATTTCACCGCACTAATCTGGGACTGACCATCCTAATGCAGCCTGCTGCCTCCACCTTGTGTGTGTGAACACAGGTATGGACAATGCAAGCAGCACATCCGTTGTTGAAAGATTTTTTTTCAGCTTTTCTCAATCCCTTGCCAAACAGTTCTTTGAATAAGTGCGCTGCTGCTTGTCATGAGCACCAGACGATTTTCAGACTCTTTACCTAAGTTGAACCTCATCATTTTACCAAGAAACCAAAGCTATTATTAAATAACAGAAGTAATGATTCAGTGGGTTGATATAGCTTTGAATTTTACCTATCATGGTTTTCATTCAGAGATGAGTAGGAGTAATGTTTAGTGGTGTGATGTTCCTTCCCTCCGTAAAGATATTCCTGGAATGGAAGTGAGCTACATTCCCCATCTGTGGGGCTCAAGTTGATGTACTCATTAACTGTGCAGCCACGTACATTGTCAAGTCAAGCTGCATTTGTCAGTCTCTCCTATCCAGTGATTGGTTATGTGATTCATCTTTACAGTAATCATCCCATCATACCGAAGTGCCGGGTATCTGAGTGGTGAGGCACTCCAGAGGAGATGCTGTAATTTATGTGAGATTTACACCGTGCCGAACTGGCCTCTCTCTGGGACACAGACCAAAAACTCACTGTGATACACAGGTATCATCAAATATAATTATGGGTACAGAAACCTGAAAATTCAACTAACAGTTTCCATTTGAGTTATTGCAAACTTGTACCACCTGAAGAAGAAAGGCTGGGGGGAAGAAGGAATCCTGGGATAGAATGACAAATACCTTTCTTAGGTATACACAGTGTGATAGAGCACAACAGTCTTATCACTACAGCAAAGATTAATCCTTTTCATCAGGAGAGGTCCAATGAAGACAAGTGAACATGAACTAGACGAATCTTTTACTTGTTCTATTCACAACTCCTGTGTCCAAAGTAGGTTATTATTAGCACGTATTTTATTTCAGCACTAACAAGTGTCTTTGTCTCGAAGAGGCTGAATAAGGACATCCAGCTCAAACTACTTTATTGCTTAGGCTATTTTTTTCTTATCAGCCTTCTTTTTCAGGCTCTCAGGTTCTGGTGACTCATCATTTGACCCATCATCACAATCACACCCAGTCTAACATCTGTGAGGTGTAGTCTTTGGGGAGAACAGGGGAAAAGTACGATAAGCCGCACCCTAAGATTTCTATCATAGAGACTAGTGAAAGAAAACAAAACACTTCACACATAGGTGTAAAAGAAGATGGGTTACGAAACCAAATTCTGGAAGACACAAGCATTTCTAAAGCCAATGAATATTTCTTCACGTTGTTTATTGTCAGTAACATCAAAGGTTTGGGGCTTTTCCACCTCTTATTCTTAGGCTGTCTATTTTTTTCTTCCTTTTAAATCCGGCACATATGTCATTCTACATTGCAGCACATCCTATCTCTATTGTCATGGTATTATTTTTGTTTTGGCTTTCTCCAAGCTGCTCTTACTGAACTATGTGCCCTTATGCAGCAAGGAAAAGAGCATTTCTTCCTTCTACTATTTTTATCCAGATTTCTGATGTATGTTATCCCAGTTTATAGATAAAGGGTTGTCATTATACAATAGAATTTACTTTTGGGCCACAGTTACACATTTCACAAAATTTCATCTCTCAGAATCTCATTTTTACATAACCTTTTAATTCACACGCCTTGGGTTTTTTTTTCAGGTACATTTATAATACATAAATTCGAGGTCTAGATTTTGGTGGCTCTCATCTGTGCATTGGATATGCTCTTCCTGTGTACCTGTAACGCGTGGACCTTTTATCAAGCAGGCTGGGAAAATCACACATCAAATTTCTTCCCAGTGAAAACTAGGTCACACAGAGGGTGAACATGGTCTGTTTTAATGACAAAGTATATGCCAGTAAGGCAATAAAGTAGCTTGAGAGAGTTAAAGAATCACTGTAGTACAGGATAAATAGAAGAACTTAGGAAAAACGAAGGAAAAACCAAACATGCAAGAGCTAAAATCTATAACCTGAGAAGTAAGAAAAGGAGGACACTATAAATCAAGCTACAAAGAGAATGAAACTGTTGATAAAGCCAAAGAAGTTTGCTTAGTCATTAAGAGAGTTAAATACTGCCTACAGACTATGATTGCCTCTTAGTCACAAAACCCCCTTCTTCACAGAGCATGCAGGGTAAAAGAAGTGTGCACCCCCTAAATGGAGATCAGAGAATGCAAAGCCGAGGACTTCAACTTTAGGTTGGTACATATGTGGGAAATGTAGATTTTTTTATTGTTCAAAGTGTATAAAAATGAGCATCTGGCATTTTGGAGGTGTGCTAGCTTTGCGGATTTGTGACCTAGCACCCAGCTCTGCCCAGATATAAAAGAAAAGAATATCTCAGCTGCATGTGTGAATCAGCTTCTTGCACATCAGGTGAAAGAATCCGTGCTCAGGACAACACCAGCCCCGAGAAACCAGAAAGTACTTTCAAGAATCAGAGGTTAGATGTAGTCTGTAATTGTCCATACCTTATATTAGTGTTCCTGCAAGGTATGTCCAGATGGCTCTTTTACTTCCATCCGTTTGGTTTCCATTCCATTCAAAAAGTCTGGTATCAGGATAGGTTGTGTTCTTTGTGTTGTATGGGTAGCATCCTACTGGCACAACCCTCTAGGCAGTTCTGGACAGCTGAGTGTCACTTGGAGGTTTCTGCAGTTTTGCATATTGGCCTCTGTTTCTAAAAATGCTGCCCTCCTCTGTCTCAGTGTTGGGGTCCCACCTTCCCAGGATCAGTCATTCCAGACTTGAAACATTCAAACCAAGATTGCTCTCGTTGTCACCACACACAGAAAACACTGGCAGTTATACAAATTTTGACAACCTTTTTTTAAATTGTCCTATTCAATTTTTAAAATAAAGTACAGTCCTAGTAGGCAAGTGCCACCTGAGTATAGATACGAAGCAATGTATGCAGCCTTTTTTTCTGGCCTAGTTGCTATAGATATTCTAAGTGCACCATAATTTTCTGGTTTGTTTTTTTTTTTTTCCTCTGTTACCTTAATTTTTTTATTACTTTATTAGGGAGTAATGCTTCTGAGGCCCCAGTGACCACACTAAACACTTCCTAGTGAAGGCTAGTAGGCATCAGCAGTTGAAAACAGCAGCAAAAATAAATTCCAAAATGAGCAATATCTGCCTGTTGTGCTGTTTAACCTGGTAAGTGTCATGTTATTCTCCTGGCACTTTCTTTGTTTCTAATGAGCTGCAACAAGATATCATGTAAATTTGTCCTAATGTTCTTTGTATTTATACCTCCTGTAATTTTCACTGGAAGGAGAGATGTTTATTTTGGCGCTTCATAATTGAAAGTCTCTCTTATCTAAACCTCTTAAGGTTCTGCTTAAAGTGTTTACCTCTAGTCTTCCCATTAGTTTGGCTATTATTTTGTTAGTGTCTGTTAGGACTAATAAAGTAATTCTCTCATTTTTGTGACTACTTTTTCCTAGTTCTCAATTTCCATCCTCTCCTCTTCCTTTCTACCCCATTTTCATTTATCTTATATTAAAGATATACACATAAAGTTACTGTTGGGTTAATGAACAAGAGAGTCTTGTGACAGGAACATCCCTGTACTCTGGTTACCAAAAGTTTCAGCATTTCTGTTTGTCCATCATATACTTACGACAGACAAAGCAATGGCAGTGATTATAAACCTGGTGGTTTCTCATGCTGAAAACCCAGGCACCACGCTATCTCTTCAGGAGTTCCATGCTAAAAGTTTTGAACTTGCAAAAAATTTCACTTAGCTGTTCAACATTGCTGTAAAGCAACAATTTATTTGTGGTGTTCAAAATGATCTTGTCTTGAATCCGTTTGATGCTCTGGTGAGACTTGAATACTCTCTCAAACGCTTGCTTTTGTCCTCTCAGTATCTCACCAGAGCAGCTCAGATGCCTCCCAACCACTGCACTGGTTCTTCCTTTTGTTACTTTCATTTCTGCTATAACTTCAATCCTGGCAAATTGGCAAATCTTTGCAATTTCCTTCACATAACTCTAGTTCATCACACAGTTTGGGTGCATCTGCCTGTATCTCTAGCTCTTACATACACACTATATCTTCATCTCAATGTGTTTCCCCTGCAGACCTTGAGTTATGGAATACTTGTCTCCCATCTATAAAATTTCTACCACTTCTCTGCTGAGGTGACTTGGGCTCTCTTTCATGGGGACTGTGACCCTTGTTAAATCTTCCCTAAAAGTATCTCCATCCCACTGTGACCACACTGCCTGAAGTTCTGCAAGCCTGATTTGAGGCTACCTGCCCTGTATCTGTATCATGGTGCAGCCCCATCTGACTGATTAAGATTCAAAAACTGCCACAAAACTGCCTGGAGCCCTGCATATCTCAGTGCAAAGCTGCAATAAGTACAACAAAAATAGGATAATGTTTAAGTTTAATTTATTTGTGTTCCTGCAGCACAAAATAGAAGATGGAAATCAGACCGAAAAAAAAAAAAAAGGGAGTGGTTCTAGAATTTTGCTTATCCCAAGGTGGACAGATAAGAAGAGTGCACACTGGAGAGAAGGAGGTGTGGATCATAGGCTGAAAAAAAAGAATGGGCACAATGAAGCAGGAAGAATGCAGGGTGAAGCAGAAACATATTTCCATATTGAACTTTGAGGGCTTAAGTTCCTTACACATAAAACAGGCACACTACTTGTCTGGGATCACTCTATATGGTGCAAAGAGATCTAAAATTTGCGGCAGAGAATCTATGGAGAATCCTGGTTTTATCTCAATACTAATAGAGTGACATCTTTTATTGCCCCCTTTTATTCCCACTCTTTCCCCATTTATAACACACACAACCCTATTTCTCAAAATCTCACTCATTTAAAATCCATGGCCTCAGACTTTTTCCAAAGCTATTGTAGATCACTCCTCTCAAGTTTGCTGATGGATAAAAGCTGTGCCAGCTGCAGAAGCTTCTGGACTGGGCAGACAGATCTTTGTTTGCTTGGTTTGAGGTGTGGTAGTGCAAGTGCCCATGTGTCTTTTTCCCATCTCCATGCTGGGAGTAGAGCCAATGTCCTTTTGCTTACACAAGAGAACATGGGCTACAGGGCATACACAGTTTTCCAGACACTGATTTTATTAATTTCACTACATTAACATGAAAACAGGAAGTAATTTCATTCTAGCAAGATAAGGATTTACAATTAAACACAGCAGTAGAAATATCACCATTACAGTAGGATTTGTATAGCAGTGAACTACTTTATGCTTTAAAAATATAAAGGTGCTTTCACATTGTTTCAGTAAAGAAAGCAGAAAGAAAAGGAAAACTATGGGAATAGTTTTTGGTCTTTTGTGTAGTCTATCTCTGGCTGTTAACCTCACAAGGTTATAGTAGCTGATGGGATAAGAGCTAACAACTAATAGAAGCAGTGCCGAGGCATTTTAAGGCAAGATGAAGAAGAGTATTTGCACCACCTAGATTAAGGCATCTGATACTCAAATTAAGAGGTTGGCATTTTCAGGTTGCTTCCACAGTTGGACAGTTAATCTTCCCCTGAGACTATTTAAATCCTGTGATTGCTCCTGGCTCAGGCACTTCTTATTCTCTACTGACCACTGAGGGATCTTGAAGAGATTTGCTGTTAATTCAGGCATCCGCATCACATGCCTGACGTGAAGTAGCATGGAATTCCCTCTGGTGTCCTTGCAGGAGGTTACTTGAACCTGCCCCTCCAGATTTCCGTGAGCAAGTCTTGCACGCATGAGCAGTGCCCTTCCAAGGAAATGAGGAAAAAACCAGAAGGACAGCTCATTTGCAGAAGGAGTGCTCACAAACACTTCTTTTAAGTTTGAAGTAGGAAGTTGTCTGCTATGCTCCTCCTTCCTCTTCTTTGCTAACCCCATGTCCCTAGAATTCCTTTCTTTTAGGGAAACTCTTAATAGTGGAATAACTGTATGGCCATAGTACACCAGTAGGCCAATGGTCTTGAGTCTTCCATCAGCATGCAGTTCTCATTGGCGACAAGCACTCTTCTCCTGGGAGGGCGGGAAGGTGTGCCTTGCCTGGAATTGGCTGATTTTGCAGTTCCGAGGCCACTGTCTTCCTAAAAGCGTATCCCAAATGTCAGACTTTGTGTGTGTGTGAAGAGCACGTTTAGGCCATGCAGGAGCCTAACCTGACACACCGGTGTCATGTGTTGCCCTGTAAACTCTTCTTCTGCACATGATTTACCTGTCCAGAGCTAGGGAGGCCTGCTCTCAGTACTGTGCTCACATCCTTCAGAGGGTCCTGATATTTTTCTCACACAGAAACTTGCATAACACACACCAAAGTAATTTTCATTCTGGTCTTGCAGAACTTTGCTGAAGGGCCTTTGCTGGCTTAGTGTTTTTTTTTCTTGGAGGGATATGACTTGTCAGAAACAAGCTCACACTCTTTAAGAGTGTATCATTGTCTTGTTGTGCAGTCAGTAAACTTGGTGTGCGCAGTTGCTTGAAAAATTGCACCCACAAGAATCCCAACGTTGCTGATTAAAAGCACACTTTGGAAAAAGTCAGCAACTGAGTGGTGATACGGCAGACATAAAATTAAAAAGCAAATCTCAAAATGCTATAACTTAGTTATAGTTGTTCAAGGATTATGTTTAAAAATGACTACACTATTAGCAAAACAGAAAAAATTCTTGGGTTAAATGGTCCCTGTAAGATTTTGTGAGATGACCCATTACCCCTTATACTTTTTGATGTCGTATTCCCTTCTCAGTAAATCTAAGTGGATAAATTTTTATAAAAAATCATGATCATATTAGTCTTGGCCCTGTTTAAGTCTTGATGTACCCAGCTATGCAGTTAATGTTTCCTGGAGAATTCATTGATTCTCTTAGTTCAGCAATGGAACATGCTGTAATCCCAGGGAGCAGCTGACCAGAAGAATAGGGGGTCATAGTGGTTGACATAAAGATCTTAAATAATATCAGACACTCCTGAAGACAAAGGGATGCAAAATTTGTTAACTAATGTTCTGATGTATTTTTACAGTCCAGCAGAGATGTCATTCTCTGCAGTGGATTGTGTGAATGTGGAACTGACTCTTTCCAATTTTTCACGATAAAGACTTGGACACTTTTTGCAAAGGTGAGGTGCGACATACTTTCGGAAAAAGATATGAAGATATGCCCTAAATTTTTCTCCAACAAATACATAGATCACAGGATTGATGCAACAGTGGATCATTGAGATTGTTTCTGTCACTTGAATTGCTTTCTCCAGTTGACTTTTAAGTTCACAATTGGGGATGAAAAGTGAATTTTGAAATGTATACAAAAAAGAAGAAATATGGAACGGTGTCCAGAAGATGAAGTAAAAAATCATGATTACAAAAATAAGTCTGACTGCCTTCTGTTTTTTCTCATTCTTAGATCTCAATAATGTTTTTAGAATTTGTGAGTAACTGAAAATCATAATGAGCATTGGAACAATAAGTCCCAGAATGTTCATCTTTAAAATAAAAGAGTACTTCCAATTTATTGGGGAATCACTCGGATAATGAGCACTGCAAGTATAGCCTGAACTTTCCTTCTGAGTTTTTTGAAATACTACCCCAGGAACAGAAATAAGAACAGCAACAGCCCAAGTGATAACGCTGGCAAGGACACCATAGGTAACTGTCCTGGCTTTCAAAGCAAACACTGCGTGCACTATGGCCAGGTACCTGTCCAGGGTCAAGAGGATTATGAAAAAGATGCCACTGTAGAAGCCGAGGAGGTAGACACCTGACAGAATTCGACAGAGCGCCTCTCCAAAAATCCAGTCGTGAACTGCGTAATAGGCCCAAAAAGGGAGAGAAAATACAAAGAGCAGATCAGAAATTGCCAAGTTGAGCAGGTAGATGTCAGTCATACTCTTCAGCCTCTTGTATTTTACCAGGATAAGGACAACAAGCAAGTTGCCAGTCAGGCCAAATATGACCACTAAAGAATAAAGAGGTGGCAAAAATTTTGCTGCAAAGTGCTTTTCCTCAGTTCCCATGCATGGTGTTGAATCGCCATAGTCAAATTCTGTTGTCAGTGGCCAGTCGGTGTAGTCTGTGGTTTCAATTCCCATGGTGTATTGGTCTGGAAAAGAAGAAAAAGACATTAAAGTAGAGGAATCTTCAAGCTTTGCAGCAAAGAGAATGAAACATGCTGATGTTCTCATATGGAATGCATTTTGCTGATGAGCACACATGCATTACTTTGTCAAGGTGTGAAAGAGAATGAAATTGCAGAGCTCCCAGGAAACCCATCTATATCTCTGTGGAGTCACACTGGTGCATGTTAGAAGTGTGCTGTGCGTCATTTCCCATGTGTGCAAAGTCTTGTGTGTTTTCCCTTGTCAGTAGAGCCTGTCAGTTTCCTGACCCAGGGGAGAGGATGGATGAATTTAATGAGTTGTTGGTAGTTTGGGGCTCTTGTCCTCATCAGTGGCTTTCCTAAGGAGTGTAGAAAGCCAGGAAGGCAGCCTCAGGAAAGCAAAGTGTCTGGCATGCAGAGCATTGTCTTGCTTCTCCTTGGGATCTGGCCACTTGCTCATCATGCCTGTTCATCCTGCAGCCCTTACCCATGGAGTACCAGGAGGTGGCGGGGTGTAAATGGTGCCTGCAAAGAACTGTGACATGGATGAAAAACAGCTGACTTCAAGCACCTCTTCAGGTTTCTTCAAGGGACATTCAGGGAGCCTTAATGCCTATGAGAATTAGGACAGTACTAAATATACTCACCTGTGCTATTGTGGGTGTTGAAGAGTGGAAAGTCGGCAGTGTTGGTCTGGTTTCAAACGGCAAACACTGGGTCTTTTACAGAGCCTAGGGCAGGTGTAGGCAGTGGAAGAGTGCTGGTTTCAGATAGCTCTGGGATGAAATCAGTGCACAAAACCTGTACAGAGAGCAGACAGACAAAGACCTTAGCAAATGGTGCAAAAGATGAGAGTTGCTGTTGGAGTGGCCTCTGATATCTGTCTCTGTTGTGGCATCTTCCTGCCAGCTGAAAAACCTCTCCACTGCTGTTTGGGGATGTAAGGAGTTTTGATTCCTTGTTTCAGTAGTTGTTTACAGCTCTTATTCAGGAGCTGCAAAGTTTAGATTGGTAGAGTGTCTTGGAGGGAGCACAAAGGCAAAAGGCAGATATGGCCAAAGCCAAGAGTGTGCACCGAGTTCTTCATGCGATATTGTTCTTCACCCTTTGTCAGTCAGTGTTTCCAGTAAGGCAACAGTGAGGAAGTGCAAGGGTTGTGCAAATTCTCTGTCCCTTCTGTTTTGGTTTAGGGGCTGTTGAGGGTCTGGACTTGCCCTGCAAGAACGGGTCTGGCTACCACAGCCTCTGGCTGCCACAGCCTCCCCTTTTCCCAAGTCCCTGGAAGGACTGCGAGCCAGAATTCCTGTGTATCCCATGAGAAGCTGGGCAGAGGATTTTGTGAAGATGGGTGTCAGAGGGACCAGAAGTGCTCCCTGTCCTCCTGCTTTTATCTGACACCTCATGGCAGACAGGTGGCCGCCAATGGCACGGTGTTGGTTTTGAAATCAGCCTCTTCTGGCAATGGCATGCCTGCTCTTAGACAAAGGCATCAGAGTGCTCCTGATGCAGAAGAGTTCAGGCAGTGTGTCTGCCCCAGCTTGCTGTGTGATCCCAGAGCACTCATGTCACGCACCAGTGATCTCTCATTTCTTGAATGCACTTTTTCAGTGGTGTGGTCTGCCCTGTGTGATTGCAAGCATCTTTTGCAGAGACCACACTCTGAAAACCACCACCATTGCATTCTCTCTCTCTGTACTTGAGCTCTGCAAGTCTAAATGTCACTGAAGAAGCTCATTCCATGGCTGAAGTGACTGAAAGACATGCCCCTGCATTTCTTTTTATTAGACAGTCAATTTAATTTGATGTTGGGCCATTCTGAGCTGCAGCAGGTGAAATTTTTGAAGTGTCTTAAACTCATGTCAGCTTATTCAGCTCTTTGAGAGAAGGCTGATTTCCTGATATGCAATTAACAGAGCATTCAGGATCCACAGGACATAGTTTTGATTTGGATTTTTGTCTTGGTGGATATATGTATAATACAAATAATCTTCTTGAATAAATTTTGTTGGTTACACAGTAGAAAACCCATTTTTCATGTGTGTGTATGCACAAGTAAATATACATATATAGGATCATAGTACGGTAGAATCGTAGAATCATTTAGATCAGGAAAAACCTCTCAGATCATTGAATCCAACCATTAACTTAAGACTGTCAAGTCCACCACTAAACCGTGTCCCTAAGCATCCCATCTACACAGCTTTTAAATATCTCCAGGGATGGTGACTCAACCGTTTCCCTAGGCAGCCTGTTCCGGAGCTTGATATCCCTTTCAGTGAAGAAGTTTTTCCTAATATTTGATCTAAACCTCCCTTGGTGCACTTAGCCTTGTAGGATCTTTGTATTTGTATGAAAAGTAACTTTTTTTTTCCTTCCAAGATTGGAACTTATTTTGAGTTGCAAAACCAGCAGGAAATAACTGTGGGAGCAACAAAATTAAGTTAACTGACTCCCTACAGCTTTGTCTCCTTTGCTGCCCAAGTCTTGTGTCCCATGAAGGGTTGACCCCAGCTGGCAGCTAAGACCCCATCTGGTCAACCCGCTCACTTCCCCACAGCAGGATCAGGGGTAAGAATCAGAAGTGCTGAAGAAAGAAAAACTTGTAGGTTGAGAAGAAGACAGTTGAATAAAAGAATGAAACTGAAAAAAACCCCACAAGAGGTAATACAAGGACAAATGCTTGCCATGTTCTACCGAGCAGACAGATGCAGTCTTTGAGCAATGCCTACTCTGGAGAAACTTCCCTCTGCCCCTAGTTTTATTCCTGAGTGTGATGTTATATGGGACAGAATATCCTTTTGGTCCCTTTGGGTCATCTGTCTCAGCTGTGGTCACAAACCTAAAAGACATCACCATGAGAGCTGCTGGGAAGAAACCTAAGTCCATCCAAGTCTGACCAAGTTCACCTTTCCACCACCAGAATTTTGCTCTTGCCCTATACAATTGACACTGGCCTGGGCTAGAAAGACAGCATGTGCTGTAGTTGTTTTGTTTATTGGCTCTGGCCTTGCTGGAAATTTCATGGTATTTGTATGGTCCTCCTTTGCAAAACAAGCACAAAATATTAAAAATATTTTATGAGATGCTTTTTTTTAAAAAATGCTTCTCCTTTGCACACAGGCAAACTTAATCACAAAGAACTCTAGAAAACTGACATGGATAAAAAATTCTATTGGAAATTACTGGTTGCCCTTGATTTTAATTTTTTTTTCATTTATCTTTAACCATATTTCCCTTTCAAATTTTTGAGCAGAAAGAAGCATCTTCTGCAGAAGGTGCAGCCCTTAATAAGACGTCTGGGTTTGGCTCTTAAATTATCCAGGTGTGAACCTTCAGAAATTAATGTGTTTGTTTCTCTCTCTCTCTCTTTTTTTTTTTCCAAAATTACACAAGAATCTTGAGAAAGTCTTAATTATTTTCATTTTCTGTACTGCATGTGGCCATCAGTGCCCAGTGTCCTGACCCCAGTCCCACTGTTTCTGCATGCATAGAGTAGTTTTGGTTGCCAACAGAAATTATTCTGAATGATTTGTGCAAAAGTAGGCAGCACATCAAAGCTAAGGTAGACATATAAGAGGAGAACTTACTAATTCATCCTGTGTTTAACCATGTAAGAGTTCCAAAATACATGAACAGTCCCGTATGAGGCTACTGTTGTTTCCCCTTGCAGGACAGGTTATGTTCTGAGTTGCCAAAGAAGCCAGATACAGAGAGGTTTGGCCAAGCAATGGAGGTCCTCATCTCAAAACTGAAAGACCTTCCTGAAATTTCTTTCACCTTTTTGCAGTTTGAGACAACACTTCTCTTTTGAAATGTATGAGCAGGCAGCAGTGCTACTGCCCCTGCCCTCATTGTCCTCCTTTCACAAATGCCGGTATCTGGCACACAGAAAAAATAAATTGCTTACTGACTTGTAGTCAGCTTAAAAGTATGTGTCAGCAGCATCTAGGACACTTTATGAACAGAGAGAAGTGCAACACAGCACTGAGTAATACTGAAACTCAAGTAACAAAAAGATTGTACCACACATTCCTATAGCAGGCTTTGCAAGAGAGGTACCCAGTTTTTCCTGCTAACAGCTCCACCTCTGTAACTTTGACTTTCTAGGAGGAGCAAAACTACAGACAACCCTGTGCACAGACACCTGCACGTGCTTGGAGAGCAAGCACAAAAGTAAGAACTTTTCCTGAGTTACCAGGAAAAATGAAGGAAAAGATGGAAATGTAAACTAAATACTCTGTGTAAGACTCTGAAATGATAGTTGCCCTCAAACACAACTTTGTGACCATAGGATTTCTTTCTAGGATTTGACTGGAGAAAGAGCCCACTCCAAAATTAAACTTTGTCTGGGAAACCTCTTCCTTTTTTCTAACAGCTGAGCATTAGAAACATTCAGAATTACTTGCCTCCTAACTGATGGGGTTTTTTCAACCCTGCAGAACTTCGAAAGTAAAATATATTCTGGGCTGAAAAGAGCAGGCTTAATTCTCTGTGAGCCCTCAGGATCTGATTGTTTACATTCTCCATCAAAACCAGAAAGACAGTCTGGCAAATATTCTGAGTTTTTCTGCTGTTAAATAGAGTCAGTCTATGGGTCTCAAGAGAAAATAAGTAGGATGTGTTCTTACTAAACAAATGTACAGTAAAGGAATATCATAAGCACAGAAAAATGGCATTCTGAGAAAGAGAAATTTGAGACAGGTATTAAATATCTTCCTCCAAATTATGGCTACATGTATACACAGGCTCTTCTCCTATGTAAGCTAACTTCTGGGCTAGTATGTCTATTAAGGTTTCTTTTTGCTGTGGTTTGGTTTGGGGTTTTTTCAGTATCTGATAAAACATTGAATTTGGAGTAATTCAAGCAGCAGTTGTAATCACAATTCATTCTGAGGATGAACTCAAGCACAAAATGGAAGGCTAATAATAATTTGGAGCCACATGCCATAGGATCACATGATGTCCTGTTATTGCTCCAAGAGTCTCTACACTGAGAGGTTCAAGCCCTCTGCTCTGTTGCTGTCAAATGACAGTGCAATTCTCCCAAGAATGTAAAAAATGAAAAAGAATTCATAGACTATGGTAGTTTGTTTGCTAATATACAAGTGGCAAGTCTCATTTATCCGAGCAGAGGAGCTCACCTTCTCTTGTGTGTGAGTAGAAAAATTCCACTGTAGTACTGATGATTTTTATTCATGTAAAACCTCATTAACAAAAATTGCAATCTGGGTATAAAACTGATATCTCATTGAGATATAGCTGAGATATGGAGCAAAGGCTTTCTAATGTGGTGACTCAGAGACATCACATTAAAAAGAGGACCCAATATCCTTTTAAAACATGATAATGACATAACACTTTTAACAGGCTAAATGTTTGAATAATACAGAGAAACCACATGATAGGATATGGATGGAGAACACCTGTCTACTGCATCTGACAGAGAAAGATGTGACTTGGACATGGAGAGTTTAGGTTGAGTATGAAGAATTTCATGTCTGACTAATTTTTATCCTTAGCAGAATGCAACTTGAAGCTATCAGTCGCCTGCAACTGCTTCAAAACCAAGACCCAGTAAGTTTCTGGTACAAAAAAAGATTATCATTTTCTACACCTGTTGCCCAGTTGAATTCTCTACTTTCACATGTAGCCTTATACCAAGCTGTAAGCTAGTTACGAGATTCAATTGATCCCAGAGATATTATCTCTGCTTCAGTGTCAGCTCTGCTGCCACTGTCATTAGGCATAGATACACCCCACTTAGTGAATTTCTCTGAAATATATACACATTTAGATGTAAAAATAAGGAAAAAAATCAGCTACTCACTGTTTCATCAAGCTGGTATAACTGTGGGTTCTTCTTCTTTGTGAACGAACATCTATATCTGAAAATAGGAAACAGCACTTCCTGTGACACATTGCAAAAGGAGGGTAAGTTTCTTCTTCTCTGAAAAAGCTCAGTTTCCAGGATGAGGTCAGACCTTGTGGATGAAGACATTATGGGTGCCACCTTGTTCTGCTCCAGATGGAACTGGAACAGTCAGATTTCTGAACTACTCCATCTCTTCAGGGTTAAAACTGGCTGGTTCAATTCAATAAAATCGCATTCTCAGGTCCATATGTATTTGTACCTGCTCTGGAAACTTCTGATCTCAATTTACGCTGTTCCAGTTTGAAGCCATTGCACCTTGTCCTGACACCCCACATCACCAACCAATGAGAGGTTCCTCTCCTTTTTTGGAGGTTCTCTTCAGATACTAGAAGGGCACAATTAAATCACCCTTAAGTCTTCTCTTTTTCAGGCTCAATAAACCAAATTTCCTCAGACTTTTCTTACAGGAAAAGTCCTCCATCCCTCTGGTTGTCTTGATGGCCTCCTCTGGACTTGCTCCAATAGTTTGATACCCTTCCTGTGCTGGGGATCCCAGGGCTGGATGCAGCACTGCAGGTGCGGTCTCACCAGAGCAGAGCAGAGGGGCAGAATGCGTTCCCTCACCCTGCTGGCCACGCTTCTTTGGATGCAGTCCAGGACACGTTTGGCTTTCTGGGCAGCACGTTCACACTGCCAGCTCATGTCCAGCCTCTCCTCCATGAGCACCCACCTCCAAGTCCTTCTCCCCAGGGCTGCTCTCTCTCAGTTCATCTCTCCGCCTGTGCTGATACTGGGGGTTGCCCTAACCCAGATGAAGCACCTTGCACTTGTTAAACCTCGCAGGGTTTCCATGGACCCACTTCTCAAGCTTGTCCAGGCCCCCCACATGGCATACCATCTTTCAGGTGTGTCAACAGCCCCACTCAGCTTGGTGTCATCTGCAAGTTTGCTGAAGGTCCACACAATCCCTTTGTCATTAATAAAGATATTAAACAGCACTTTGTCCCAGTACAGATCTCAGGGGGACACTGCTTGTCACTGTTGTCCATTGGGACTCCGAGCCATTGACGACTTCCCTCCAGACAGGGCAGTCCAACCACTTGCTAATCTATCTAACAATTCACCCTTTGAATCCATCTCTCTCCAGCTTGGAGGGAAGGATGTTGTGGGGGCTGTTCAGAAGTCAGATAAACACCCATAGCCCTTACCTTGCCCACTCTTGCCCCTGCTCCATCACAGGAGGCCCCTGGGCTGGTCAGGCAGGACTTGCCCTTGGTGAAGCAGTGCTGGCTGTCCTGAATCACCTCCCTCTCTTCCACGTGCCCTAGTGCAGCTCCCAGGAGGATCTGTTCCAGATCTTCCCAGGCACAGAGGTGAGGCTGACAGGTCCATAATTCTGAGGGTGCTCCTTTCTACCCTTTTTAAAGACAGGTACAATGTCTCTCTTTTTCCAGTCACCTGGGACTTTGCCTGACTGCCGTCACTTTTCAAATATCACGGAGATGGGCTTGGCAACTACAGTCAATCAGTTCCATTGGAGTCTGGGATGCATCTCACTGGGTCCCATAGATCATTATAAACAGTGCTGATGAATAACACAGCCACTTCTCTGCTCCCTATGGAGTCTTTTTCTATTTTATAGCAAGGCTACATTTTTCAAATTTGCACTCTTTTGGCAGCAGCTCTTGACCATTCTCTCTAAGACTGAAGGATGTTTTCCTACAGTATTCCTGAAGAGCTGTAAGACTGGCTTGTGCCACAATTATAGCTGGATTTTTTAATTTCCTAAAAAATTATTTCAATAAGCCAGTGAGGTAACCTGATCTCAAGTGTTACAGGGAGTATAAAAGAGACTCATAAAGCTGTTTCAAAAAGAGTGCAAGGCTACAGGAGGAGGGATGTGACAGCTGGAATCACAAAAGGGAAGGGGCAGTGTAGATTTTGCTCCAAGTACGGAGAGCAAACCATAGAAAACTTTCAAGCCTGAGCAGAAAGTGCCTTCCCTACAGTGACACAGTGAATAACAGGGAGACCCAAGACATGGTTTCATTCTATACTGTCTCCCTCTGAGTTGCTGTCTGAATTTGAAATTGTTTTTTACTGCTCAGGACATCTCTTCCTATTCAATGGCTGCTAGTTCAGAAGTCTTGCTTTCATGTTTCATCTTTTGTGAACTGCCATGCCTGGTAAAGAAATGAATTGGCTTTCAGGATAAAAAATCCTGCCTAAAGAACTTAATTTTCACTGCCTCATGAAAAAGAAGGGTCTGGACACCCTGGAGAAGGGGCTTATCTCACCTCTTCAGGGAGAAACTCCTTTGTAGCCCATCATCCAGGGTCTTTGTGTGGGTGTAATTTTCTGGGAGGAGCAGAGGTAATCCTTGACCTCTTTCTTCTCTGTCTTGTGGAACTGAGGCTTTCCTCTGCCTTGCTCAGGGTCATTCTGGAGCCACCAGAAGAACTTGATCTGTTCTAGGAAGGATCACAGGAGAAGTCTTTCTTGTGCTATTTTCATAACCTGGGGGGTAAACAGCAGTTTTGAGTTTGGCGTAATGGGTTTGATGGATCCTTGTGGAGGTGAATGAGTCACTCCTGACTGACCAGTGTATTCTAACTTGAGGACAAAAGCACGGTTTTGCACATACTGTTTGGAAAGAATTTTAATTCTTTGTGCCTCCAATCTGAGTGCTTGGACTCAAGACAAGTGGACAGTGTTTTCAGGCTGCCTGAGCCCCAGTTGCTCCAACCCTTGAAAATCAGGGATGATAATTTTCCAAAATGGTAATGCAAATAACCTGAAGCTTCAAAAAGTCTGAGCAAGATTAAAATACAGGAGAAAAAAAGGAGACATATTCAAAGGAAAAGAAACATTTCATATCAGGAATTTAATTTTAAGCACCTGTGACTACATTTTTAACTGTAGCTAAATTACTATCATCTTATAGAGGACAGACCCTCTTACAAAAAACATAGCCCCCCGAAAATGTCTTTTTCAGCCACATTGAGACTCTGGAGAAATCCAGGGGAAAAAAAATTGTGTTCATTGGTCTAGAAAGCATGGCCTGTGATAAGTAATTGCAAAAGGACTAGAGAGTCTCTCAGACTTAATTTCTATGATTTTACTCATAGCATCTTTCCTGTAAGGGTTTAATGGGCTTTATAAACATTAATCCATATAACTGCCTAGGAGATAGAAGCAGAGGAAGCAGTGGGAGAAAAGTCTCCCAAAGTCAAAGACATTGCCAGGAGAAGATTGCCATTTAAAATTAGGTTTTCCATGTCCATAAAAAAATTAGAATGAACAGTAAGAAAACAGTGCATAAACTTCAGCATGCTAATCCATTGGAATTCTATAAATAGGAAAGTACTGCTTGACCAAAGGGAAGAATCAAAAAAGAATTAAGAACTTCTGCAACAAAACTGTCTTACTTCATCTGGACCTTTCTACAAACTGTCGCAACAGTACCACTGAGCAAACTAAAGCAGGGGAATCAAACCATGATGTGCTTCTATTACTCCATCAGTTGCTGAACGTAAGAGAAAACAAATTTTTGTGACAATAATACAGTGTTATGTGCATACTGAAGTCAGGCTGTGGGGATACACTTAAAGGCACTGAAATAATTTTCCTTCTTTATTGTAGAAGTATCTTTTCCTGTGGCGGGAAAAGGGTGCTGGAGACAGTTCAGTAATGGCAAAAATATTGGTAATATTACCAAGCAGATTACCTAAATAAAAATGACTGCTCCTCATCTCTCTGCCAGTAAGGCTATAGCAAAGATAAGCAATGGCCCTGCAGTTCATCTCATGTTCTAGCTTTCCATGGAAGGAGGAATGCTGACTTCATTCCCTGTGTCAAGAATTTCAGGCAAACCAGGACAGCGTGAGGGAAGGTGCATACTGAGGGAGCTGCTTCCCTGTTGCTCCAGTGTGCTTCAGCCTGCCCTTTTATGGTGAAATGGAATGAAGTAGATCGTTCGTGCTAAAAGAGGAATTCAATAAACATCTTAATGAGTACCCTCACCCACAACAGCTCGCCTCAGACATTTTGCTGTCTGTCTTCAAATTCACAGGGACAGGCATGTGGCAACTTTGGTTGAGCACAAAGCAGGCCTTTACAAGGTTGGTTAGTAAGGAATTCTTTCCCAACTCCTTCAAACTGGAAGGTGTAGGCTGCAGGAATCATCTCTCCCACCCTTATTTGGTAGTTGGCTAGCTAATCTAAGGGCTCCCTCTGTAGTCAAGGGACAGAGGTAGGTATTTGCAGAGGGTGACAAACTGTTTTAAGTTACATCACCTTAGGCTGGAATGAATCACTTTATAGATGGAGCTCTCTTTAATTATATAAACAGCCTTAGACAACAAGTTCAGGGTATATAGCCAACCTGTGCATTGATAAAACTGTTTCAGATAACCTGGACGAAGTCTTCGGGGCTTTTGGTGGTGAGAAACCATTTATTTGGAAAAACGTCAAGTTAAATATTTTTGTTTTGCTGTTCTCTGGGGCCAAGGTGATTTTTTAGCAGGTAAGCCTGATAATGCTGTCTACTTCCACTGCTGAAGAGGAATAGATCTGAGGTAGATCTAAAGACCAGTCCGGGTGGTGATACGCCCAGAAGCAGGAACAGATTTGTTACGGCACTATGAAGACTATACTCTGCTCCTGCCCATGAAAACTGCATGTGCTACCCATCATGGCACGGAAGTAAGACTGCAAAGCCTGTCTCCTCCTCCCCTACATCCTCATACCCATGAAGGTGTTCTAAATCTGTGTTCTAGGAGGGGTAGCAAGATACATAAAACAGTTTCTATTGGTGGCTTATGCAAGCTGCCTCATTAGCTGTTCAGGTGTCACAGTACTTACAACTGTAGGGCACTTCACAGAGCCTTGGATGAGCAAGACTTGACAACAGAGAGGTAAGCAGACTTGGAGTCCTATATATTCTTAAGATATTCTGCATTGCTCACAGAAGAACGACACGAGGACATACTAATGCAATCTGCCCTTCATGTTAACTTCTCTGTACAAACATTGTGGTGCTCAGTACCCCGTCATAATGTTTGGTTCCGTTTGTAGGAGAGGGAGAAGACACCCTGCCAGCTGAGGGACTGGTTATTTGGGGTTTTCTTTATTGCACTTCATACAGTACAGGAGCAGGCTCCACTTAATGTACACGCCCAGGCCCCTCTTGGACTGTAGAATTCGGCTTTTCCCTTATGATCATGTCTCTAGTTCTGTCAGGCTAATCTCTGAGTCCTTCACAGCTATTACTCTATTTGCAGTCTTACCACATTTATGAGATGAAGCAATACAATTATGTCCATTTTGCAAGAATCTGCTAATTTGTGGAACCGGGTTTGTAAACTGTTTTTCTCTGAAGCAAAGTACTGTGCTGGGGTAGGGTTCTCATCTTTTGTAACTGCTGGTTCTTGATCTTCACATTGATTCTTGGAACATGAGGATCACAACAGCAAGGCTGAGATCTATGAAAGCCTTAGTGTAAGTAGAAAGGGAAGGTGCTTAATTTGTGTGCTAGAACTTGTCACTTTAGGGTTGGTAGGATAAAATCATCTCTAAGTGTCTCACTCTGCTGATGAAACTTGTGCCTGTCCTGGGATAAGCTTGCAGATTCCAGTAGTATTTGTGGCACAGGACTTGGCATCTCTGAAATGCAAATCTTCCCTGATTTTGCTTCTCGGGTATCTGCAGGACTTCTCAGTGCAACTGAACCCGAAAGACACAAATGGCTCCAAACAGTCTTCAGTCTTCTCAGAGAGTGGCCTCACACTCCTGTGCACCTACCTGGGACACCCTGCTGTATTTCTGAGAAAATTCCCCATGGAGAGTCCAGCCTGAAGCCAGCTTGGTAGCCACACTACACCAACTTACACACATAATGAATCTGACCTTAGTCATCTTCTGACAAGTTTCATTTATGGGTGGAGACACCACTTCCTTTGTAACTTCTATAGAGAAAACAGAAGAATACACAGGGCTTCAAATAAGTCATCAAAACCTTTTTCACAGTCCACAGCAAACTAACCACACACAGCATCTGTGGTACTACAGACTTCAAATTCTTCTCCATCCTCAGCAAAATTGGATGACTGTGGTATTTTCTGTACTGTGGTACATTAAACTTTATTGCATCCTCTTTATCTCTTTCTTTATTTTAAGACAGTACTAATTGCTGTCTCATAATGAGAATGGAAGAGCAAGCTTAAAGCTTTGTCACAAGGGAGGTATTTCACACCTGCTCTGTCACTTGAATGATTTAGATAGGATGTTTATGCCACTGTGCAAAACAGTCTTGGCAAGAGTGATAGGAAGCCAAGTCCACCTGTATTTGTAAAGCTCTCAGATCACATTGCAGGAGTTATTTTACATTTAGTACATGCAAACTGGTTTGTCATTCTTCTTCGAAAGATTACTTAAAACAAGCCACAAGTAAGTGATAAAAATTATTCCAATGAAAAAGCTGCAAGAATTTAAAGGGAAGAGAATTCTCTTTAAGCAAGAGAGTTGAAACTTCTGCCTCAGTTATACTAAAGTATGCTGAGATAAAGGCCTACAAAAAGACTTACATGAATCCTAGAAAAAAAAAGTTTTTTCATTGCCCAAAGTGCACTTGGTTTCACCTGAAATCTCTAAACCTAACTCTCACTGGCATGTTTGTTAGGGGAGTTAACCTTGTACAGTGATGCTCCGTTTTACAAGATTTCATCAAGTCACGCTGTATTTTCAATACTATTGGATATTGGGGAAGTTCACTGTCTATTACTGTTTTTCACCCTGTCCAGGGACCATTTCTCATCTCCTAGTTGTTCATATGCTAAATGTGTTAAAAATTAAATGCTTGCACAGCGTTCACCACTGGCACTTCCAAATTCCCTCTCTCTACACATTTCACTAAAAAGACTGTCAGGGAAGCTTAAGCCCCCCCAGCCTGTGGTTTTTTATTCTGAAATCAGGGAGTCTCTCCTGAAGTATAACCTAACATTTTCTCTGCCTGAGAAAGAAGCTTAAAAAAATTATGGCCAAAGGCTCTGGACATGAGCCATGCACAGCCTGGGGAAGATGTGTCAGCACGTCGTGACAGGTGAAAACAGTTTGTCAGCTAGCTTGAGAAACAGTGTGAAGGAAGAGAACAGGATGACTGACTAGGGGGAGAGACAGGCTGACCAGCTGACACTGGAGTGCCCTGGGATGGATGACAGAGGACACCTGATTGTCCTCTTCAGGCCAAGAGAAGGAAAGGAGCCCCTGATACAGAGAGAGAGCAAGCAGTTGGGCACAGGAGTCATCTAAGGGCCACCACAGAGCTGAGCAGACCTCTGAGATTTTTGGGTTCTTAGAGAAAGTTAAATTTAGGCATGCTTTGGAACTTAGTGATGTTATGAGGTCATTTCAACAGAAATTGCAAACCGCAGAAAGTTTTGTATCTCACTTCTGGGTTAATTTCTTAATGCATTTGGGATTTGCACTGGATAATGTATTTTGATTATGATGTATTTCTAATTAAGAAGAGCAGAACCCACACAAGGAATGAGGCAGAAGATGGAGTGAGGTGTGTTTCTCTAGCCAAGATTCTCATGTAAGGACTACAAATAGTTACAGTGTGTGACGATGAATGAGCATTGTCATTGATTTTGGCTTTTGGGCCAATCCTTCATTATAACTTGAACTTAAAAAAGAGAGTAATACATACTTCTTAAAATGGATCATTTTAACTCTAGTGTCAAGCCCTGGGAAATATTATGGAATTTCCCAATGAGTGCTGTATCCTGCCATACTGAATTCAGTTATGGATCTCAAACATGTGACAGGTTTCTCATGACCCTAGGCTGGGGGGTGGGCCAAATGGAGGACATTGAAATTCAGTGTCACACCTTCTTAAGTTTGGGCTGTCCCATGGTAGGACAATAGACATGAGGAACACTGTGAAAGCTCTGAACTTGGCAATAAAAAAGCCAGAAGGTATCCCAAACAGCACCACAGTATATATTATTTGCTTTACTGTCAGTGCTCCTTTGCAGTTCTTTGCACAGTACTGGTGCACTTCACTTACTTTAAAGATCTGGGAGGTGTTTTTGAGGATGTGTGCATTTGGCCAAGAGGCCCTGGGGTAGAGTAAGGTCCGACCTGGATAAGGTCACTGTGCCACAGGCATCATGCTAAAAAAGGACAGAGAAACACGAGACAGAAAAGTCTGTGAAACATGTAGGATGAAAATTAATAGCTAGAATGTTCAAGCTGTTCAGAACACACACAGTTCAGAATCAGGTAGGGAAATATTACTAAATGTGAAAAGTGGTATTCAGTAGTTTAACTGGCAGTCTGATATCAGTGGTTTCGATACAGTTTGGTCTCCAGAGAAACAATAATTACTTCAGATATGCAACATCTCATTAGAAGATCTGCTCTATAAACAGCAATAATTTCCTTATTTCATCCTCTTCTGAATAGCGATCGTGCATCCACTAATGTACCGGAACAAGACTGAGCTATATATTTTGGCACATATATTCACAGTATCATACCCAGCCCCAGGAAATCCAGGTGACATTAAACCTGGCTGTAACTTGGTGCTTTTGCAGTGGTTTTTGCAGCTGACAGCATCTCAGCACATCAAAACTTACTGATCTGGTTATGAGTAGGTTGCAAAATTTCTTTTACCAATTTTACTGTGTGTCAAAACCCTTGAAACTGAGAAAATAGTGCATCTGCTCCCTGTTTTATTCCAAGATTATTACACCTGTAGAGAAAAGTAGATTGTTGTTGACAAGTTTCTGCCTAAAAAAACCCCGTATATTTGAAGAAATGACACTACCAGCTCATTATTATCATCCCGTGAATATAGTGCTTTTTTCCAGAACTCTTCCAGTGCATACAAGAGCAAAAATTTTTGAACATTGTTCAGTGTCTCCACAGATTCTTTCCATCACATATAAGAGTAGCATAAAGTCTTGTTGTCCAAAGCATTAAAAATAAAATTTCATGTTTAGAGAAGAGGCACAATGCTTCTGGGTGCTCTGCTGTGTACAAGTGCTTTGGGGTGATGCTGGGTGTATTTGTGCCTCTGTTCTGGTAGTTCTTACAATGAAAAAGGCAAAATAACTTCATGTACTATTCCTTTTTGCAGCCACATTATACAGAGGAGGAACCTGCTGAAGGGAAAAGTGTCATCAGAATCTGCAGTCTGGGTCTGTGAGAGATTGCCTGTGCTTGGATGCACAGAGGATGGGTTGCAGAGGATGTAGGGCTTGGATCTACACTCCTGAATTCTTAAACACCAGTCTTGTAAATACAGCAGTGGAAGATGGTGGGGGAGGAAGGGGGGGAAACTCTTCAGTGAGCCCAGCAAAGCACAATTTTTACTCTTTAGTTAAGGCTTCACATATCATTTGGGCTGAATTCTGCTACTGCACATACACACGGAGCATTATTTCAGTAGAAGCTGTACAAAGAAAAAAAATAGAAATCAGAGTTTGACCCTTGTAACCTGAAGAGAATCCTACCGCTCACTGGGAAAGTGCCAGTGAGTGAGGGCTGCTCAGACAACATTTCTCTTATCCCTTCTTCCCAAAATATCAGTTAGAGCAGAATATATAGATATAAGCCCTGTTTATTCTCCCTTCCCAATCTGAAAGATCAACAGGTAAAATCAAAGTGTCACTGAATATTTTAAACAGGAATACTTTCATCCAAACTCTAAAATCTGGCCACAGGGGGAAGATGCCCAACCTGAGATGCTGACCCACATTTCTTTTCAATCATTAAAGTCCATAGGCAGTCCAAAAACCTCACAGAAATGCACAAACAGAGAGTTTTATTTCTTAATAGAAGGTTTCTGAGAAGTAAAACAATATCATAATTGAGTTGCAGGACATTTCTTATCCATTGGGGAATAAAACCTAGAAATGTTACTTATGCAATCTATAATAAAAGAAAGAAGTATTTTCCATACAATATAGTTAATAGTAAGAATATTTTGACACCAAGGGTTTTTTTTTTTTAATTTTTAGGAAGGAAAAAAAACATGAAATTATATTTTCAGAAGGAAAGGTAGAATTAGGAAAATAATTAAAATTTTTATTACCTTGAAAAATAAAACCTTTGACAATATCCAGGCCGTGTTTTCTGTGATTTCAGGTGTTCTCTTGATTAACTTTTAAAAATGTGTTTGAAGTAATACTACCTCAATACAAATGTTATTTATTCTCTGTGAATTTTTACTGGGATTTGGAGAACAAAGCTTCCTCAGCAGAAAATTGGAGATTAGACTTATTTTGCTGAAGAGCTTCAGGGTGCCTCTCAATTCCATCATTTTTATTTCATATGATACCCACTCAAAAATAAGCAAACTCGAAGTTTCCTTATCCTAATCAAGGCTTGCGTTTCATGAGGCAGACTATCAAGAACCAAGACAAAAAAGGTGTAACTAATGTTTATTCAAAGAAAGCATTTTTTAAATGGCAGAAAATAAAGACTTTTGGGAGAAGAGATGGAGCCTACTTTGCTACGGGTCATTTTATGATGGTTACATTTAGCAGCAAGAGCTGGAGGCACCGAGTTGGAGCTCCCACAGCTCCAGAGGTGGGAGCCCTCACCTGCTCTGAGGACAATGTTTTCAAGTGTAGGAGCCTCCGCGAGTGACCAGAAGAGGAGACACTTGGAGCCACTGCTCTGTTATTTTTGAAGGCATCACTACCAAAGGCTGCTCTGGGTGGCAGCAGTTCCAAGGATTCCTGGGCTGTGCCCCTGGGACAATCCCACAACAAACAGGGTCCTGAGCTGAGGGGTTTTTTTGTCTGGGAGCTGAGGCAAAGGGGAAATTGTGACAGTGTCTGAGGTGATTCCCTCTTTGCACTATGAAGCATTCCCATGCCTGCCCACTTCCCCACTTGTCCCAGGGATGTAGGAATTCAGCTTCCACAAGGCAAAGCACGCTTGGGGGTGAGGCTGAAGAGACGCTTTTGTCAGAGGAGAAAATAGATACTAGAGGAAGCAGCCTGTTTGCTGAAGTGTATTAAAGGAGCTCTAAAACTTAATTAAACATTATTCTGGGGCAATGTATGGTCACCATTCTACAAACACACTGGTCCTCTAGGGAAATCAGTGTCACAAGCTCTTATGTGGCAGTTCACAGCTTATCCCAACAGGAGCCACAGGCACACTGCACTTCCCAGGGGATGCTGCACGCGTGGCACAACCTCCAGGAGCACAGCAGACCTTCGGCCAGCCCCTCACACCAGCAGAAGGCGGCTCAGGCGTGCTCACAGCACCCCTGCGCTGTCAGACCAGCCGGAGAGCTGGCTGGGTGCCGAAATCGACTGTCCGGCCCCGGCGCCTCCGGCAGGGCTGGAGAGGACACGAGCGCAGGACTGAAGGAGCCCTTTAAGATGGGCCTTGAACGTCACGCCAGCGAAGGCGTAGATGATGGGGTTCAGGCAGCAGTGGGTGAAGGAGATGGTTTCTGTCAGCTGCAGGGCCAGCGCTATCTGGGAGCTCGCCGTGCAGTCATTGATGAGGTGCAGGCTCTGCAGAGAGTCGAGGAACAGCGCGACGTTGAAAGGAGTCCAGAAGAGGAAGAAAACGATGACGATGATGAAGATCATCTTGATCGCCTTGACCTTGTTCCGGTTTTTGCATTTTTGCAGGTTTTTTAGTATCTGAGTGTAGCAGCAAACGAGGATGCTAAAGGGAATCAAGAGGCCCAAGATATTGACTGCAAACTGAGAAGCAACCTTCCAGGTATTGTCACCTGGGGGGTACGTGGGGACGCACTGCAGAGCCTGCTCGATCTCCAGCTCCTGGCTGAACATGATGTTGGGTACAGAAGCCAAGCCAGCCACCAGCCACAGGGCCAAGCTGATGATTATGCCACAAGTGGCTGTCCGAATCCTCATGGCGTACACAGCATGGACAATTGCTATGTACCTGTCTACGCTCATGAGGGTTATGAAGAAAATACCGCTATAAAAACCTGTGTAGTAAATGCCAGCCATTATCTTACACATGGCATTGCCAAAAACCCACTGGTCTGAAGCGTAGTGGGCTTGGAAAGGGAGGGGCAAAACAAAGAGGAGATCAGAGGCTGCGAGGTTCAGCAGGCAGATGTCAGTCATTGTTGTCAGCCTTTTCCTGGTCAGGAGAACCCAGAGGACCAAGGAGTTTCCCAGGAGGCAGAAGACAAACACAAGGCAGTAAAGAATTGGCAGAAAGAGGGATTTAAACCTGCGAAAGTTGTTTCCTTCGTCACACGGGGCAGTGTTTTCATCGTAGCTATAGTCATATTCCGTTGTGCCAAGGGATTGGCTGGTGGGATTCATCTCAGATACCTGTGCAGGAAAGAGAAAGGGTTAAAAATATCTGGCTGTCCTGGCACAGCACTCGCATCATGGCTTCTGCTTCTGTCTGCACTGTGTTGAGCCTGTGGGTCTGTTGAGCCTCTGCCTCCAGGCAAAGAGGGACTTCAAAATGCAGTCCTGGTCTCACTGCCTGGAGACAGCTGTGCCACCCAAAGGGCTGCCCTGCAGCCTGCTGGCTGTTCCTATGCACGTGTAAGTGTGAGCACTGGCACGCTCTCTGTTTCCCTGAAACTGCTTTAGGGCCAGTGGACCAGCCCCCCAGCATTACAATGACAAGGAAAAATTCAGGTCTCTGAGTAGTCATCATGATAAAAAAAAATACAAATCCTACATCTGATCTAAGAATCTCAATTTTCTTGTGCTCCCTGGGGTGGGGAAGCTTTTTGCCTGTAGCATAAAGACCCTCGTAAAAGTGTTTTGCCTGATGAAGCCGTCACCAAGCAGCACAACCTCATTTTTAGCAGGGCTGATCAGGGCTAGGTACTGGCACAGAGTGCAAGAAACATGCAAGCTGCTTTTCCATGGGAGGGTCCAGGACTGCATACAAAAATCTCTGCAGCCCCAAGGAGTTCACAGGGCTGCATGGCACCACTCGCAGAGCTAAGCTCTGAGCTGCCACTGACCTCCAGGGCAGCTGGTGAGCAGCTGGCTGTGCTTTTTGCCACAACACAGCAGCTTAGTGCTCCTGCCTGTTCTGTCCAGCCTCAGTTTTCTAGCGTAGAGAAAACCAAAACAGTAGCGGGAGGGGTTCCTCTCTCTCATTTCTGAAGAACTGCAGTGAAGGTGGCCTCAAAATAGTACAATGATCTGACACGCTCTCCAAGAGTGAGTCACAACTTCAGCCACCTTTTTTATTGTTTCAGATGTCAGTTCATGACCTCTATAAAAGCAGATCAGGTTTCTGACTCGAGTGTTCACATTTTAAGAGGTGATGATTTTGTCAAAAGGGTTATTGTTTTTTAACTTCTAAGACATTTGAAAGTTTAGGCTGTGCTGTGCCTGTGTTGCACTGGCTTACAAGCTGACCACATCTTGAAAGAGCTTCAAAGACACTGAGTTCCCAGGAAGGAAGAATAATTTGAATAATCTTTGCTGTTAAGATGAAGCAATAACATGAATGGAATTTTATAGTATTAATGATTAATTCTACGGAAGCACATGATGTGCTCTGCTGAATTAAAGATTACTGCCTGGAGATGCAAAAAGAGAGAGAACAGTGAAAACTTTTTGTATTGATAGGAAGGAATCACAATTCACCCCACCTGTGGGGGGAACACAATGATCTGTGTGTACAGCCCAAAGGAGTGCTAGTGTCCCTCCTCTGCTCCAGGTACGGATGCTGCTCGTGCCTCACTGACCTGCCCCAGCTCTCCTTGGAGCACCAGAACTGTTTCAGCTGGTATGTGCAATGCAGAGAAAGCTGTTAGAAATACAGCAGTGAACCCCACAGAACTTCTTGTTCAGAAATAACAAATATTGAGAGAAAAGCCATGCTGCAACCCACATCAGCAGTGTCATCCTCTCCTATATTGAGCTCTTAGCTGTAGCAAGGACATCTGCATTGTTAACTTTAACTTTGTTTCAGGCTTAAATCTTCAAATTTTTACTTGGTGAGGCACTAGATAATGGCTTTTCTTGCAACAACAGATAAAGGTAGAAAATATTTCCTGCTGCTTTTGATGTGTGAAACTGACACGTTGTGACTAAGTGATTAGAACGAGCTGGCTCTCGTTTCTTAATTTTCTGTCAAGGACCTTTTAAAAGCAGTTCACAGATTCAACTACCAAAACTAAAAATATTCAAAAAAAAAAAGAATATTGTGTTATAGATACATAGATCTATAAATATGTCGATAGATATGTAGAGATACATAAATAGATTTATAGCTATAAAGCATCTACTTCCAGCAAAATTCAAGTGTTTTTCTTGGCCTGAGCAAAGATCAGAGGTGCTCTAGTTCTGACCACCCTTACACCATTAATGCCTTCAACAGCTCCCAGCCAGGCCACAGCATTTTCCATTTTTTTCCATTTTCCATTTTCCCCACTCAGCAGAACAGTCAGACAAACTGCAGTTTTACAGAAGGTGTCAAGGGAGAAGTGGCTGCTGCAGGTCCCCTGGTCACCACAGTCAGCCCAGAAATAGCACATTAAATATGGGTGGACTTTACCTTTGACAGCAGGGAGCCTCTGCCCTCTCAAATGGCCCTGGCCCCTTTCTCCTCGTACCCTGCTGCTTGGGCTCAGGGGTTTCCAGGAGCTTTTCTTCACCTTCCCTTCACTCGTGCAGACGGCTGAGGTTTGGTGATATGTGTCTGTCGAACGGGCAGCTGCCAAGATACAGGAGAGGCTTGAAGGCAAACAGAAGATTTTGTATCTGTGGTAAACAGGAAAAGAGTGAGAGGGCTATCAGGCACCTTCTTCGAAACAAAAATCAAAAAGACACCTCTTGTTTAGTGCGGTAATGGGCAGCACTCCTTTTAACATGTTTGCCACCCCCCCCAGCTTCTTCACAGCCTCCCCGACTGAAGAGAAAAATTTAAAAGTTCAGATGTCTCCATCACAGGAGACACTCTAATAAATTTGCGCCTTTTTACAGAAGCTGATCTGTAATGCCCAGGTTATTTTATTTTTAATTTTCTTCAGCTAGTAACAACTTGTATACTGCAGTCTGTTATACCCCTCCCCATTAAAAACTCATTAGCATTTTGAGCAAAATAAGAACCTACAGCTACTGATGCCATAATTTTTTAATAAGTTCTTATTTAGTGGAGATATTTAAGTTTCTTTGCTACCTTGGGGTTTTTTCAAGTTTATTTTAGTGACTTGAGGATGGAAAAGGACAAAATATTGAAACAAAGACAGGCTTGAAATTTTTTATTTTATTCAATTGCTTTAAATTACTTATGTTTAGTGGAACACTAAAATTGTAAATTGTGGTGCTTTATAAGTCAGACAAATGATACACTTTTTATCCATTAATCTCAACAGGCATAATTTTCCTGACTTTTAAGAGCACAGGGAATATCAGAGGTTCACTCAAGAGGTCCCAAACAAGATGTGGCAGATCCAAAACACAGTTTTTACTGAAGTTATTCACAGGTTCTTTGTTTGCAGTTCCAGCCCAAAGTATCTTTACAGGTTGCTGATTGTTGTTGCATAAGTGAGTAGGGAAGGAATCTCAAAGAGAAGAAAAGCTAAATACTGCAGGCAGAAAGAAAAAGAAAAGTGAGAAAACAGGCTGGAGGAAAAAAGGAGTAACCTAATGAAGACCTGGCACTAGTCAGTAGCACAGTCACAAAAAACCTGTCCCAGGATGTATCCAAAATGCTAACAGTGACCAGGGCATCATCCTGCCTCCAGGTACCCAGTTGGTCTCATTATACAAGAGAGACCAGCTCCTCTTATTCTGTTTATCTTTATTTTTCCAGAACTAATTTCTGAAAATCGTTTCAACAGAGCTTTATTTTATTGTATTCTCTAGATACTGATGATATGATTAATAATATGACAATCGTGTGTCCTGGTGTTACAGACACACAGCATGACATAATGTAGGTTTATTCTATTTAGGTTTATTTATACTTGTTTAGAAATTAATAAGGTCAGTTTTCATTATTTCTTAGGAATAAAACATTATTAAATTAAAAATGACTCCTCTTTCATCATATGCTTTTCTGCATTAGTTTGGTTGATAAGTTATTAACATATATAAAAAGAATAAAACAATGGTTTGAGATGAAAAGAATAAAAGAATGAAACATTTTTGCGTTTTAAAACATTATTACATATTCTAAAATTGAAAAAAATATTTGTTTTTTTTCTTGAGTTACTTTCTGCTGCGCAAATTGTGATCTTGCATAAAGATTTCAGTTCATCCAAAATGCATATTTTTAATTGGGAAATCTCCCAGCTGTATACTTTTACCAGCCACAATTTTGCACAGTCAGGTAAAGGGAGGCACGAGGCTGGGAGAGGCAGTAGGGAAATGTTCCGTGAATTGGAGAAAATTGGAGCAAGCAAGAAGATGCAGATGACCTAAAACGTGAGGAAAAGAGCTTGAATTCAAGAGAACAAAAGCTAAAAGAGAAGTGAGCAGGCCTGGTGCCTGATATGGCTGGAGGATGGCTGGGCTGGCTGCTGTGCTTTGGGTGGACCAAGGCACATTGATAACAGCTTGGTAGGAAGGACAGCAAGGAAAAATTGTGGTGGTGCTGGGGTTTTGGAGAAAAGAGTAGAATTTTGGAGTCTGATGTAACACTTCCAAGAGCAGCTCTGCCGTGTTTCGGGAAGGTGTGAGCCCCTGGCCCTGCCTGGCTTTCAGGAAGGTTTATGTGCCTGCAGCTGCTGCCGTGGTGGTTGGTGTTCCTGACACACAGCCAGAACCTGAGCTTTTCTCAGCAGAAAAAGAGAATTCATGAAAGGAGGAAGAGGACGTGATTGGTCAAAAGCAGTGAAAGGAATGGAGTAGAGCTGAGTTTAGGAAAGGTGCTGTTTCTGCCTGGCAGGTGGGAGGTAAAACCCACAGGGCTGGGCTTTAGAACAGAAGAGATGATAATTATGATATTGGCTGAAATGGAGATAATTACGATGATGAAAACTAATAGGAGATGCCTGTGTTGGGGCACAGGGAAAACCCACAGCCAGAGTTTATTCTTCTCCCCATGCTGAGCCCAACTGGTTCTCCTACAGGTGATGCAAGAGGAGCATGGGCAGACAGAGCCCTGCTGGGCCGAAGGGCAGCAGAGATAAATCACCACCAGAGTGTTCACAGACTTGGGGCGCTGCAAGATGCAGGTGTGCCGAACTTCCCTTGAAAGCTCAGAGGAAGATATCTGGTGGAGGGAGGAGGAGAGTTACACGTTTCCAATTTCCTCCACTTCAGCTATGAGCCAGGCTGTAATGACTTGTATCCTTCCTGATGCTTTTTCAGTCTGTGAGTAGCAAACAGCAAGCCCTGAGTTACACAGGGGCTACGCAGTCAAACCTGAACTTTCTACCAAGCCAACGCACAGCCCCTTGTATTTCACCTGAGGAGGATAACAAAGAAAATGTGGTAAACCAGCAAGAGTGGTAAGGTGACCGCTTAACACAGAAGTTAAAGGCCACCTACACTCTAAAGTGCTAAAACTCCAGCGGAAGTAGGTGCAGAGAGGCTGCAAGGCGGCAGGATGAGCAGTGCAAGGGCTCAGTGTGGTAAAGCAAGAAAGGGAAGGATAAGTTTGCTGTATACAGACAACCCAGTGAAAGCATGGCCAAGATAAAAGAGGATTGTTTCACCTTAAAAGAGTACCCCCATATGACAGCAATATTTACCCCCTTGGGCTCAAGAGAGTTTGTTCCTGGGGCACTGGGGCTGTGGAGTAGGCTTGCTGTGGGAGAAGAGACAGCTGGTGTAAAATGGTCCTAGGTTAAATGTCTGAAGGGGATGCATGACCCAGGGGCTCTCATAGCCAGGGTTAGGGCAGCAGGCATCAGGCAATCTCCCCCAGGACCCCAGGATCTTCCCAAGGTGCTGGGTGGGAACTGAGGAGCAAGAAGTTCTCGAATGTGTTGGTTAAGAACCTATCCAAAATCCACCCCAGAGTTTCCTTCTCCAGGCGCCCTGACTGCTGCCCTGCAGTGTCCCTCCAGCTCAATTTTAGCTGGTCCCTATTACCAGGGCTAGCCATACTCTCCACACTCCTGTGGGATTTCCTGTGAGAAAGAAATACCTTACAGCAAAACAGAGACAACGGGCTGTGGGTACCTCTGTTACCCAGCCTAGGGCCATTTTGGGTCCATGCACCCCCTCAGTACTGTGAGCTACAGGAGGGAAGAGCTGTACAACATCACCGCTTTGTGAAAAGGTTGGTGCGGGCACTCCTCATTCAAGTTTAAAAACACAGCAAAAATAGCGCTGTGTGAGGAGCTTTCTGTTTTATCTGCTCATGTTTTGGCAGTGGCTGTCAAGGTCAGCCTGCAGCAGCCACCACAGTCCCAGACTGATGGCAGGGCTGCGGAGTCTCCAGGGTCTGTGCACCACACTGCTCACACTTCCCTTTTAGCTGCCACCACAGCTGTTCCTTTATTTGCACTCAAAGTTTCTGCTGTTTTATCTTCCGTCAGAAAACTTGCTTCAGTTTGGAAAAAACTCCCATGCAAGCTCCAGACTTCTATAGCTGAATACCCTGTCAGCCCCAAAGTGATCAGCACTTCAGAGTAAGGCAGACTTCCACTCCTCCAAACTCCTTGGTGCCCCAAGGTCAGGGAAGTGACACTTCACTGAAGCCCTGTGTTACATGGAAAGACTGCGGCAAATGCTGCGAGCAAAGGAATCTTCTGTGAGACAAACAGTATGGCCACACCTCCAGCTCCTGCAGCCAGAAATGTTCACTGGCAGTGGGGACACTCCTTGCACACCAGCTCAGCCTCTGACATCAGTCCCAGAGGGTTTCCTTATCCTGTGCCATCCCTGCAGCTCCTCAGCCTGCGGGCGATGATCAGCTGAGCTGCTGCAAACCCTTATGCCTGCTCTTGTAGGAACCTCTCCCTCTCCCTACAGATGGTCTAATGAATTGAGTTTGAGCACAGAAAGGAATCTGTAGTTGCCACAGAAGACGCCACCAGGAAGAGCTTGCTTTGGCCTCAGGGGTGCCGGCCACACGCCCTGGTATCGCTCTCGTTGTTCGCTGAGGTGGATGGGAGGCACCTTCCTGACACCAGGCACAGGCTCTGGTGTTGGGGCAGCAGCCATTAGGAGAATATGGCAAAAAAGGGAGAGTCAGAGAGCCTACCTGCTAGGGTGTTTTCCAAGAAAAGGCTAAGTATTTCTGGGATCTGCTTCCTATCATACCAGCCACCTAGAAAGTGGCGGATACATTTACTTCAATGTGATGCTCAGCTTCCACCTATCTCAGAGCTGTGCTAACTAGCCAAGTCAGATGCTGTTATCAAAGAAGATCACTTTCCTCTTCCATTGGTCAACAGCAAAATAAAAGAAGTTTCTTAGTTAAAAGGAGGCCTTTCCCTTTTAGATACACTCTCACTTTACATCTCAGAGGGCTAACTGTGTCATATTGGAAGAGGAAAGAGATTACTTAGTTCAGCAGTGAAAAACAAACAGGATTAACTGCAATAGGGGTTCAGAGATGTTCAGAGATGATGGATTGTTCAGCTAAAATGCCATGCAAAATACCAGCAGTCATCATTGTTGGTGAGAAAAACAATGAGGGCAGTTCAGTTTTGCAGGAGAAGGAAGCACTGGGGGGTCAGGGTGAGCATGTCCTCCGCAGTGTAGGAGCGGCTTGGCAAGTAGTGTTTTGATGACTGTCCCACCCTAGATTCTTCCTCCTGGTCGTCTCTCTGCCTCAAGAAACCTCTCCTAAGCGTCTCTGCTGCCCGTATGGACCAGCAACTGCCCTTCCCCAACTGCAGCAATCTCAGTGAATCCCTTGCACCCATCTTCCCTAGGGCAGCAGGGATGGGCAAGGGGGACGCCGAGCCCTGGATGTCCAGAGCTGGCAGTCCCCTGTGAGGCACAAGAGGAAATGCCACACAGGAGCTGTCTTTTGAGGAATCCTTGCCTGCTTTAGTTATTTTCACGATGTTTGGGTCTATCAGCATCAGCTATCAACACACCATCTTAGCAGGACTGCATTATCTTAACGAAAATTCATTTCACCAGACCACTGCCAGTGTAGAGGTAAAAATCTGTCATATCGCAGAATGGTTCACTTCCTTTTCTTGGTGAGAATAGTATATCTGTATGCCCATGTACAAAGGTTGGGGGTCAGACTTTGTGACCAGGTAAGAGTCTGAGTGATGGGTTTTTTGACATCAAAAAAGTATATTTTTGTTGACTAAAAGATCTCTCAAACTGCCAAGTTGTTTGGGAGAAGGATTTTTCCCCTCCAGATCAAGAGGGGAAAAAAAGTACAATTGTAATACTTTGTTCTGAGAAGTCCCAGACAGAACACTGCCATTTTACATTTTCATATGTGTCATTTTCAAATATAGCATTTTGTGTTATAAATAACCTCTTCTTCTAACCCTTCTTCCTCAAAAGTAAGCAGACTTCAAAGCTTCAAAAACTTTCCAGTTGAACTAAGATGTGTCTGTTCTGCTGATAGCAGGCAGAAATTTTTATTTTTCTTTTCAGCTTGATCAGCAAAAAAATCGATACCCTGCACTAAAATGCGGAGTTGTATTACCGTAACAAAGTGCTTGTGTATGCAGACACGTACAAATGTGCACCAGAAAAACCTACTGGGCATTGTTCTGGCTCTCTCTCCTGCAGCAGATGCTCAGTGCAATAAAAAAGGCTGTGAGCCAGAGAATCCTCCAAAAACTGTTGCTGAGTTTGTGTAGGAGAAGCAGCTGGAGGTGTTTGGTCGGGCCTGGACCAGCTCACTCTGCTCCACGCTCTGCTTTTCGCTGCCAGCACCGAAGCCACAAGGATTATGGCTCTGACAGCTGCAGCCTTGCACAATCGTTTGGTTTCACCCAAGCAGAAATCACTGCACTGCAAAACTCCCAGCACAGTAACTCATTCATAGTACAGTCAGCAGTGAGTGGGATTTTCTTACCCAAGTGTTATGACAGGCTAATTGTGGGACACAAAGGAGTAAACAAATACATCTCTTGCATATGGAGTCTATGAGAACAAAAATCTTCTCCATCTGTCCCTTACTTGGTGCTTTTTTTTCTCACCCTGGAGCACTTAAGTTTTTAAAACTTTGCTGTCCCAAACCTTTGATTCAGCAATGCACAGGCACCTCTCAGATTTGTATCTGACAGTGCTTTGGCTGAGGGTGGAGAGCAGAGCAAGCAAGAATCAATCAGAACAGAGAGATCAGAGAAGACAGGGACACTGTCTTGGGACACTGGGTGATCGTGGAGTCCCTCCGTTGTCTTGAAGGCAGGGGCAGTGTCCCCCTGTTACTCTTGCTATGCAGTTGTTCCACCTGCTCCTACAGCCCTTGTTTTCCCCCTGCTTCTCTTTATGAACCATCCTAGTGCTTCTCCAGATTCACTCCTGGTAAATTTGTCTTCATCCAGAACTCTCCTGGTATAATTTGAGCTGGTTATTCACCTTAACCATGGAGGAACAATTACTTCAATCTATTTTAAAAAATTATAAGACAATGTTTTCCTTCAGTCTTAACAGCTCACAATTCATGTTTTTTCCTCTGAAGTCACGCTTCCTAAATTGTTAATTGTAGTTGCTGTTCTTCTTTGGTGACTGCCCAATTTTGCTTAGCCTTTTTTTGCACTGCAGTGCCCCAAACTGGCAAACCAGACTGGAAGAGTCACCTGTCTGGGGTAGCTGTTTTCTTTTGTAGTCACATAGCACTGGTGATTCACAGCTCTTTCGTGCTGGATTTCAGTGCCCAGATGCTTTCTCCAGAAGTGCTGCCTTCCCCATGCTGTGTTTGTGGCCTCAGCTGACCCTGCCCATGGGGAGAAGTGGTCACTTGTCCTTAATGTGCTGCAGCCCAGTGCTGCCAGGCTTTTTCATCTGCCAAGGTCAATTCAGGCAGTCATGCTGTCCCCCAGTAGGTCTGTACCCCTTCCCAATATGATGGCATGTGTAAAAGAAGCCAAATCATGCACCAGAGCTTCATCCAGAGCAGCAAAGAGCAGCAAATGTTGGTTTTTGCAAGGGCAGGCTGTAGTCCTGGATGCAGGATCCCTGCGGGCAGCTCTCCTGTCCAGCGGCAAGCACTCAGGAGTTTGTCTGAGCACTTGTGCACACACATAAAGGCTGTTGGAGGTGCTCAGAAGGCTTGTTAGCTCTGAGGTATGGGATACCACTGCTTTGCCAGGTGGCATGAGCCTGTAACTCAGGCTGATTTGACATAGCTGCCTCTTGGCAAATCTGTATCAGCCTCTACTCTTTTTATTTTCCTGCAGCCCGTTTATTCCTTCCAATGCTTTCCAGCAACCGTAATTGCACTGACTGGCACATAATTCCTTCTCTGGCATGAGCTGATGGCTCTTCACCAGAATATCAAGGGTCCCTGTGGTGGCTGGCTGCCCATCACACCTTGGCACTGGCCACACCGGCTCAGAACAAAGGATGCTGCTGGGCGGCCCTGCAGCAGTAGCTCCCAGCTGCAGCTGCCCCACCCTGCCCAGCACAGCCAGGGCGCCACTCTGATCCCAGCACTGAGCTGACCGTGCCTGTCAGAGACCACTGAAAAGCACAAGCGGCTGCACCGCTTCTGCCTCTCAGCTGGCCTCAGACCATGCCAGCCCAGCAGCTGTGAGGAATCAGGAGGCCTCGGGGTGGGAAACTCCTCATGTGGGTGCCAGGGCCCATGTCTGTCTCTATTTATGCTGCAGGAGCTTCCTCTGGAAAATATTCCTGATGATTATCGGATTTTTAAAGGAAAAAGGTTAAACACATGAAATCACGCTCTTGAAACGGGGAAGTCTGTGTAGCTTTAAACTGGTTTGATGACTCAGGGACCCTGGAATCAAACCTGCACCCTGCCACTGGCAGGCTGCCCTCAGCACGAAAGCATCACACACTGAAATCTGGGCATCTGGCATTTTCCATCTTGACCACAGTGGCTATAGTGTCAAAGCAGGCACCTGTGAGGCATTGTCCTGTCACCTTCAGGCCTCTGCCCTTGCCAGGGGCACGAAGAGGCTTTGTTGGGGTAACACACACCTACACTACTGCAGTATGAGCAGAGGTGTGAGGAGAGCTTGGCAATGCCACTGGTAAATCTTTATCTGAGTTGCTGGTAAACAGGAAGCTGATGAACAGCTTTACTATTTTTCTTAGGTTCTTTTGGTCTGATTTTCATAGCTATTCTTTTTCACTTACTTCATCTCAGGAAACACATTTTTCTGCCACCTCTTGCAGGAAATGTGCAAGATACCAAGTGCTGAAAACCTCAAGGTTTGCTCAGCCCTCTCTACAAGAGGCGATGAGTCAAAGGGCCTGGCAGCGAGGGCATCAGAACACCTTCGGTAAAAGCTGGAAGTGTAAGGGCCAAGCTCATAACAATAAACACAAGGCTAAAAGAGTTTGACAACACAGAATGCAAAAACATACACACTTTTGTGCTATGTTCAGCCTGCAGGGTCTCTTCACCGATATCAGAGAGAGAATTTCAAACCTTTCTGGTCAAGACACCCAGAGGCAAAGGTCTTTAGTGAGGTGGAGCACCAGGCTCTTGGGAACTTGTCATGGTTGCCCACAACCGTAAATCTTAGTCGAGACAGACAGGATACACTTTAAAAGGCTAAACTTTCCACAAGCAGCACCACACAGCCTTCTGATTTCCTCTTCCTTCCGTACAACAGGCTAACTCATCTCTGTCCCTCACCCAGCCACCTGCCCGTGCCTCCTCAGCACAACCAGCAGACTCTGACTCAAGGGCAGCTAACCCTCTTTGTTGTGGGGCTCGTCCTTATTGGTTACAGCTGTGGCTTGTCAAGGGTAATCTTTTGTAATTAGTAGAGCTGCCCACAAGTACAGCTGCCCACAGGAACTCATTTTCCGCACCAGAGCCACCCTGCTGTCCACACCAGGCACATCCACCATCCACACTGCTGCAAACAAGCACAACAAGCGCAGCTGCTGTGCTGGATTCATGAGCCAGAGCGTGCTGGGGGAGAGGGAAAGCCCTTGCACTCAGTGTCCAGACACACCCTGTGCAGGCAGGGCAGACTGCTCTACTGTTCCTCAGACAGCCCTGACTTGTCTTCAGCTGAAGGCAGCAGTGCAGGTACAAAACCTGCAGGGATCAATGCTCACCACCTTTAAACTCTCTCCTGATCTTGCACTGCTCGAGAGAACAAGCAAACAATCAAGCCCCTGCTGCTTACAGGGAGATGTGCCAAGGCTCACCAGCAGCAGTCTGGACCTGCAAATGTGACTTTGGCTGATCACACGTTGACAGGAAGGAGTTTGCTTTTCGCATTCACCTTCTTACCCTCTCCTCACCTCAGCAGTGAGGCAGATCCCTTAAGGTACACAGTGTAAAGCAGATTCCCATTGCCTACACCATCCTCCTCTCCTGTGGGCTGGGGATGGACATGCACAGCTCAATGAAAATAATAGATATGGCCTAAAATGTTCAAAAACTAACAAATCCAGCAAGAAACTGTGTTGAATAAGAGAAGGACAAGTTATTTTCCGGTATGCAGATGTGTGGGTCAGGTTTCCTTCTTGATATCAAACTGCAGCTTTATTTTTTTCTGGTGCGGGTTTCAAATGAGTGGGTTAAAGCAGATGAACTTTTCCACTGCATAGTTAAAAATCTCTATTTGCTTTGACAACACATAGATTTTCTTCTGCTGACTCTTTTCTGATAAGCAAAAATAATTCCAATAATTCAAGACTTTCCACCTTGTAAGTTGGTAGGCAGGAGAGTAAAATGTCAAAAGTTTCATTAACCTTTTGAGGGTCTTTCTGAGCAGGAGCTAACTCAAGACCAGACCTAATTCATAGACAAGAAAAATGGTAATGTGGCTATGTTTCTTGGACAGAGCAAAGGACATCTGAGAAACCCCAAAGTCAAGAGTTGAGTCACACTGCTTTAAGCACTCTTTGAAAAGCAAAAGAAAGCTCTTGAATTAATCTCAAATAATGTTCAAAACAACAACAAAAAAGGTGGTTTGGATGTTTATGTTTCCTTCATCCAAAATGCTGTCTGCTTGCTTTACCTTTATTCTATCAAATATGTTCAAAGTGAGCAATTCCAATCTTTGAAAACTCTTCCCACTGTCAGCTTTCTTTAAAGAAGAACAGAGTGCATAGGTGGGAGCAGTCAGCGCTGGGAAATCTCTGCACCTCATTTTGTCAATGATAGATAAGCTAAGATAAAGTAAGCTTGTCTTTTTGACTATTTAGGAATTTTATCAGCAAAATGGATCTGAAGATGGAATAAACCAATCCTCATTTGTTCCTGCTATGGCTCATTTCGGTTTGGAAAATTAAAAGCAAATTTAAAACGGAAGTTCTTCTCTGTAGCATAATAAAATAGATCCGCAGTCCAAGGCAACAAAGTGAAATCACATTATTTTAAAAAAATAGATGCACAACACTTTGAATGGGGTTTTCTTTGCTACTTGAAATGTGGATAGGTGTTATGATAAGACATCAAACAGCAGCTGACCACATAAACCAAGGAAGGTTAACACTTAATGTACTTCCCAGGGAGGCATGTCGTTCAAGAGTATGAGTGTGCTCCCATGATGATTTTGTTTATGTTCTTGCTGTTTAGTTGGTATAAAACACACCTCTTTGCACAAAAGATGGAAGTGACTGCATAGGAAAATCACACATTGGTCTCCAGACTTTCTAGAAACTTGTGACAAAAAAGTAGCATTAAATCACTGGGGATGTTAAAAACTCAGCCCTGGGAATATCTGCAAGTCTGACATCCAGTCTTGCTTTTTACACAAAGTTGGTTCTTAGTTAATCTTATGTCTACAATCCTAAGTTATGGTCTGTCTTAAGGTGCTGGTGGCTAAAAAGATCATACAAATGGCCTTCACACAACTCTATCAGAAGTAGCATTCAGCACCCTCCATCCTGCTGATCCCAAGGGTGCTTGCTGATCCTCCAAAAAACTCTTTGGGAAAAAAAAAATCACACAACCAATACAAAAATAATGGAGGAACCTGGAAATATTTGGAGAGGTTGGTCTAGCAAAACAGCCCTAACTCCAGTTAGCACAGCTCCAGATTCAGCATGGCCGTGCTGTCCTGAGGCATTCCAAGGGGCACAGCAGGGAGGTCTGCCTGCTCCGGCTGAAAATCGATCCCGTTCAAAAAGCAAGGGCATCCAATCTTCCAGGAAACAAAAAGTTTTCAGCAGCGTCAGCAAAGTGACTGGCTCACTGTGTGGTGCAGGGCTGAGCCACAGGCCGTGGGGAAGAGGCAGCTGGGCAGGCAGCTGCTTCCCACTGCTGCCCTGACATCCACACCAGCTCCTTCGTGGCCAGAGTGCACACTGCACTGCAAGGAGGAGGCTTCCCTGTGGTGTGAGAGCAGAGGGCAGGGAATTGCTGCCTGCAGAGAGAAAATCCTGCTGTCATAAAAAGCAGCCAACTCTGCTGGCAGTGAGGGGCACGCAGGTCTTACACTTCATTCAAAGTGTTTTCAGAGAACTACACAGGAGAGAAAGGATCAGCCCTTTGGCATCACCTAAGTGTGAACACCCAGCACCTGAGCTGAAAACATCCCCAGCATGCTTGTGTTTCACATCCTCTCTCACCTCTGGCACAGGCAGGATAGGGACTGGATTACCAAAGGTGAGAAGTACTGCAGAGCTGACAGATGAACCAGGTCACCCAGAGCCATGGGTCCAAAAATACAGGGATCAGCAAGGGAAGAAGGGGTGACCAACTTTCGCCATAGCCTCTTCCAAGACACTGCAAAGGCAGCTGCAGAAGCAGCAGTTAGGCTTCTCAGAGTCCAAAAATATGAAAAAAACAGGAGAGGAGCTTCAGAAAGAAAACAACAGGCTGTCCTAAAGATAAAACACCACCACTGGTCAGCCCTCTTGTAGCAAAGTGACAGGGTTTGGGTAAGTTTTCCTCAGTTCTTGGTAGGTAAAGCAAATTCCCATGCCTTCCAGCATTACCTACCTCCCAGCTTCAGTGTCCCTCTCCTCCTCCTCCTCGGTCGACAGCGTGTGCTTTAGCGGGACCCGTGCAGGAGCCTGTGAGGCAGCAGCTTGCAGTGCTGCAGTGTGCTCAGCAGTTGCTGGCTCCTGAGGCTGTAGGGATGCCCAAATGGAGCTGGAAGCTGGCATGGGCACAGCACTGGCTGCCTTTGGGCATTGAGGTTCCCCCCACTAAGCAAATAGTCAGATATAGTCCGGTTTTCTGGAAAGGGTGTTTCTGTATGTTTCAATATATGCAAGCTGTTGTCTCCCTGACTGCTGCAGCTGTTACCCAGCTTCTGTGTCTCTAATTGTGAATGTGGTCCTAGAGTGCCTACAGATTTCACGGTGTATGATTAAAACAGGCAAAATGTTCCATGTTGGAGCAATGCCGGAGTGGGAAGCACGGTATGAGTTCTTCAGTTCAGGCAATTACATGCTGGGCGTTTCTGTACTTGCACAGCCTCTTTCCCTGTGTCCCGTTTACTCTGAGTAGTCCTTTCATCTCTGCTGGACCCCACCACAGGATATCAGGGGCAGCCTCGAGCAGAGGATGGCCAGGGGTAAAAAGGCACTCGGGGAAGAGCCAAAGGAGGGATACAGACAGCTGTGTGGCACCTGTTCTGGGAGTCACCAGCCCATGGCAAAATGCAGCCCGGTGGTGCCTCTGCTGCCCACAGCCCTCCAGCAAGGGACACCTCCACAATACAGGGTCACAGTCCATGGAGTGCAGCCATTCCTCTGCCAGCCCCTCACTCCTGCATGTCGCTGCTTGTCTGCCTTTGCTAGCACGGATTCAGCAATGGAGCACACGCCTGTGGCATGCTGAGGGGGCATCTAGAGAGGCCACAGGCAGCCAGGGACAGGGCAGAATGGTCAGGGCAGCACTGAGGAGGAAACAGAAAACAGGGAATGAGGATGAACATCTTGCCAAACTTGAGCCAATCTTTCTTTTTTTTTGTGCCCTCAGATACTCCAGTGCCTCTTCCTTTTCTGCTGAACCACACTGACCCAAGGAATCAAGCTCTGCTGCCTGCATTGCCAGCTGTGTGGAGCTGTCCTCTGCAACTAGGTAACCCTCAACTTTACCTGCAGTAAACAGAGAGCAGGATCTGGCCCCCAAGCACCTGGTTGGTTCCTGTTTGTGCAAAGCCAGTTTTACCTCCACTTTTGGCATGGCAGCTGTGCAGCTGTCTGGCTCTGCAGAGCTGGTGGCAGGACTCCCACAGTCCTTCTGCTCTGCTACCAGCTCTTGTCGGTTCCTGCTCACATGCCCTCCAGAAAACAGGGCAAAAAACACCAAAACACCCGTGCCTTCTCCCATTGGCCTGTAGCTCTCCAAAGCTGTGTGGGCAAAGTGCTGTGAAGATCAGACCTGCACATCAGAGAACCTGAGCCATGTCGTGGTAACCAAGGGTGCAGACAATCCTGTAAGCAACCAAACTCCCCCCATCCAGCTCAGCCCAACATCCACCTCAGCCCAAGATCTTTGTCTTCCCACCTTGTACCTCGCTCTCAACTGCTCATTCTGCAGTGTTATTTTTTGACACCCTTAAGACATTCTATTTCCTCAAAAAAAAAAAAGTGGAAAAATAAGTTGTCGTGTCTCGGGAAGAGATGAATTAGGGAAATCCTTACAGGAGTTTTGCCCTCTGGGGACAGTTTAAGGTCACACCTCTATCAGGATCCTGTCACAGCCCCAGAATACAACAGGATATTGGGGTTCCAGTTCTGATCCTCTGGTCCAAATTAACTAAAGAAGGAAGAGATGGGACAACCTGGGTCAGCTACAGCAAAGCTTGTGCTCTAGCATTACTCTTCTTTTGGAGAGTTTTCCAGAGAGCCAACAAAACAAGTTTTCTGAGGTAATATAGCTGGATAGGGAACTAGCGTCTGGACTGAGGTCCTGACTCCAAAATCCACCCTATTTAAATATCCTGACTGTTCACCATCATGACCCTGCCTGCCATCATGGGGCTGTTTGTGTTGTAACACACAGTGCAACAAGGAGCAGAGGTTGCAAAACAACTTGCGGGAAAAAGAGGGCCAGAGCTAAAAAGGGGAGTGCTGGGAAGAGGAAGACATGTGAAGGTCCAGATTGCCTCTGCCCAGATTGTCCCTGCCTGGTTTTAATTTTTCAACAGTAAAACTAAGAATAAATACGTTTAATCATTATGATGGCTCCAATTCCACAGCAGAATGCCAGTTCACCCTTGCATATTTCTCTTCCCTTTACATTTTTCCCAATGCAGCTCAACAGGACAGGGCCAAATTTAGTCCCACAAGTGCAGTTCCACTGAGCACAGCAGGGCTAGTGCACAAAGCACTGGCTGAGGTGCTCCAGTGGTGTTTCATACCGACTTTGGTCAAAGTGCAGGAAGTAAACAAAAATGTTCCAGCCCCTGCTCCAGGGACACGTGGTGGTGCTTTGACTAAGTTTCTAGGAAAGATGAGTATGGTGTTTTGTCTTCAAGACAGTTTAAAAGCAGTTTTAGAGAAACCTGCATACAAAAGGTTACACTGAAGCTGACATAAATGTGGCTTATTTTAATTTAGCTTGCTTTGATGGGAGGAAGGCACAAAGCTGGTACAAAAATACAAAAATATACGTGACTAGACTTAAACTGACTTTTGCATGGTTTTGTGGTGCCTTAGCTAGATCAGCTCATGAACATCAATTTTGTGTATGGCCAAACAAAGCTTCATAACTTTTTTTCCCAGCAGCTCAAAGGTGTCCCTCTGGCCCTCTGTGGTAAAGCAACAAAATGGAGTGCTCAGTCATTGCTGGTAAAGTTAGGCACTGGTTTTAAACTCACTTTCTTTTAAACCTGTTTAAGCTGTGCCACCTAACCTTTGCACAGCTGCATCAGAGGTGTGAGCATATAATTCATCTCACCAGGGGATGCAAAACCTGTCCTTGGGTTAACCAAGACCAGTCTCTCACACATAATGCTCCATCCATTCTCCTCTTATGGCATGTGAAAACCCCCAAGAGCTGGAGCGGCTAAAACCTCACCTGGAGACTTTGGAATGTTGCAGAAGCTGTTTTGGTGGTGTTCTCTTTGGGGAACTTATTTTTGGCTTTATTTTTGGGTGGTTCTTTTGTAGCAGGAGATGCAAACCTGCTGCCATTTTAAGGAGTTTTTCAAGCCTGCTCACTCTCTGCCTCAGTTATACTGGGACTGAGAAGTCTGGTTTTAGTAGGAGGGGTCCCTGGCTCCCTAGGATCAATGCTTTCCTCAGCTCTGAAGTGGAAATAAACATGTTTTCTTCAAAGTGTTCCTTTGCCATTTGAGGTAGAGAGATACTAAATAAATCAACCTACACTCAGGAAAACCACTTCCACAATTAGTCATATTTCATTTGCCAGGTATCAGAAGATCTCCACACTAAGCTGTAGAGCACTTCAGGAAAACAGACAGGTTGTGTGCAGTGACACAGGCAGTTTTTCCTCTTTTTTTTGGCCTATATTTAAATTTCTGAAGTTCCTTCACATCTGATAAGGACATACAAAGCCAGGGTGCAAGTTTTGTCACTTTTCCATCATTAAAAAAGATAGACATTGCTCTTTCAGCATAAAAGAGCGCAGTTACACCCTGTTGCACAGACACCTCCAGGGACAGACTCATAAATTCATAGATGAAGGATTGAAACAAAAATACCTAAATTTCAAATAGGATTTTGTATGCATTACAAATTGAGGTCTGCCACTAGAGGTAACTAGAGGCTCACATAAGGTGTTTCATCAGTTTGTCTAATGTCTCCCCTTGAACTCCAGTTGGCTGTAGCAGGATTTATTTGTTGTCTTGGAACTATCAGTGAACCCAAGGGTTCTTTACCTGGTAGAAAAAGCCTTAATGACTGCAGTTCTGACATAATCTTTTTGTTTCTTTCTGCTGTTTTCTGCATGCTTCTATCACCTGCCTTATGGAGCTGTATAAGGTCATTTAAAAGAATAATTTAATAATATGTTTAATAATTTTAAAGAGTGTCATAAGAATAATTGAATTTTTTATTATTATAAGAATAGTTTAAGAGTATTTTAAGAATTTTAGTGTTAATAAGCAATATGGATACACTCAGGTTGAAGCCAAGATAGGACAAAGTATATGGGTGTCTTTGAGGAAAGGGAACATTGAAACCTATTTACCATATGATCACATTCTGGGATTTTTATCAGACAAAATGTGAAAGTGGCTGTTGGTGGGGGAGCTGTGATGAAAATTAATGCTGTATTCTTACTTAAATTTCAAGCAAAAACATAAAATTTTTGTCCATCAGACTTGGGCAGATGGTGCCACTCCTTTGAGACCCCTCCCCCTTGGAAACAGCGTGAAGCTTCTAGAAACGAGTTGTCATTCTTCTTGCCCAGGGGCAAGCTGGGCACCCGGACAGTGAGGCTCAAGGATGCATGGCCTGGATGCTGGAGCAAGGGCACCTCGCACCTCCCATGGGGCCAGGGTGATCTTCACCTGCTCTAGGAAGGGGTCCCTGCCCTGGAGAGGCGCCAGTCCAGCCTGGGCAGGCAGAGGCAATGGGGCAGCACCCAGCCTGAGTCAGTGGCATCTGCCACTGCCCAGTCACGGCCGTGCTGTCAGCCCCGTGCACGCCTGAGTCATTTCCAGCAGCCCTTGGGCAGTGGGGAGCATTTAGAAAACAGCTTCAGCTGGAAAATTAAAAATATTAAATAGAAAAGAAAAAAAGGAAAATAATGTTGTGAAGAGTTGACATTCAAGACTTCATCTTCTAAATGCAAGGCTTGCCCTTCTTCATGTTCTGCTCTTGTGGTTTTTTCTTAAAATGTGGCTTGCACTTTGAGAAACAAGAAAACCACCGGGTAATTAGAATGCCCTTCTACCTCCCCCCATTAAATATTTGGTCTCAGACAGATGGGTGTTTTTCTTACTTTTTCACTAAGAACAAACCTCAGATATTTTCATTTCCAGTGTATCTGAAAATACACTATTGCTGCCGAGGTTCTAGTCTGGCTTCACAAACTGAACTATAAATTACCCATGCATATGCATGCAGCGCTTAGAGCCCCTCATGTGCTTTCCAGAAGCGACTTGATCACCTGGGGAAACCACAGGTCCCAGAAACATCCCAGCCAGGTGGTTTGAAGGCAGCAGAGAGGGAGAAGATGAGGCAGCAGTAAGACAGCCAGCTCCAGGCTGCTGTGATGGAGTTTGGATGGGAGACGAAGTCCTGTAGAGGCTCACCGAGAGTGACTGAGGGGAGGAGGGGAGTGGAGAGGGAGACAAATGAAAGACCTTGTCCAGGCAGCATTGATGGAGAGCGCACCACAAGCACCCCAGTGCCCTGGAAACAGCACAAGGGACCTGGAGTCACCTGCAGCCACACGCAAGACGTCATCAAAACCGGCTTCCCAGCAGCTCCGCTTATCAGCAGCTGATGTATGTGTGGGTGCATCTGCCTGCTGAAGGGCAGATGTTAATCTGATCCATCCTCTAGAGGAGAGCTACGCCTGTCAGGTCCCTTACCAGGGATCTCTCTGGCTGCCGGGGAAGGCAGGGGTTACCCTGTCCAAGCGTGCCACCTATAGCTAACCGTGACCGGCGCACGCAGCCCCGCCCTGCTTCCCTCTGCAGCCACTGCAGGAACAACGCGCCTGGAGCGCACCAAATCTGCCAGCCCTAGGGCAAATCTCTACAGCTTTACTTATTGATCTAAAAAACACGATAATATCTGCAAATATGCGATCGAACTTCAACAGATGCATACCATTAACCTGCATGGAGAAGGGCAGTGCTGCTGAAGAAGGGCGTGAGCCGGGTGGGCTGCTACCGAGCAGGATGGCTACCAAAGCTAACACCCAATAATCACTCTGGATCTTAGGGTGCCTCCCACAAGGCGCATATGCTCTAGGGAGCTCTGTTATACCTGAAGTCACAGAATTATAGAACGGTGTGAAGTGAAAAACCACCCAGTTCCAACTCCCCTGCCATGGACAGGGACACCTCCCACTAGACCAAGTTGTTCACAGCCACATCCAGCCTGGCCTTGAACACTCCCAGGGATAGGGCATCCATAGCTTCTCTGGATAACCTGTTTCAGTGCCTCAACACCCCCACAGCGAAGAATTTCTTCCTAATATCTAAGTCAGCCAGACTTCACCTGCAGCAAAAGGTTGTATCTTTTGCTGGAACAAGAAATATTGGTGGGAAAAGTGACAATGGGGTGGATGAAGCTGAGATATTTGATATCTCAATCATAGAAGAAAACCTGAAAGGGAAGGACACGCTGAGGCTCCTCTACCAGCAGACAAGCTCTCCAAGCAGCTTGTTTCTTCTTTCTGTGTCACGTCTGGTCTTTAAAGACATCATTCTACAAACCTCACTTTGCTCACATCAACCACAGAGTGCTACTGACAATTTTATACACTATGGAGTGTGCATAGTGCATCTTGCATAGGGCTCAGCAGAAGCTGGCCTTTTTGGTACTGTGGGAAATTCCAAAGTAAGGAAGAATTGCATTTTGTTTCAGGAAAAGAAGAGGTGGTTTGTGACAAAAAAGAACAAAACACAGACATTATTCTGAAATAAAGCAGGTTTCAGTTTTGGTTGAGACGAGAATGCACATTTAGAGCTGAAGTCTACACTTCCAGATCTCTGGCATTCAGAGCTGAATAGGGAGTTTGGTGGTGCCAGGTCCTGACCCCAGTTAGGACAGAGTTACACAAGAACCACCACGAAGCTCAGGAGCAGTTCACAAAGTCTGCTTGCTGCATTTCACACAGGCATGACTGCACAGAGCTTTGGCTTCCAAGACACACAGGCTGCTGCAGAGCCCCAGGACCAAGTGCTTTGCATTGCCCACACCCTTTGTGCTCAGCTGCCTCTTGCCCAGTGAAGGAGCAGCCTCAGCAGGCACACCAGGCGGTTTTCCAAATGCTTGCTGGATCCCACTGCACTGCACAGCCCCACAAGTGCCTGCTGGAAGATCAGGCCTGAAGGTTTGCTCTTTGCACCTCAGTCAGCTCAGCTGCTGGAGAAGAGGTGCTGACATGTACAAAGGAAGCTCTGGTCACTTGGGATGGTGGCTAAAATCTGGAGCAAAATTCAAGAGTTTTGTCTCTGAGTCTTAAAGCCTTTGCAGGGGAACATGAAAGCTTTGTGCTCCCTGGCACTGAGACACCATGGGGCTGCTTCTTTGGACTGGGAAGGGATTGGTGGGATCACATGCCAGTTTTGAAGAAGGAAATGTGTTTATTAATTCTCTGTCCTGAGTGGATTCTTCATATCATCCATGATTAACTAGCCTGAATTTCCTTATCATCCACAAATGTATTTGAAGTCTGTTTTAAGTAAGGAATAATTTGTAAAGGGAAGGGGTCCAAGGAGACCATTTTTCTAGATTATTTCACCTTTATGCAAGCGTGGAGACTCATGCTAACAGCTCCTAATTGCATTACTGCCTTCAGCTTCTTGCCTCTGGGTTTTCTGCCCTTTAAATTGTGGGAAGGAACCGGCCACAATTCCCAGTTTACAAACTTGATTTTCCTTGAAAGACACAACAGTGGCTGTTTAATATGGTTTGAGCATAATATCAGTAGAAAAGAAGAATATATCTCTGCCAGGTGGATTGAGCAGGACAGCTGGCCTGAGTGACTGGAGCTATCTTGGGGTAAGCATAGTGAAATCAAGGAGCTGGGGAGCAGTTTTGGGAAGAGCATGCCAGCCCTTGTTGCATAAAGTATTGTTTGCCCTCACTGCACTTACCACAGGATCTTGCCAAAGGACAGATGGCCGGAGATACTATGAAATGGCTCTGGAACTGGAGTATTAAGATTTTGTCTCGGTTCACCAGTGCTTGACACACAGAGCCCCTGATGTTACCTCCTGTTGGGGAATGTGGGATACAGCTGATTTTCTGCTAAAGAGCCCCTTATCTGGGTGGACTTGCTGCTGCTGGCCACCTGCTTGCTCATACTCTGGTGCTGAAATACATGAGTGCAAGCAACATGGCATGGCAGACTGGAACCTGCAGACGTCTTCTGTAAAGTGTTAAAGCACTTTGAGATGCTTCTTGTAACGACGGTGAATCTTCAGTGTAAAGGAATGAGCAAAATGCATGAGAAAAAGATGTAGGAGTGTGAGACCAAGCCACGTCTAGCAGAATCTTAAGAATTTCTGGGTTCAGACTGAATGTTTCAGCCAGCAGTATTTCAGCCCAAACCTTTGAAAGGAACAGCTGTGCTCACAGGAGTAGCCAAATGAAAGGATTTCTCTGAAAAGCCTATTGAGAAGAAAGCGTGCACTGGCTCTGTCTGTCAGGAGATGGATTTCACCTGGTGGCACAGACCAAATGCAGTCCGGGGCTGTCTGAACTGTAGTCACTGCAGGATCAGCTTGAGAAGTCCTTGCTGCTGCAGTTGTTCTGGGGGAAGATATTTGAGGAGATGCACCATGCCTGGGCTGTGCCTCTAGCCTGTGAGCAGGCATGGCACACCAGGAGGAAGTGCTGGGGTTTGGGGAAGTAGTGACTAAAACAGGACAGGAATGTTCTCGGTTGTGGTCAATTGTTTCTGGTGCAAGCTATTAATTGCCTCATTGTTAACGTAAACAGTGCTCTGAATGTGCTGTGTTTTGGGGTGGTTTTATCAAACATGATTTATTTTGCTTTGACTCATCAGACAAAGAGTGTTGGGAAACTGGCTGTGCTCTGGAAATCTTGCACAAGGAAATTCCTCCAACTCTGTCTTCTATAGAAAACATAATTTTAATTTTGAAAAGCTTTGTTTTCCCCATTCAGTTCTGTTTTCCTAAAGACTGACTGAGCCACCCCCTCATTGAACTATTCCTGACCACCATCTGAGATGCCATCAGGTTATCAACTCAATAAAGCCTCAGGCCATTCTCCCTTGCAGTCTTTTGCTTCTGCATTGCAATTTTTTTTAAGCTGTTATGGTCCTGAGCACCCTGCATCCTGCATCTCTTTTCTCTGACTCCAAATTTAACCCAAGAACAGCCCCAGCCTTTGGTTCTCTTCACAAGCAGATGGCCACCAGGGGCAAAGAGAACATATATATACTATATATGCAATCTGTATATAATCTTCTCAAAAACTCACAGGAAATGAGTGGTCAGTGGTGAGCAGGGTGGTTTCTTTCGTATTACTCTTTTGTTTTATCTGGTTTTCTAGCATCACCCTCTTCACAGGCTGCAACGCAGAGTGGCAATTTTGGGAGCCATGTAATTCAGACGGGTGGCAGCAGAGGGGGCAGCCGCGAGGTGGGCTCAGGCGTCCTGTACCCCAGCGGTGTCAGCGCTTCACTCTGCAGTGCCAAGAGATCTGTGCCAAAGATTGCTTCATCCAAACCTCTGTCAGAACACAGAACAGCTGCCACTCTGAGAAAAAGCACGGGCAATAGAGCAGCCAACAAATTTGATAGGCAAATGCCATACTGTGACTTGCCTCGTGTTGAGGCACATTATCCCTCTGGGCACAGAAGGCTGCTCATAAATCAGGTTTTAATCTTCATGAGAGCTGCAGCCATGTCCATGCAAGACAGCAGGAAGCAATTCCCACCAGTAGTGAAGGGACCATCATACAGCCAGTGGAGAGCGGGATACATAGAGAGGTGCTTGACCTGGCTGCAGCCCTCTGTTTTTTGGCTTGCTTTTGCATCCACACAAAAAGGTTGCCTCAGTTGAGTTGCACACTGGAGGAAGCATGCTGTGCTCCCAGCCTGGCCAGGGCAATCCATTGGGAGCGGTGGAGAGGCAGGCTGAGAGCACTGGAGCTGTTCAGCCTGGAGAAGAGAAGGTTGTGTGGAGACCTCATGGCAATCTTCCAGTATCTGAAGGGAGCCTACAGGGAAGCCAGAGAAGAACTCTTCATCAGGAACTGCAGTGGTAGGACGAGGAAAAACAGGGACAAATTGAAAGAGGGGAAATTCAGGTTAATTATTGGGAAGAATTTTTTTACTCTGAGAGGGGTGAGAGGCACTGGCACAGGTTGCCCAGGGAGTTTGTGGATGTCCCAACTCTGACAGTGTTCAAAGACAGATTGGATGATGGGGCATTGAGCAACCCGGTGTAGAGGGAGGTGTCCCTGCCTGAGGCAGGAGGGTTGGGACTAGAAAATCTTTAAGGTCCCTTCCAACACCTTAACATTCTATGATTCTATGTTGTTTGCTTCCTTACACTACACCCAGACTTTCACTTTGTGCAAACATGGCTCAGTGGGAAGGATTCTCTCTACCCACTGAGCCACGGGTAGATGGATGGATGAATGTTGCCTGTTTGGACTTCAGCAAGGCCTTTGACACTGTTTCCCCCAGCATATTCCTGTAAAAGCTGGCAGCCCATGACAGGAGCACTCTTTGCTGGGTTAGGAACTGGCTGGATGGCCGGGCCCAGAGAGTGGTGGGGATGGTGCTGCATCCAGCTGGGGCCACTCACCAGTGGTGTCCCTCAGGGGTCTGTGCTGGGGCCTGTTCTGTTCAAGGTCTTTATTGATGACATGGATGAGGGTATTGAGTCTTTCATTAGTAAATTTGCAGACGACACTGAGCTGGGAGCGTGTCCATCTGTTGGAAGGGAGAAGGGCTCTGCAGAGGGATTTGGAACGGTTGGATGGATGGGCAAAGTCCAATAGAATGAAGTTTAATGAGGCCAAGTGCTGAGTCCTGCATTTTGGCCACAATAACCCCCTGCAGTGTTACAGGCTGGGGACAGTGTGGCTGGACAGTGCCCAAGGGAAAGGGACCTGAGGGTATTGATGGACAGCTGGCTGAACATGAGCCAGCAGTGTGCCCTGGTGGCCAAGAAGGCCAATGGCCCCTGGCCTGTGTCAGGAACAGTGTGGCCAGCAGGAGCAGGGAGCTCATTCTGCCCCTGTACCCGGCACTGGTGAGGAGCACCTTGAGTGTCCAGTTCTGGGCTCCTCAATTTGAGAAGGACATTGAGACCCTTGAGCGCATCCAGAGGAGTCAACGAGGCTGGTGAGGGGCTGGGAACACAAACCCTGAGAGGAATGGCTGAGCGAGCTGGAGTTGTTTAGCCTGGAGAAAAGGAGACTCAGGGGTGACCTTATCGCTCTCTACAACTCCCTGAAGGGTGGCTGTAGTCAGGTGGGGGTTGGTCACTTTCTCCAGAATGAGAGGACACAGTCTTAAGTTGCACCAAGGGAAATACAGGTTGGATATTAGGAAGAAGTTTTTCACGGAAAGAGTATTAAAGTACTGGAATTACCTGCCTGGGGAGGTCCCCAGTGGAGTCATCGTCCCTGGACGTGCTTGAACAAAGACTGGATGTGGCACTCAAAGCCATAGTTTAGTTGAGATGTTGGGCATGGGTTGGACTTGATGATCTGAAAGGTCTCTTCCAACCTAGTCATTCTGTGATTCTGTAATTTCTCCTTTTGTCTAAAGCCTTGCAAGCCTCTGCGACTTCAGCATCAAAATGGCTTCATGAGTGGGAATGGTCTGATAAGAGTGAGCCCATTTAATAGTCAATAAAAACAGATTGTGCCTGCACTGCCAGGGACAAGGACAGACTCTGTGACAGAGCTGGGCTCCTTGAAGGGACACTGCTCATCCAGCTCTCCAGAAAACACACCTTCCTCTGCCTGCATACACAGATGCTGAGGCTCCCCCCCATCATTTCTCCCCAGGCCACATGCAAGGCCTGCAGTCAGGGACCTCAGGAACAGGGCAGCACCCCCTGTACATGCTGGTCACATCAATGGCTGTCAGCACAGTTTCTGTGTTTCAGCAACATTTCTGCAGCAATGGGCCCAGCAGGAATGCTGGAAATCCCACCCAAAATGTGGTACACAAATTCTTTAGACATATGGCTTATAATCCTCTTGGGGAAAAGAAAGGTGATATAGCTTAAATACAGCAGTAGAATGGAATTTTGTAGAAAAATACAACCCTATTCTTCATGTTGTCTCTGAGCCATAAAAATGAGTTCATGAACTTCATATGGAGACTTGAATTTTGCTAAGCTTTAAAGAAAGACATGAGGTTATTTCTCCCATCACACTGTGATGTGTTCCTTTGTCTTAATAATTGTCTTTGTTTTTTGCCTATGAGAACCTGTGAGGGAATAGAGTCAACTTCTTTACACACATTTTACTTAACAGACTCCATATTCAGCTCTAAGATTGCTATTTAAATATAGTGCAGTGGTTGGTGAGATCTCTCAAGGATAGCCCCATCTTCCAGTGTATCATCAGGAGGATATATGTACATCTCCACACAGAGACAGGGAGGGGTCAGCATTTTGTTGGCAGCAGAAACCTGCAGATATGTTCTGCTTTAGCAAGAAAAATAAGAAGTGGTTTTGTTTGGTTTCAACTGCCAAGAAACTCAGCTACTAAGAAACAAAGTGATGTTCTTTTTCATGGCCAAATAATGGAGTGTTTATGTTCTTTATGGAGCAGATGGGAAAGGGGTGTGCCATGTCACTGCTGTCTGGCTAAGAGAAATGGGCTGGTGTTCGGGGCCTGTCAGGACTGCTGCTGTTAAGAAAAATCAGAATTCCATGTCAGACATAGAGATTGATGCAAGCTCTTTGCTTGCAAGAAATGCATTTAAACTGTCACTTGTCTACACTGTAGAAGCCAATTGACAATTTCTCCACTCAAAAAAATCACAGAAAGCTCCTGTTTTCTGTTTTATCACAGCAAATTTTTACCAAAAGGATTATTCCTTATCATCCTGCAGAATTGTTTACTCATCCCATCCTTTCATGAACTGTCAGGAAAACCATGGCCAAACCCTGCCTGGCTGCAAGCAGGGAGCAATGCTCTCCTTTGCACCATCCCACCAAATCAAGGGGCTGGATTTCTCCTTGCCCTTGCCCTGGGGGAGAATAGAGAATACTCGGAGCTGCAATCCTGCTGGCACTAAGCCTGTTGCAGGAAACCAACCACCTATACTTCCACACAAACCTCTTTGGCCAAGAGATTAACCTATCAACCTCTTTTTGCTCCTGCCTGTGCTCTGTTGGACAGCTGCTGCTCAGCTGCTGGCACCACATCCTTTCTGACCAGACTGAGCAAAATAAAACTGCAAAATCGCTGGTAGACTGAATCCCCTCACCCAGATCATCAATAAAGATATTAAACAGGTCTGGGCCCAACACCCCAGGTCCTTGGGGAACATCACTAGTGACTGGATGTGGCACCATTCACCATGACGCTCAGGGCCCGGCCATCCAGCCAGTTCTTAACCCGGCAAAGGGTGCACATGTCCAAGCTGTGGGCTGCCAATTTAATATGGAAATTTGAACTCAAATGTGCATTCAGGATGGATTCCAGACCCTTCATTTGGGATGTTTCTGTTTCCATAGACTGCAGTTATCATAGGGCTGATGGCCAGGACTGAGAGGCAGAGCTCAGGGAAACAGGAGGTCACCAAGATTCCGGGGTGACTGTGAGTGTTGTACTGATGCCTTAAGTTTTAGCTTTCATATTATCCAGACTCTGTACTGCGTTAGTATGTAACTCTGAACTTCATGTAAAGTGTTAGCAAGTTCTCCTCACAGTTTACTTAGATAAAACAATCCTTTTCCAGCCCGAGAACCAAGGACGCCATTGCAGTTCAGGCCCAAAAAGTGCAAACTACAGTGAATTGAGGTGAGCAGTCTGGGGGATGGGACTTCATAACCTGAAGCTGTAATTGAACAATTAATCCCAATATATAAATGAACCAAAACTTATGAAAGTGTGAAAACACATGACACATTGTCCGTCCTGGGTCCATCTTGGTTAGAACCACAGTTGGGCTCTTGTACTGCCCGAGGTGTGTCCTTTGAAGGCCTTTTAATCAATACCTACTTTATTCCTTTAACTCTGTCTAGCTTCTCTTCCAGGGGCCTCTCCAGGCATCAGTTTCTGCCTGGTGAAATGCATGGGGCATAAGTGGAAGCATTGTTCTCAGAAAATTATCTCAACCCAACAGAAAGTTTTGCTATAAAAATAGGGTAAGAGATTCCTTAATGAGCTGGGCTTTTTGAGGCTTTGCAAAATTGAATTGGACTAGGGAATTCCTACTGATTTTTCACTTTACCTTGACCTTTTGCTTTATCCATGTCCTGGAAGAGTTTGTCACCGTGTGCAAATTTCTTCTAAGGCAGACAAGTTCATCCACCAGAGCACACTGTCCAGAGTACACTTGTGCTTTGGACCAAGCCTACCTGTCAGTCATGACTTCCAGGACTTTCCTGTCCATCTCCTACATGTGACTGCAAGGCTGTGCTCTGAGACAGATGCTAGTCATAATCAGGGAAGGAGAAATGTTATTTAATGTGTTTCAATTTCCTTAAATTAAATGGCTGCTCCATAAACCTGTTTGAAAACCAAAAGCCTCTTCCTGCCAGAAAAGGTCATTTGGAAGTTTTTCTTTCTATCTCAATCTGGAACAAGAGATTGGCTAAGGAAGCAGCTACCAGATAAATTTATTTTAGGGGAACAGAAATTTGTTTTGTGTGTCAACCTTTGCTGCCTGTGTAAAAGAGCCATAAAAACATCCAATTTTTTTCTGAGAAACATGGAGTGCAAGCTGTGAAGCCCAGAGGCTTTTTGAATAAAATGAATAAAAAATGCCATCAGTGCATGCCTTATGGTAGAGGGCTTCTTTCTACTGCACTCCCTTGTCTTTTCCAATTAAGATGAGATTAACCTCAGCTTGTCTGTGCAAATACCAGGAATCTTCTTAAAGGGGAGTGTCTCAGCTGCCTCTGCCTGGGGAGGAGACTGGTAGAACACAGAGTGGGGGCTGATGTGGCTCCTGCCAGTGCCTCTCTCTCCCTCCACTGTCTGCAAAGTGAGCAGACAACTCCTCCCAGCTGCTCTTTCAAATGCTCAGTTTGAAAATGAAATAAACTGGTGAACAATATGTACCTTCAGCTAACAGAAGTCTAACTGAATTTTCAGAGAAGAAGAACATTGAACTAGTAGTATCGTTTCCCCATTTCTGTATTAGAATCCTTTTTTAATATGATGCTCCAAGACAAAGCACAAAGTGCTTTAGAAAATGAAAGCTTCTGTAGAAGCAGTTTTTCTGGACAAGAGTGAAATGAATGTTAAATGCCTTGCTGAGTGCTCTTCAGAAGGGCAGGAATGACTTTAAACTGTATGATGTGTTTTTCCTCTGTTCCTATTTGTCCTGACAATTGAAATTAAGGTAATTCCCATCTTTCAACCAACTTCTGCTCTCACTAGTACCATAATATATTGAAAACAGTTGCATGATTTGTATTTCTTGCGTGACACTGACACATTTTTCACCTGTTGATTCAATCACATTTTTTATCTTCTTTGCACGTATCTTAACTGAAAATCCATATACAGCTTTTCTTACTTGTAGAGTTGAAAGTGGGAAGATAAAATACAGTAGAACAAAAGTACAGATTTTAATTTAAGGAATTTTGAAGTAAAAAGGAAAATATTTAAGTGCCTTAGGTTCCTGCAAGGTTCTCCTTTCTGTCACTGACCTGATGGAGGGCTTCTCAGCTGGTAGAAACATAATATCAGAGCACACAATCCTGATCAACCATCCACTGGGTCTGATGCTTTGTAGGCTGAAGCCTCCCTCTGTAATTCCATGGAGCCTTCACCAGGTAAGATGGCATATGATGAATGAGCTTGTTTTGTGAAATGTGGCACTATCCAAGATCTAACTTTGCAGCATTCAAAATCAGCCAGGAACAAGCTACCTCCCAGAAGCATTTTCCTACATAATCTGTCACAAAATCAGAGAGAGGACATCTGTCCCCATGTAACCACGCATTTCTCTGGCTCTTCCCAAAGTGACAAACAGAGTCTTTTGAGTCAGGTGAGTAAGATGCCAAGGCATAAGGAAATTTGGAGATGGAAATAGCAAGAGTTGCTAACAGGGTTTCCAATCATAGCTATCTGCCAGCATGGATCAAGTGCCTGCACACTCAGCATCAGTGTCCTTGGGGAAGATGGAGAAAAATAGAGACTGTTTGGACTGCAGAAACTATTTACCATCTCCTATCATCTGAACCATGAAGAAAATAGATATGTCGGTACACTTTTTTATTTTGGCACTGAACTGGTATCTGACATAATCTCAAAACACCTTTGCAAAATGGTGCTTTCTGCCTTGCAAGTTTTTCTCAACTCTGACAGCAAGCAGGATGGTGAGCAAAGCTCCCCAGCAGATACCTGCTCTCTAACCACCGCCTACCCTGCAGCAGCATGATGTGAAGAGGGGCAGGACATGTGCAGGGCAGAATACTCCCCAGGCAGAGGCAGTGATCGGGGCTGAGGTCTTTGTGAGAAGGTTCCTGTGTCAGGGGCCTGCAGCAGCTGTGGCAGAGATCAGGAGCAGCCCTGCTGGCTGTGTAGCTCCTGGCGTGTGGGCAGACCTGTGCTAGGGCTTGCTGTCACTGAATGGTCAGCATGAAAGGAGAGAGTAAGGGGTGAAGACACTGGCTAATGCTGTCCTCTCATCCCTGGAGAACCTAAGCTATTCACAAAGAGGCTTCTCTGCTCCCGTAGGGCACCTGCTAAGGAGCAGCATACCCCAGCCTGAGCTGAAACAGGACACGGTGATGGTCAGGACCTCAATCTAAACTATTCATTGCTTAAATGTTATCTCTACTATCATGTAAAACCAGAGAGGATAACTCTCTTTGCAAGGACTAACCCCACATGCCTGAAAACTTCAGCACAGTACAAACTGAGGGCCACAAACATCTTTCCAATTAGAACTGTGACTCTGGTGGTAAATGTTCCAGGGTCACTTGCTGTCACAGTTCTGAATACTACACATCCCTTGCCTCCAAAACTCGCTGGTCACAACCCACTGGATGGATGGTCCCTGTCCTGTGCTATCTGTGCCATGTTCTGGCTGACCTGAACCACCGATGCCCATGGATGGCATTAAATTCTGGCAGCCAGAAGAAGTGCTCCCTGACATGCTTACCTGATGTAGCTCTCCTGTCCTCCAGAGGCAGAATGTCTTTGTCTAGCTGTAGCAGGCAGATGCTGCCTTCACTAAATAAAAAAGGAAAATGTCAGTAGCACAGTTTTGGCCTGAGCTGTGGGATTTCTTTCTTGCAACTGTAGTTTGAAGGAACTCGGTGGCAGGTCTGTCACTGGCTTCAGTCAAAACAGGATCCAAACATGGTGTTGCAGATAAGCCTTCTTCTAGGATGAAGTGAATTTAAACCACTGGTCAGAGACATTACTGATTTTTCTGTACCTATTTTTAAGCTTAATTTCCTAAAGAAATTAGGCTACTCTGACCTGATCCTATGTTATTTCCCAGTCCCACTAAATTTTGATCCTCTTGGTGAGTTTCAACTCACTATCCACCTGGGATTAAATTCCTGCCTGCATAAGGACAGACAGGCAGCACTCCAAGGACTGTCATGTGATCTCTGCTCCTGTCACATCCCTGAGAATCATCAGGCCACAGATGTGCACACAGCACCCAGCATGATGATGCTTCTGCCATGGCTTTGAGATGTTTAGATATCAACAAACGTCAAGACAAAAGTCTGTAAGAAACCTGGCTTTTCCTGTTCTTAGTGCTTACAGTTGTTCCTTCTGGTACTGCTCAGCTTTTTATGGTTAGGCAGTGCTGAACTTTGGTGACAAAGAATCATCTATATGGTGAAGTGCTTAGGAGTTGCATACCACTCCAGAAACTGAAAAAACAGAAGCATGTTTGAATGTCTTGGCACCTGAGATATTTACATCAAAAAACAATGCACAGCCATATAGTAGAAACTTAGTGATTGACAGTTGTCACCAAACATTTTGGTTCAGAAAACCAACATCTGAGTTTCTGACTTCTTAAGTATTTAAGATTTGAGTGCTTTGCAGTAAGTCTTTGGTATCTACCTGTTCATGTTCTAGTCATAAGAAGAAATGAATCCTTTGCCTCCCCAAGCCAGGAAAAACGACTAGTTTCACTGCTGCTTTCTCAGTCTTAAAACAGAAGCCTCCACAGTGGGAGTTTAGTTATTGAGTTGATTTTCACGAAAGATTTCATTTGATTTGTTGCAGTCCTTTGCAGTAGCTGCTGGAGAACAGCACAAGATTTGCACAGACAAATGGATGAAGAATATAATTTAGACTATAATTACTCATATGAATACCCTAATGAAACCAACGTCTGTGAAATGGGTGGCTATTTCACATTTAACATCTATCTCACTGCTGTCCTCTACATCCTGGTATTTGTGCTCAGTCTGCTAGGAAACACTTTGGTGTTGTGGATCCTATTGAAATATGAAAACCTTACATCTTTAACAAACACCTTCATCATGAATCTCTGTATCTCTGATTTAGTCTTCTCCTGCATGCTGCCTTTTTGGGTAGTGGACCAGTCCTTTGGATGGATCTTTGGTGAGTTCCTTTGCAAAGCATCAAATGCTATTTTCTCCATTGGTTACTACAGCGGTGTTTTCTTTTTGACTCTCATGACTATCCTGAGGTACTTGTTTGTAGTGAACCCTCTTTCAACTCTAAGATCCCAGACACAGTGCTGTGGTCTTCTGGTGTCCTTGGCTGTCTGGACTGTTAGCATATTGATTGTGGTTCCTGAGGTGATTCACACCACAGTGCAAGAAAACTTGGAAGAGCACAGGTTCTGTGATTATGCTGACGGGGACTGGAAAAAGGTGGACATTTATGTGAGAAATGTACTCTTCCTGCTTTCCTTTGGAGTCATCGTATTCTGTTACATCAAGATACTAATAATCCTCCTGAGAGCAAGATCTCGCAGAAAGCACAGAACTGTGAGGCTCATCCTCATTATTGTGGTGGCTTTTTTCCTGTGCTGGGCACCCTACAACATCCTCAGCTTTCTGACTACTTTTCCATCACCTACCTGCCAGTATGCGAAAGACTCCAACCTTGCCTTTCACATCAGCCGTAAAATTGCTTTCTCCCACTGCTGCCTCAACCCCGTGCTCTATGCATTTGTTGGAGTCAAATTCAAGAGGCATTTGGCACAGTTATGCAGTCTGTGCAGCAATGGTCAAGCCTCCAGCCCTAGGCCCTGCTATGAAGGCAAATTCCAGAATGAAGGGGCATCCGTCTACTGAAGCAAGAGCTATTAGACCTCATCCTGAAGGAGCTTTCAGATTTTGCATGCCATGGATAGCCTCTAATTCTTAGAGGCACTTCCCTGAGAAAGACACACAAATTTACTCTTTGCAAACAGGCTGTGTATGAAAAATAACAAAATATATTTGCAGTAGGATGAAGAGATGAGAATGTCAAGAAATCACTTCACTGGCCTGAAAGTTTTAAGTTTATAATTTCTTGCACAGTGAGATGGATTTTCTCTCATTTATCTTCTCTTTTGAAAGAAAAAAAAATTGCTTTTTCCTTTGGGCTCTAAAACATCAGGTTTTAACATTAACATTATTGCATATCTCTTTCTTACCTGACTCAAAATACTTGTTTGTATATATAATACTTGACTGTATATAGCAATAGACACATAGGTGTTTTTGTGAATTTTAGTGCTTTTCAGTGTTTAGCAGTGCTTATCAGTTTACCCATTGGTCTTTTTTTGTGGGGGGTGATGTTTGTGGATTAACTGTCTTAACAATAGCTATAAGACCTCAGAATTTCTGAAGTTCTCAGGGCAAATGTTCTTTTTATCTTTTGGCAGATAAATATTTAGAAAACTATCTTTGTGTAAAAGTAGTCTTTTGGGTCTGAAATGGAAACTGGGAGAGCCCTAGAAGGACCACAAGCTGTTAAACAGATAGTTCACCAGGATATCAGTTTTCCTTCTGCTACTGCTCTTTGCCACAGGATTCTTTCAGTTTTTGAATATAATTTCAGATGATTGTAGCAGATCAACAGCACATCTTCTGAGCACAGCAGGAGCACATTTGCCTCTAATTGTTCTTTCCCTCCTTTTCTCCCTTTGCCATGGATCTGAGAACAGGTTATAGTGCAAGAACAAATGCCTTTTTAAATAGCAGGATAAAAATGGCTTGCTTTATTTGTAAAATTGATGTCTGGGGGTTTTTTTGTTGTTTTGTTTGTTTGTTTGGTTGGTTTTTGTTTGTTTGTTTGTTTGTTTGTTTGTTGTTGTTGGTTTTATTTGTTGGATTTGTTTTGTTGGGGTTTTTTTTTTAAGATAAACTGATACCCTTCTTCATTCTAGCTCAATAAGTATTTTTCCCCAGGTAGTGTAACATATAGTGCATATTCCAGTGTAGCTGAATGACAAAGTCCCTGGAAATCAGAATATTTAATTCCCAGCATTTATATAGAAAGCCAAAGTAGTTTTACAGTAGCACCAAGCAATGGTTTAGCAACAGTTCTAAGCTACAGTCTGATTTTTTGGGCATCTGTCTTTTAAAATGTGTATGCTGCTCCCACACTATTTCATTTGATCTCTAAAGATTATCTGGAGCAGACAGCAGATTCTTCACAGCTGCTGAGTAGTTTACAAAAAGCAGAAACTTATACAGGCCCATAATACAATATCCTATTTCTGATTATACCCAGAAGCAAGAATACCTAAGGAAAAGCATAAGAATGGGGTGAACATATATGACACAGACCCACACAGTCTTCCTAGGGCTTGCCCATAGTTTCTAGCTTGTGCTTTGGTTCAGCTGCCAGAACAAAGTGTTCATATCATGTCCCTTATCATCACCTTTCTGAACAGATCAGCCTTGGTATCTCACTTACTGCAGTTACTGCCTAAAATGTAAAAACTTAAAAAAGGGGACTCATTAATTCTTCTTCAGGGTTCCAATTCACTTGTACTCAGACAAACCACAGAAAGACAGAAATTGTCATTTTTTTCTAGCTGGTGGAGACCATCCTTTGGGTATTGCTTCCTGACAAGAATCATTTGAAATGAATGTGGCTTCAAAGAACTTCGGGCTGGGGACTAAATACTGTCAATTATTGGAGAGATAACTTATTGAAGGACAAATTTCTTCTATTCTGGTAAGCCAAAACCACTTCACTGGTACCAGCAAATCTCCACAAGAGGAAAATACTGTGACCATGAGTACCAAGAATTCCAACAAGCTGTCATTCAACTCATTGTCCTAGAGCCACATGACTGCGAAATTTTTACTGTTCATATATTTAACTTTGTCTAAAACAAAGTTGAGAATTATAATAGAAGCACAAAGACTGAAATGACCCTCCTCTGCCCTGTTTTTAGCAAATTATTTAAATCTGTTTGTAAGTTCAGCATATTTTGTTACGGTATATCTGAGTATGTAAAAAGAATTCTTGATATTACCCAACTGTATTGCTGCCATAACCAAAGAAACTCAGAACGTAGATATGCTGCCTCCTGATACAATGAAGTAGCACTAATAAACATTCAGAAATTTCAATGGAATTCTACCCTGTGACTATTGTTCTCAGTCTCTGATAACCACCTATTAAGGTATTTTCAGTTGAAGAAGTAATTGGGATTTTTTTATAGGTTAATTTAGCAAGGGACTTCTGAAGGTGATCCACTGTTCTGTGCTTCTCACAGAAGTTTTATCTTCCTGGTCAGATAAAGTTTTATCTGGTCAAACTGATAATCTGCAAGAACAGGGACTCCATAACTCCTCCAAGACCTTGTTGCAATGCTTAATAATTCCTATGGTGGATGTTTTTGCTTCTACACAAACAAAATTTCTTTTGCTGCAACCTGGTGAAGTTGCTTTTTCCTTGCCTTCTCTGTGTCTTCACATTAGAGAATGGAAAAGAGTCATCAGATCTCCCCTAAACCTTGTTTTTTCCTGGGACTAAACCTATCCCAGCCAATTTAGTGTCCTCATAAGTCATGTGCTCCAACTCCCTGTCCATCTTGGTGATCCTCCATAGGGCTGACATCAGCCTGTCAGTGTCTGTTTTGGTGGCCCCAAAACTAGATCTGCTACTGCAGATGTGACCACGAGGATGTCAGGGAGAGTGGAATAAAGGTTTTCCCCAGCCTGGTGGCAGCACAGGCCTATAAACAGTCCTCACTGTTGCAAGGGCATATGTCTGTGCTGTGTTCAACTTTTGGTCTACCCAAAATCCAAGACCTTTTCTGGGAAAGCTGACCTCTAACCACATGTTTAAGAAAATACCCTGTTTCCACTAAAATCAACGATAATTTTGCTTCTGATCATAATCAGAGCAAGAATCAGACTCACAAATGTGTGCAATTTCAGCAAAACACAGCCTGCACTTCTTTACTGCCCAAAGTGTTTTCACTGAGAGTCATGATACCTCCATATTCTCAATGTTTTAAAATATGAAGTTTATTGAAATCATAAATAAAATTTTATTTTATCTTCTCCTTATGGTTACTCTGCAGCTGAAAATGTGCTTGCTTGTCCAGTGAAGCAAAATACTGAGAAGGACAAAGAAAAGTGTGAGAAGTGGAGTACTGTCTCCATATTCAGGAACTGCTCAACTAACAAAACCAAACCATATTTGAGTTTGTTTCATTCCTCCAAACAATGCTGCTTTCTTCCAACAAAGAGAAGCAAAGACAGTATGCTCTTTATCCCTGTGCCACCCATATAGATGTATATAAAAGACTGTTTCATTTAAACTCCACAGTGCAGAGTCTATGTCTTGGCTTTCCCAGGTCATTGCTGGTGCACCTGAACCAGCACCAAACCAGAAAAAAATTTTGGTACCTGCTTTGTCCACACAGGAATGAAATGCAGCCACTTCTGATTAGTGAGAGCTCCTAAACCTGCTGTGCTCTGGAGGAAGTCAGTCCCAGAAGCTGACCTGATATTTAGCAGAATATTCTTCCAAGCTCCTCAGCCACTTTGTCTAAAATGCTGTATTTGCTTCTAGATGTTTTCCAGAGCTTTGCTGGTTCTTTTTATGTTGCCTACTCCCAGCTTTATACCTACTGACAGTTATTTGTCCACCTATTCAAAATAGAATGCAAACAAATGCAAAAAGTGCTTCCAAAGCTTTCACCCCACAGTCACAGAAGGTTTCTGATGATGAACAGCAGGCTGTTGTTCAGTCTACCTACAATGGTATGTTAATCCACTGAGGGTGACCAGGAAAACCGGGAGTTAGCTACCCTAATAAAATACCTCAAGTGCTAGCAGAAGCAAAGCCCTTCCAGTCATTATATAACATCAACTCTTGCAAAAAATTTAAAGAAAGCATGTAGCAGATATAATATTAATGTGAGACAGATGGAAGGAACATTCTATGGACACAGAGACCATCATGAAATACTCATCTGCTATGCACAGGAGACCACTAAGCAGCAATTCAGTTGTTTTTGCTGATTGAGTTGGCTACCTCTATTGCACAGTGAAAAGACTTTTCTCAGCAAGGGCTTTCCTTTGGGTGGGATGACTGCCATTGCCTTTTCTGGCTAGTAAAATTGAAAATAATTCCTATCTAGCCCATCATGGTTTATGAAGAAGTTAATCAATAAATTTTATCAGAGTAAACATACAGAAAAACAAAAAGCATGGAGCAGACAATGTGGATTTTTTTCTAGTGCAGCTTCCAAAAAGGAAAAATCTCTAACATCTTCTATTGCTAAGAAATGAGGAAATATGGAAAATTCTAAGGAAGTGGTGGTCAGCTATGGACCTAGTTGGAAATACCATATTTTTCTCTGAAGAAATTGATGTGTACATTAACAGGCAATAATTCAATAATTAACATCAATAATTAAATATTTCTGAAAGTAGCTTGTTTCTACATCATTAAAAAGAGGAACAATCAATTCTAATTGATTATTTTTTAATGAAAAGTAGAATTTTACACAAACTTTTTGAAAATTTGTCAAATAAAATCCATTGCAGTGAAATTATATGGGATTTGATTTACCATTATTTGTGTTTGATGACCCTGAGATTACTTCTGGAAGACACCCAGTTGCCTAGAGATCAATGGAAAACAAACACTCATTTTCAGCAGAGGCTCCTGGCACTGCTGCATGATTCAGCAAAGCATGCCAAGAAAAGTAAGCCTGAAGGTTGCCTCCAAAAGGTGTAAGACATCCCACTGCATTTCACAAGTCATGTGCCTGCAACATGCATAGCCCTATAACCTGCATTTCTGAGGGCACTAAAATGCTTTTGAGCTACTCAGAAAACATACATTAGGGGAAGATTAATCACCAAAATTTAAGGTCATTTAGTCATTCTTATGTGTGAAGGATGTTGGAGACATGTCAGTGACCAAGTACTACATATATTTCCTCAAGACTCTTAAAAATTTGGTGCTTTGATCTTCAGCTTAAGCAGATGTTTATGACGCTAACAAAGTCACAAGCATTGTGGCGAGAACTGATGACAAACTGCTTGCTCACAAGTTTAATTTAAAATAGTTTATTTACCGAAGCAATGTGGGGAAAAAAAAAGCAAAGGAAGCTTTTCAAGTTTGCACTTCAAGTACAAAACAAGCATAGCCTATTTCAGGCACTGGGAAAGAAATGTCCTTTCAGAGAATCATATGCATTATGGGAGGGATAAAGTCTGAAAAGAGGAAACAGCCTGCCTGTAGAAGGGGCCTGGTGCTGGGAGTATTAGGAACCCCATGCCCCTGTAACCCCCCACACCCTCTCTCAGAAAGCAATCTCTTGTTCTAGTTTCACACCCTCTTTCTCCCAGTCTCTTACTTTATGTGGATATACTAATCTCTCCTTGTCTTCCACAGAGTCACAGAATCAATTAGGTTGGAAAAGATCTCTGAGATCAAGTTCAATCCATGACCAAAGAAATACCGTGCCAAACAGACCACAGCACTGAAAGCCACGTCCAGGGATGGTGACTCCATCACTTCCTTGGACAGCCCATTCCAATATCTAATCACCTTTTCTGTGAAGAAATTCCTCCTAATATCCAACCTAAACTTCCCCTGGCACAGCTTGAGACTATGTTCTCTCATCCCTTCAGTTTAGGGATGAGGATTTTTCTTTCATCAACTGGCAAGAGCAGAGAGGGGAAATTGCTGCATATCAGACTCATCATGCCTGACTTTCACATTTGCCTCGGTTGTCTGCGCAGTTTGATGAACTGATGTGCAAATGAGAAAAAAAAAGAAAAAAAGAAAACCCCCATAAAGGATAGTCCTAAAATCAACAGCCAGTACTATATTAAAAAGTATTGAAACAAACAACAAAAATTTATTAAGTTTGTTTGTTGTTTTTGGTTTTTTAGTNCACATTTGCTTCGGCTGTCTGCGCAGAGTTTGATGAACTGATGTGCAAATAAGAAAAAAAAGAAAAAATAAAACCCCCATAAAGGATAGTCCTAAAATGAACAGTCAGTACTATATTAAAAAGTATTGAAACAAACAACAAAAATTTATTAAGTTTGTTTGTTGTTTTTGTTTTTTCAGTGGTGCCCAGCAGCAGGCCAAGGAGCTATGGCCATAAGCCAAAACGCAGGGAAGTTTCACCTCAGCGTGAGAAAGAACTTTACATTGAGGGTGGCGGAGCACTGAACACGCTGCCCAGGGAGGGTGTGGAGTCTCCCTCTGGAGCCATTCCAAACCCACCTGGACGCGTTCCTGCGTCACCTGCTCGAGGTGACTCTCCCTCGGCAGGAGGGTTGGATCAGGCGTCACCAGAGTCCGGTCCAACCCTAACGACTCTGTGATTCTGTAAAAAGCAACCTTGCGTGAGGGCACCAGAAACACCAGTCTCCTCGAAAGAAAACCACCCCAACGCTGCAGCTGTAGCCGAAAGCGACGATTTCTCCCCCGAAGTCACTCCAGACCCTTCAGCCTTCCCCGCGGCGCTCCGTCCCCGCCACCTCCGGGCAGCCCCGGCGCTGCAGCCACGCACCGCCCCGGGTGTGGGGCGGCCCCTCCTCGGCCTCACGGGAGTTGTAGTCGGGCGGGGAGCGCCGGAGCCTCACCCCGGGCCGCCTCTGCGCGACATGGCGGCGGCGGCGGCGGCGTCGGAGCAGGTACCGAGCGGCCCCTCCCGCACACCCCTGAGGGAGCGCGGCGGGGCCGGGGGCGGGGAGGCGGCGGCGGGCGGAGGGAGCTGACGGGGAGAGGGGGAAGTGACTTCGGCGGCTTCCACTTGTTGCCTCTCCGAGCTCGGCTTCGAGGGGAGGAGCCCCGGCGGGGAGAGAGTTGCCGGGCGCCTTAGGGGTCGGCTCAGCAGTGGGGTGAGCGCGGGCATGGCAGCGGCGCATCAACCCGGGGTGGGCTGGGTGCTGGCTGTCATCGCCTGCGAGCTCCCCCGAACGGGGAGTCCCCGTCCCTCAGGACACCATCTAGACCCAGTCCCCTGAAGTGTCACCATGTCCCCCCTGGTGAGCGCTGACTTTAGGCGGACATCAGCACTGCCCTCTGTTTTCTGCCCTCCTGCAGCTGCAGGGAGAGCGGAGTCACCCTGCTGGAAACCAAACACCCGGCCGTGTCCGTGCCCTCACCCCGCTGTAAAGTGCTGACAGGCACATATTTGCCGCGGCCCTAATCCCACTTTGCCCTTGTGTCTGCAAATCTCCTGCGGATGGATAGGGAGAGAGTTTTGCTGGCACACGGGGCGGCTGGGGCTGTCTCCAGAGCAGATGCCGGGTTTGCAGCCGGCCCTCCTCCTCCGGCTTATGTTGATCCTGGTAATCCAGAGTGAGCAAGGAGAAGGAAAACCCCAAGGTTTTAGTGAAATGGTTGTCTGCCGTCTTTAGACATTGGATTCCACTCGGGCAGAGGTGCTGCGGTGGTGAGTGGGGCTGCGGAGGGGCTGTGCCGTGTTCTGGAAGCGGGTGAATCCCCTGCTGGTGCAGCTGCCCCATCGCAGGGCCCTGTTTTCTGTCCGGTCACTGCATCCAGCCTGCTGCTGATTTTTGCAAGGTTGGTTTGGCACACAGAGTTGGCCAGCTGTAGACTTCATTCTCCTGGTTCTGCCTGTCACTTGAAATCAAGCTTCAAGTTTTAAATTTCAATTTCAAGTTGAAACAGAGGGAGAAGTACAAGGCCTTTGTCTCATTCTGAAGAGTGAAAGTGGATGATTTTTATCCAGCTCTGACTTCGTGTGCTCATGAAGGCAAGCTAGGATGAAACTTTCAGGGTAAAGCATGTTCTCTGTCTTGTCAGTAACATGGCAACGTGTTCTCTCTTACTGCCATGCAGTAGTGTTTTATGTTTTCCAGATTTTGTGATGTGCAAGGCAGTTTCTCGGAGTCTTCCAATGATCCTCGTGGGAGTGCTTGAATTTAAAAAATGTTATAGACGTTCCAAATAGTGTTTCCCAACATTCACATTTAGGAGACTGCACTGCAGTTAAAAAGTTGTATCTTAAGATACTGTGGTGCGAGACAGCTGATAGTCGATTTTGCTCTGCTTGTTGTAGTACACATATGTATATCTGTGCTATATATATTTGACAGCATTTGTTATAAATCTGGTTTCACTACTAATTCTCAAGAACCTGATGGTTATGGAGCCTGACTCTCATGTATAAAGGAGCCTCTTACGTACATTTGATAACAGTGAAAGAGTGTATTACGTTTGCAGTCCCTCTCTCCACTGCTAGAGGGTTACATAAAAGGAATAGGAATTTGTCCTAACATCATGGAGACTAGGTTCCTCAAAGACTTGTTTGGTGGGTGATCAAGACCTAAACAAAAATATAGGGAGAGAAAACTGGTCACGATGTAGTCTGTAAAATTGCAGAAATTATGCAGTAGACACAAGGAAAAGTAATGCTGAAATTTTTTTAATCCAGATTGTTATTTGTTTTTCTTAGTTGATCACATTTAAAAATTAACACTTGTTTATTTTTCAGGTAAACAACAAACTCTTCTACTGTTTTTTACATGTTTTTTAGATTATTAAACTTAAGGGAACTGTAAGAGCCCTAAATGCTTTTTTATTGTTACACATTATCATTTTAATACATTTATTTATTTGTATTACTGTGTATTTATTTGTTTGGTTTTGCCAATGCAAGGACACTTTAGCAGCTTTTATCTAGTCTAGTTCATATTTTGATGTAGTAATTCCATTTTGTCCGTGGAGAGGTGGCTGTTTGTTTCCAAAAACTCTCTAATAGTAATAATTTAAAGTCCTTTGCCCAAATGTATTCTGAAGAAAGTTTTACAGTTTGTAACACTGGTAGAAAGAGCAGATTTTTTTATGCAAAGTGTCTGGATCTCAGTGCAAGCACAGGACCTTGACTTCTATGCCCTTTGGTTTAATACTTTTGCCCATGTTGGTACTCTCTGTTGATTGGTAGTATAGTGACCTCTATATAAATAGAGCAGATATTTACAAACAGTTAACCCCTGAATCAGTCTTGCTGGGAAGGAGGATGAAGACAGGAAGGGTCTTGCTACTGCTACAAGCCAGTTTAGGTTTTGAAAGTGAACTGGTTGGATCAGGATATCCCAAATAACTGGGCTCACGCCAAGCCTGTGTCATCTGTGAGCCTGTCTCCTCCCAGCCACGCAGCATGACAGTCTCATAAAGGCCTCTCCTCCAAATGCTTCTGAATCTTTGGGATTTGTAACTCTGAAATTTCCCCCTTCCCCCCAAAATGGTGACCTTCACCAGAAAACTCAGCAGAGAAGAGGGAGAGAGGAAATACTCCATGCTTCTTGGTACAGAGGAAGGAAAACAAGAATTCTTCCTGTTGACTCTGGGCAGCATGACTCAGTCAGTGGCCTGTCAGTTTGGGTTGTCTCAACCCAAGCGTGGTTTTTGCTTGCCTGCCCTCTATTTGGTCTACATGTGTGTGGTCAAAACCTGTAATTTTCAGTGTTGCCTCTTGGTATTGCACTGTGAGCTGCATATAGGCCAGGAGTTATTCTGGGGAGCTGCTGGCTGGAGGGAGGAAACGTGAGGTGCTACAAGTGGGCAAGACTCAGCACCCATCTGCCAGACTTCCCAAAACCATTAGCAGGAGGAAGCCTTTTCAAGTACTTCTGAAAACAGCTTGGAGGGACAGTGTGCAATGGTAGATACAGAGGTAAAAAGTGCTGCTAAGGAAAGGTCCCATTTAAAGCCAGGATGTAAGGTGGTTGCTTTTAACTATCTTGAAGTCTCAGACGTGGCTGAGATACCTTAGTCAGGTCAAGCTTGCTGAGAAAGTTAACAAGGCTCAGAGACCAATTTTGGAGACCTGAAAAATATGAGATTTTTTGAAGTCTGCAAGCTTGTACGATGAGCAAGTTGTGAATCACCAAATGCTCCTCTGCAGCTGCAAGTCCTCTGGTGTTTCTATTTCTGTCGGTGTCTGCATGGTGCTCCTCAGAGTAGCACCTGAGAGTCATGTGCCTGGCTTGAAGAATGTGTAAGATATTTAAATAGTTGCATGAGTTGTAGAGAGAGAGCAGATTTTGTGCCAAGGAAGAACACAGGGAGAATTGTTTAGGAGAATGAGAGCATGAAGGGGGAATAAACCTTTTCACTTTTGAATGAATTCTGTCTTTTCAGTTCACCATACAGGCATGGAGACAGCAGGGGTGCCTTGTTCCAGGGGGAGTGAAATAGAATGGGAGCAGCCGTGGAGAAGCAAGTCTCTGGGACAGTTATGGTTGGGTTAATTGACAGATGTTGGTAAACAAGATATAGCATTGCTGACATGGGGTGAGGTCTGGCGTGTCCTAAGGTAAAAGGGCAGACAAGCGTGTTAAAAGCGCTTCTTGTTGAATTCCTGTTATCAGAAGGGAGCTCTTCTCTTTGTAAACTGACTGCTTCCTCAAACAGGGAAGTTCTGTCGTCATGAGATAGGGCTGAGACAAGGTTGTCTTTGTGAGATATGTACTAGCTCATCCCTGTGGTGTTGTTTGCAGAAAGTGGTCATTTGAGTTCATGTTGTTCAACAGTTATTGATGTGAAGGGATATCAGAGACAAAACCATATTCTCCACGTCAGGAATCTGTGTCCCTGGTCTGATGCTTCTGTCCTGTTTGGCAAAGTACAGTGTAAGATTTTAAAAGGTTTAAGGACAGGTGTTAGAGTGGAGATCCAGTTCAGTAGGTGCAGCATTAAAAAAACTTGTTAGGGTGCCAACTTTGTCCACTCAAGGTTAAAAATTAACTCTGTCTCATGGAGATCTTATTGTGCCACTGTATACTCTTGTCAGTTGCCTAGTTTTGATCTTTTTCTAAGAAGAGGTTGTAAATACAAGGAATAGGGATGGGATGTAGGTCAGCTGTCCATAGGGACAACTGTCATAGTTCCCCATGGGCAAGATTGCCCAAAAACCTCTAAAATTTACTGATTCTCTTGTGTCAATCTCTTCTGCTGGGTTAGGGGTACAAGCAGTATTTTATGAGTGTCATTAGTTTGTGCTCTTATGTTGTAAAATTCAAATATTCCTAGAGCAAAGGAGCCTTCCCACAAAAAGGCTTTACTATAAGGAGTCCTTAACTATAAAAATACTCCTTCCCTGCCAAGCATTTGTGAAATGTGAGTGTTTTTATGCACTTCATCTAGTTACTCTCTTCTGCTATATTATGATTCTCTGAGAATTTGTTTTTCTGGATGTGTATTTTCTATGAGATGTCTTTTATTGCTAATTGTTTGTATTCCCAAACCATGCTTTTGTCACTGAAATGTGAAGATTTGTTGGTGTACAAAATGAAGGGGTGTGATTAATTTAAAAAGAATATTTCACTTCTCAGAATGGAAACCCTAGCTGGGCTTCAGGCTGCGCCTGCCTTTTGCTTTTAATCCTCCTATTTGTGTTTTTATCAGTCATGTATTTTTGTATGCAGTGTTAAAGCACAAAGGGTTGAGTTGCCCTGTAAAAAGCACATGTGTGCATGACAGAAGAATCATGCTGTACTTTTTATACCTCAGACCCTTACTTCCAGCAAACATCTTCAGCTTTATGGATGTGCAGCTCTGTGTGCCTGCACGGTACAAAATGAGAAAAGCTGCAGCACAGCTGCCGTGAATTTCACTGGGGCTTTATGTTTGCTGCAGCAACATAGTACTAAGTAGTTTTTTCAGACAGCTACTGGAATGAAATTATTAAATTAAATCTCTGCTGTTACCATCCTAAGTTAGGGACTTTCTTTTGCCAGTTCTTCCTTCATCTTTGCCATGAGGTTTGCATTCAGTGTCTTTTGTCAGTGTGTCTTGTAGCCAACTGGATGACCAGGTAGGTTGCTTGGGATTTTTTTCCCACAGTGTGCCTTGCAGTTATCAGTCGGTATCTGCTTTTATAGAACATGTCATGTTCACCCTACACAAAGGAATAATGCAGTTAAAGTTGTGACTCAAAAACATAGGATTTGTCTCAGTATACTCACCTGCCTGTTTTGTTTCATATAGAATGTTAGAAAACGTATAGGATTGTGGGCACTGAATAATTAAAGGTCTTGTGATACCATTTGGGGCCATGTGATGAAGTGCCCTTGTTTGGAATGACTAGACCAGAGTAATCATATTAACAAGAAATGCTTCTGTAAGCAGCAGAAAGTAGTGGATCTCTGTTTCCAATGAATATTTTTTGCAAATCTAATTTACTGTTCATCTGAATTACACCAAGTCTGAAGTGTGAGCCCTGCTCTTACTGCACACTGAAAATACACTTGGGTGGGTGGTGGATTCTCTGATATCAAGCTATAACAGAGGTGTCACTGTAGCATTTTTAACAATTTTTAACACTCTGCTCATGGACATCCTCCCTGCTTCCTGTTTTCATTGCACATGAAGTGTAATATTTTGAAGATGGCTGCCTCCTGTCAAGGTTGGCTAAAATTGACCAATTAATAAAAAAATAAAAAGCTAGCTGCTGGAGATGCAGACATGATGTAGAAAATGAAGAAAAATTTTATAGAATCAGATTAAACGTAGGTCATTGTAGCTACTTCACTAACCAGTTTAATTACAGTCATTATACTTAGTTGCCTGTTTTATATGTGTCTCACTCCCCTTCAGGTAAATCTTTCCTTTTCCTGTATGTGGGCTATTTCCTTTCTGCTTCTTTCTTTAGTCTCCAGGATATCCTCCTGTGTAAAGAAGATTGCCACCCCCACAGTAGCACTTACACCAGCAGGGCAGGCAGGAACCATCTTCAGAGATCAGCAGGCATGGTCCAGGAGGGTGAGGAGGGACTGGTGGCATGCCCTCCTCTGTGCCAGGTCCTCAGTGTAGCTGCTCTGGTGTCATTGCAGCTCAGCAGTTCGGGGCAAGTTAATGCCATCAGCCTTAGCCCAGTGCTGTTGTATAAGAGGCAACAGTGCATCATCTAAAAAGCTCTCAACCCACAGCAGGTCACTCGTGCCTGAGGAATGTATCATGCTGTTTTCATAAAGCAAATATTTACAGGTGTGCATAGTAGGATAGGAAATGCTGGAAGAACAGGGAGTTCTGGAGGAACTAAAGAATTCTGTCCAAAATGTTCTGGAGGGACTATATGAGGTGTTTACAGAAGCTCTTCCTATTTTGAAACATCAGGAAACCAGTTAAGATGCATTATCAGCTTTCTTTGCCATTGGAAGTGAGAGCTCTGCACTCACTGTGGGAACTCACTGCACATTCTGTGGGATGGACTGTTTTTTAAGAACACCTCTGGAGGACCATGGAGGGGAGAAGAGCCTTTCTCCCCATTTTGTAGAGGAAAAGGCAAATAGAAGAAGTTTCAGCACATTTGCCTTATGCCATAGCCCAGGTCAAAAGACCCCCTTCACCTCTGGGAAGAGAAGGGGATAAATGCATGGCTCATCTCTGGGAGCTGATGCGAGGAAGGGGGAAGCTGTGAGACCTTGCTCCAGGTATTGAGAAAAAAGGCAACAGGGAGTAGGCAGAGAAGTGGGGCTGTGCAGCTTCATGCCTCCAGCTGAGCTGTGCTTTCTTTCCAGGGTTCTCACGCTCTACCTAGGAGATGCAAACAGGAATGAAGATGCATATCTTGAGCTGCTTTGGCACAGCAAAATCAACCCACTGGGAGCACAGAGCCTTTTTTTGCATTGTGCCACTGAGCTGTTGTGCACCCATAGTCATTTATTTGTGGTTTCTGGGCATACACACGGATTTTAGCAGCACTAATGGGGCTGTGGAATCTCTGAACTGCCTTAGTCCTGTTGCAGTGAGTATCTGCTTGTGCACCCTGCTGGGAATTAGCACTGGACAAGATCCCGTGCTGTGCCTGGCTGCCATAGGATGCCCAGGTTCCCGCTCCCTGCTGGTTACTGCAAAATAAAGGCTCAATTCCCAAGTTCCTGCTCTCCTAGGCTCTCTGTAGATGCCTGCAGTTGGCCTGGTCACTATTTTCCTGGCATGCCTCTTGCAAAGCCTTTGCATCTCTGGAGCCTTGAATGGGAGGTTATTCTGGCCTTTGGGAAGCACAGGCCGGATCCCCTTGTTGGTCCTTGCTCTTTTCCCTCTGTGTGTGAGGAAAAGCGGTTGGTTTGGCCGCGCTTTTTGGCTTCCATTGCCCACATGGCACAATCTTCTCACTTGAGCTCCATTCTGTAACAGTTGCCAAACTGAACAGATACAGCTGATGACATTGTGCTTAGAAAGGAAACATTGACTCACTGAGTTTGTTACTCTTGCTTTTTTTCAGTTGAACTCAAACTCAGCAAGTCACAGGTGTAGTACTTGTATGGTCTCTGGGTAGCATCGAGATTGGGTGTGTCACATTGTTGATTTAAGGTAAAAACTTGTTCTTGGCAGCACAGGTCAGGTGGTCTGTGCTGTTCTGGTCTTCTGTCCCTGGAGCAATCGTTTGTGGTGGGCATTTTGCAGGCCTAGGCCTTTCCCCAGACAGTACACGGTTCACATGACACTTGTGTCATAACGTAGCAACTGACATCAAAACATGGAAATGGAAACTAGCGTGTAACGAAACACGGGTATGCAGAGAAACACCTGAGTTAGCCTAGTTTCACTTAATGTGCTTCTGTCTCTATGGCTTTGTTAATGTTTGCTTTGTTTCAAACAGAAAAGAGTACAGGATGACATCAGGATCACATCCTAAGCAATACCTTAATACATAGGGTTGGAAGGATGATCTGTTTGATTAATTCAGACACCTACTTCAGCCATGCCAGTTCAGCTCTTTTGAGAGTGAAAGAATGGAAAGGGAAAGGAGATATAATAATGTGACCCAATCACATTAGATTCAAAAGTTTGTAAGATTTTAATTACAATTGAATTTAATTCAGCTTGAATTATAACAAAAGCGCTGTTGTGCAACAGCAATTTTTCTGAAGATTCAGTACTTTGGGTGTTGTCTTTGCTTGAAATTTTGACTATACTTCTGCAGACAGAATTCTGAACAATCTGTGAACAGGATGCTTGGTAAATTCCCTATGTAGTTTCCCTGTTGCTTTTTTTGTTTGAATGATTGTTCCCAGATTAGTGTTGGAAAGTTTGCATCCCCAGGCATGGTAGTTTCAGTAAAGCGTTTGAGGCTTTTAATTATTTTTACCTTAAGAAAGATATTCTGTGAGTGCCAAGTATAACTCATCCTAAGCAAAGAAGGTGGTGCAAGGTATGTTGGTCCAGCCAGGGATGCTGTAACAGAGCTTAAAATAAAGTGGTGTCATCTTACATGTGTAGGGAACAGTGGGTTCTGAGAAGAGGTTGAGAGGTGTTCCTTGTGGTAAAATCACACTCCAGTACTAAAGATTTTAATAGCTCTTGCACATTAAAAATATGCTCCAGTGTCAGAGAGCCAAGCGTGTATCATTTTTGACTCCTTGGTCTGTGCCTACTCTAGGTCTTGAAAGTCTTTCTGAAATGGAAAAGTTGTCTTACCTTTTTACTCTGCAGCCTGTAGGGAAGATCTGGCAGAGAGTTTGGGAGGGAAAATCACATGTCATTGGAACCTCCCTCAGGGTCACAAGATAGATTGAGTGAAATGCCAGCCAGAGCTGAGCTGTGCTACTAACTTTGTTGTAAGTCCAACCAGAGAAAATTGCTCTCTGAGGTTTGTTTAGTAGTTTTGAAAGATATAACTGAAGAAATAACTGAAATGGAAAGTGAAAAATAGAAGAAAATATTAAGGAGATTCCTGGAAAAGAGTTGGCCTTGGAATTCATTACTCAACAGGATCTAACATGCCAAAGCACCTCTCTTCTACTCATTTGAGCCAATGAAGACTTTCATTTATTTTTTGACTTTTACAATTGCAGGTGACCCAGAGAAAAATAACCAGCGTCAACCCGATGGTCATCAAGGATATGAGCTCTGCTGCTTTTCTCTAGATGGATGAAAAGGTTAACAGCCCAGAAGGGGAGTTCCTTTTGTTTCCAAGATGGCAGCAGCTAGTGGCGAAAGCCAGCTGCAGCGGATTATCAGAGACTTGCAAGGTACAGTGAGTGCCATGCTGACAGATACGTTCTGGAGGCCAGACTGCATCCTCCAGGGTTTAGATAACAGAGCAGGAGTTGTATCTTCAGTTGTGTAACTCTTTCCTGCAGCATTGTAGCAACGTAATTAAAAGTGTACAATGTCACTGATTTTTTTTGGTGTGAGACAAGTGCTGTACCTTCTGCAGGCGCCCGAATTCTTAAATTCTTTAAATTTGAACATACAAGAGAAGAAATAGGTTTCAGAATTTAAAGGAAGGTGTGTGTGAGGTGTGTATTGTGAACTACTTCATCGGCATGCATAGAGCTGTGCTGCTACAAGACTTTGTGTGAAGTAAGGAGAAAAGGCCTAAAAGTCAACCTTCCTTAATGGGAACCTGGTGTGGCCGTTGTGGGAAGGGAAAAAAAAACAGGAGGCCAAACCTATCTGGGAAAGGAGACCCAGAGGAAGGGTGTTGCAGAATTACACCTGCTGTTCTTGCTGCAGTGGAACCTGTCTTCCACTAGAAGTGGCCAACCTCATTTTCAAGAGTTCTGTTGCAGGTAGAATTGGTATCAGAGCTATAACAGGTTTTCTGCTCTCTATCTGTCCTAATCAGCTGCCTATATCAAAAGTCTGATTTTTTTTTCCTTTTAATTTTCATTAAATAAACAGTATAAGCACCAAAGCTGAAAATCTAGATCTTCCTGTAACATAAAAAAGGAGATCTATGTGACTACTAAAAAGAAGAAATTTTAATTTGCAAAGGGTTGTTGTGTGGGATTGGGAGCTGAAGCTCACTCAGTCACCTGAAATAAGACCAAGGGGAAAGCAAGCTCAAAATCAGTAATTTCTGATGCTGAGAAGTACATCCTTTTGGGGCTATTGTCCAGGAGGACAATAGAGTGTATTTTGACTTGAGATTTCCTCACCCACTATGGGTGTCCGTTTCAGAGAAGAGGAGTTGCTGTATGCTTGTTTTTTATGTAAATTATTTTTTCACTTGTGTTTGTAACCAGCACAAGCTGAACCTTCCTGAATAAAGCATGGAGAAGATAAATGTGCTGACTGAATGACTGTTCTGGTGTTACTGATCCCCTTTAGCAGATTACATGCTTTGTCCTTTCTAATCAGAATTCTGTTTGTCCTGTGGCAATACCTTAATGTGCACATGAGACAGCAAAAAGTTATTTCTCTTTCCTCTGCTGAGGTAGCAATTAGCAATTGTCTGTTAGCAGGTTTTGCTAAGTGTCAGAAGGGCTAGGTGTGTTTTTAAGTAGAAATAATCCATACAGCAGATTGACACAGTTTGAGCTCCTGATTTCTTATAGGTGGTCTCAAATTGCAAGCTTATCTATCATTTTTTTTGTACTGTCATTAAGACATTTCAGCTAAAAGAGAAAGTCCACATGCAGAATGTCCATGAAGAAAACATTTATTTAGTTGTTTATGGATTTAGTGCTGTATGTCCTTTGCAGTAGCTAACTATTTTGGTGTCTTGTTTTAAAGATGCAGTGACTGAATTAAGTAAAGAATTTAAAGAAGGCGGTGAACCGATCACAGATGACAGTGTCAACTTGCAAAAATTCTCCTACAAGCTTGAATACCTTTTACAGGTAAAAAGTGATTTGTGTCATTTGTAATCCACCAGCAAAGTTTGGCCTTATTTTCTCTTGCTGACTCTTCAGTATGTGGGGTTTAAGTTTAACAATCATAAATATCCAGTTGCGTCTCTTTTTCTAATTTATTCTGTTGTATGTAATAAGGGGACTGAAACATGTGCTGCCTATCATACTTATTTCAAGTGAAAATAAATGTAATCAAAAGGTAGTGCTGGAAGTTTAACTGAGGAATGTAAGGCATTTCTTTATTGATGTGAAAGACCTGAGCTTGATTTTAAAGATATATCTTGCTAAATTATCCTTAAGAAACTGTGGTAATGATATCTTGACATTTTAATCCAAAATAAATACTGGATGTAAGTAATTTATAGAATTTTCAGCAATTTCACTTTGTGAAGTTTTTTTTATTTTATGGAAGGCTTAAGTAAAAAGGCTGATTTTTAATCTGGAGTGCTGCTTTTTGTCCACCCTTAAGGTTTAAGTTAAAGAGGACACTGCTGGGCAAACTGAAATTCAGTTTGCATGGTGTGGTGTCCATATATACTGTAATCATGTCACTGATTGCAACAAATGCTGATTTGAAACAAATGCTAATCTAGCCTTATTTGAGGTAAGGGAGTTTTAATGGGGTTACAGAGCAGAAACTGAAAAATCCTTCGGGATGTGAATGGTCCAAGGTGCAGTCCATCCCCTTGCTGCATTGCTGCTCTGAACATGACAGCTAGAGCAGGTTTTTCTGCTGCATACACATGTGCTACTCCACACTTAATTGCAGATCTCTCAGCAACTGGTTGTGAGTGCCTTGCTCTTGTACAGCTGCTGAATCTGCTGCCGGTCTTTGTCTCAGGAGTTTTGAGTGGATGTGTGTATTTTAAAGAGACCCAGAACATTATTATCTCTTACTGTCAGTTAAGTAGCTTTTGTAACTGCTGGATTGCATCAGTACAGTGCAGTGCCTATTTCCTTTGTGATTGCACTGGCTAAAGCTAAGAGGAGTCATGAAGGCATGCCGCTGGGAGAGGAACAGGATTCCAAGTAGCTACATATAAGTATGTTTCTATTTATATTTTGCTTATTGTGTTTTGTTTTCCTGGTTTAAGTTTGACCAGAAAGAAAAAAGCACATTGCTGGGGAACAGAAAAGACTACTGGGATTATTTCTGCGACTGTCTGGCAAAAATCAAAGGAGCTAATGATGGAATCCGTTTTGTCAAGTCTATTACAGAAGTAAGTATATCAGTTAAGCATCAGAATATGTGGTTTGTGTTTTGCCATGTTTTTTCAGAGTGCAGTAACAACAAAACAAAAGAAAAAAAATACACTGCTTTTAACATATAGCAGAAAACTTGGGGATTTTTTTTCTTATTTTCACATAAAGCATAAAAATGCAATATGACCTTTTTAATAGGGCACTAAATTATGTAGGACTAGAAAGCCTGATTCCTGTTTCAAAGACCACATACACAAGTGAAGGGACCTGTTTGTCTCTGGTTGTGTCCTGCTTTTTCATAAACTTAGTGCCATTTTCTCTGAAAAATAAAAATTAAGTCAAGGGTAGAGCGTGCCATCTTCAGCAGAATTTACAGCAGGATCTGGCTCTAAGTGTAAGATGAAAGGTTCACCATATTTGAGTTCTTTTGAGACTTTTTTTAACTGGTCCATAGAGTTGAAGAAGACTGACTGAGAGCAGCAATTTCATCTTCTGTCTGAACTCTGTTCGTCTGTGTGAAGTAGCATGATGAAATGACTAGGGATGATTGTCATTAGTCCCTAGGAAAGGGTAAGCTGTCAGGAACAGCACAAAAAGCCTTGTTCCTATTAGACTTAGGTTAGTAATAAAAACTTAATCTTGTAAAAACCATGTTATGTCTTCAGCTGAAGGTGTGGGTGAAATGAAAGCTGTGAGAAGCTTTCTGTGTTGGTCCTGTCTGAGTCTTTAGAACTGTTTGAAGAACAGTTTCCTAGTGGGTGGAAGAGGCGATGGTGTGGTGGTGCCGGCCAGCATTGTCCTGATGCTCACTTCCATTATCTGTGAGCAATGCTCACTTGCATTGGCAAGTTACTATTTACAGCAGATTTTCCTGTTCTCCTGGGAATTCTTCCACAGCAGCTCTAGGTAATGTTGTTTTGATCCATCTGAAAGAGAAGGCAGGCTCTGGCTTCCCTACCTTTCTTCTTCTCTTCTCAGCTAACAGTGTTGAATTTTGCTGTTCCAAGGTGAATAATCCAAGGAAGGGCTCCAGATATTTATATCAGTGGAAAGGAAAAGAGGGGAGAGGCACAGAATTTTGGGTTGGGTTTCCCATTACAGTACAACTAGAGAAGTAAGGACAGTAGCTGCTCTTGCCAGAAAAATCCTTTGGCTATAGATGGTGGCCCCTAAATTCTCAGGAGCTGGAGCCCCTCAGATTTCTCTGCAAAGGTGGCTGTGCTGTAGTCTTCAGCAGTCTGTTGCCTGTGGTATCACCTGCATATTGCCACATGTAAAGACTGCTCTGCTTTTTCCTTCTTCAGCACCCCTGGCTGTTAAATTGTTAGCTGATCTGTTAGTATCAGAAATTATAGTTTGGAAGCAGGATATTTTCTACTTCAATTTATGTGCAGCCATAGAAATTAGCTTGTGGAAGACTTCTTTAATTTTATTAACTTGTGGTTTAGAAATATAAACTTTTTAAAAAAAGAATCAATGGTCTGTTTCAGGTAACTGAGCTGGCAGACTTTGGCCCAGAAATTAAATGACACATGGCACAAATATATGTTTGTAATCCCCCTTCATTACAGGTAGAAATCAGCAGCAAATTTTTGAACCTGGCTGGATAGAACATAAAGGTTTCCAAATGTCCTTTATTTGCTTACTGAACAATACATTTCAAACGTGGAAATGAACAAAAAGGAAAGAAGAATAGCAGTTAACTTAAAGAACAGTCCAACTTTCAGAAGCATAAATGCCTCTTCTGCTCTGCTTGCAGTGCTTCTAATATTAGGGTGCACGATATGCTAGAGGGGTGCAGCAAGGAAGCAAATAAGAGTACCATGGAAACTGTTATCTGTTAATTAAACAGAGGGACTTATTCTTGAGAGCAGAGGGTGAGCAGTGAGTTCTGGTCATTCCCCTTTCCCTTTTAAAAGGTGATTACACTGAATACACATCTTTCAAATCTTTACAGCCATATATTGCACCTTAACTAGTGTTTGCTGTCAACATGGAAACATTGTCAATATCTGAATCTCCACCTCCCTGACTTCTAGCAGGGAGCCAGCAGGAGGTGGCATGGTTTGGTTTCCTAGTCAAATAGTTTTGTAGCTGCAGATATGTAAATATTTTTCTCTGGTTCTCATCATGTAGGTTTGTTCTAGTCTTTCCATATTGCTTACAGAAGGTATCACAATTTGAATTTATAAACAAGTAGGAGTAAGGATAGGATTAATTCTGTGGCTTCCAGGGTTTGGGTTGTTTGGGGTTTTTTTGGCAATTCTTAAGATATTCACTGAATATGCCTAATTAGGAAAAAAACCCCACTTGTAAGCTTCTATGCACAGAGTATAGATAGCATCTTCCTGAGGAAATGTTCAGATATCTGCAGGGTGAATGAGGGTGAAAACAAGGTGGTAAATTAAATTTGCTGTTTCTGGGATATTTAGTGCTTAGGGACTGTGGTATTTTGCACTTTGTATCCTGTAGAATTCAAACCAAAAATCAGTAAATAGTGTTGCTTTATTTGCTTCGCATTTCATTCAGGTTCCATTTATAAGGAACATTTTTGTATGTAGTGGGTTACTGAGCTAAGTGAAGGACCTGTGTTACTTCAGAGCAGCAGCCCAGTAACAGCAAAAACAGGGAAGCTGAGGGTATTGCTCTCACTTCACCACAGTGGAATCCTGATCAGCGGGAAAGGAAGTTTGTGTGGCCTTTGAGCCTTCTTTCACACTAATCTTTCAAGCAAAGTTTACAGTAACCTACTAACCTGTGCCTCAGCCTCTCTAATTTGTCTTGGCTTCTATTTTAAATCATAGATGTGTTTGCTTTGTTAGTTGGATGAGCAGCTAGGTGAGAAATTCTTTCATAATGCTCCTCTTCCATTCCTAAATTATTACTGACTTTGATGGAAATCAGAAGGGTAGAACTAATAAGTGTTTCACTATTTTGCAGGACAGAGAATGGTTTACATGTAAAAGTAAAATATCAATTTTTCAAGTCAATAGCTATAAAAAAAATTAAGTACAGAGCTTTGTGATCCCCCTTATGTTGATTTAACAGCTGTCTTCATAAAAAGATCCATTAATTTTGGTCATGCAGCTGTTCTTGGTCTGAAGAAAGAATTAGATTTTAATCAACTGAATGACTAAGTATTAGGAAAGGTTTTTTGCATTGTCTGGGGTTACTGTGTCCATGGGAATGTACATTTGTATATGTGTACATCTTTGTTCTGTGACTAAATCTGTCCTAAAGCTCTTCCACCTGTGTCCATACACATCTTCAGTAACTTTAGCAGTCACTTCTGCCTTTGCTGGGCACACTGAGATTTGCCTTGTGTTTTGAATTGCCCTTAGCATAGTCTGTGCTCAGGTACTCAGTATCTTAGATGATTCATTGGTCCTGTGGTGCCTTTTCTGTTATTAAAAGGTGGACAACAGCCAGCTGTAGAAACAAATTCATTCTGAAAAGATTTCACCCAATGACAGACTTAGGAAGAGGTGTTTCTCAGTGGCAGTTCTTACTGGCTTCCTTTACAACATTTTCCTTTACAGTAGCTTACTTTGAATATTTTGGTGTTGCTTTTAGGCTGTTCTGGCCATGTCTCTACATGATCACAAATTATATTTATTTTCTTTTCATGTGGTTTCTCCCTTCCAGCTACGAACCTCTCTTGGGAAAGGAAGAGCATTTCTTCGTTATTCCCTGGTTCACCAAAGGCTGGCAGACACCTTGCAGCAATGTTTTATGAACACCAAAGTGACCAGGTGAATAGCAAAGTACTTTTAACTAGTGAGTGTTTGCTCAGTGTGATCAAGCAACGTCACCTAGGAGCCATTGAAAGAAATTGAAATGCTTCCAAATGTTTAGCTTAGAGAGCTGGTAATAGGATATGAAGGATCATAGACCTTTTGGCCTGGGTCACTGGTTCATTCCTATCTTGGGCTTGTAAAGATTGAAAGTTATTACAGCTTAATATGTGTGGAGTGGGTTGTCCTGTACATCAGTTTCAAAGGTGATGTATTTATAAGTATTGAAGATCCTGGGATTGATGGGCTATTCATGAGAGAGGATTTGTTTGGATGTATTGCACAAAGCCCCAGAAAGCATTTGCTTATATCTGTGGATGGTCACACAAAGGAACAACTTGCCCTTGGCCAAGAAATTCCAAAGACAGTTTGTATTTGTTTGGAGGGACACTACTAGGGCTTTAAGAAAAAGCCAGCTATTTTCACAATGTATTTAACTCTGGATGCTGCTTTCTGTTCCTCCTTTTTGATGTATTAAATGTGTGCTTTAGGTATTTACTGTGTGATTATCCAGTGTATAGCAAATATTATTGTCAGGGATTTGCCCAAGTACTAGAGCAAAAAATATTTTGTGCAGGGACTCCTTTAAAGATATTTATGTGTAATTAATTACATTTGTTTAATTTCATTGACATTGAAGAGATGGCAAATTGTTTGGTGGATCTGGTTGTTTTAATTTGTGTTTAGAATACTGTATCATAGTTTTTCTGAGGTGGAGTGAATGATGATGTAGGGGTTTTTTGTAAGAGAAACTGCTGCTTCCCTTTTGCCTATGAATGAGTATTACTTCTCTTTTGTTTCTTTGTTTTCAAGTGACTGGTACTATGCAAGAAGTCCATTTCTGAATTCCAAAATGAGTTCTGACATTGTGGGTCAACTCTATGAGCTCACTGATGTTCAGTTTGACTTGGCATCAAGAGGCTATGATTTAGATGCTGCTTGGCCAGCATTTGCCAGGTAAGATGGAGCCACGTTGCGATTTTGTATTAACAAGGACATAAAACACCTGCTTGCTAAAGAATCTGTAAAAGCTCCTGCTTTTGAGGGTAGAAATACTTGTGTTTGAGCAAGTATACACTTTTTCCATGTAATTAATTCAGGACCAAATTATCCTGTTTCTCCTTCAGTATACTGAGCACCAGCAATCAGAGACAATGCTCTGAATTGTTCCAGTGGCTTCCAGTAGCTGCAGTTTAGGCCCAAATCCCAAGCTATTCTCATCTATACAGGCACAAGAATATTTCAAGAGCTGAGACATGTAGTGACTGCTCAGCCAAGCAGTGTGCTTCGCTTGCAGCCATGGTGATCCCACCTACAGGTGGGGATAACAAAACTGCCAGGTCTGGTGCAGATCCGTTCGTATCGATGGGGGTTTCCGTGGGCCCTTTGCTGCCACCATCCGGCTGAGCCATCACCACGCAGCAGTACAATTCCTAAGAGCAAGGATGCCTTGGTTCTTGAGGATGAGGGGAGTGACAGCTACCAGCCCCGTCACCTTTTATAGATGCCTTGGATATCCCAGCCTTTTTTTTCATCAACTTCAGTGGTTGCCAACCAAGACAGCAGGTGCAGTTATGTCCTTTTTTATGTGGTAGTTACCACTGGATAAATCTTACATATACAAGTAGAAACACACGTATATATGTGCTTAGACTTACCTGAGATATTGTTTCTCTGTGTGATCAACAGGAGGACTCTGTCCTCACTTGGATCTTCAGCATATTTATGGAAGCCTCCAAGTCGCAGTTCCAGCATGAGCAGTTTAGTGAGCAATTATTTGCAGGTAAGCAAATTGCAAATAAATGTTTTTATGTCACGATAGATCTTTGGTTGACGTAGTTCCAGAGAACTTAACAGTTTTATGATGATTATGAGTCTTATAATCTAAACTGCAAAAAGCATTTTTAATTAAAAGTAAAGGGAATTGTCTGTCAGCTGCTTCAATTTAACATGCAAATCTTGTTAAAAAAAAAAAATGTTCAGAAGACTACCTGCAGATGTTTTCATTAATCTTTTGGGAAAACAAGCCCCATTTCCTACAAGTTGATATCTTGTAGTGCTATGAAGGCAACACACAATGTCACTGTATATTAGGAACCTGAACTTGCTCTCATTTGAGCACACCATTTAAATGAATGTTTAATGCGACCTAAACTTTCTGATTTTCCCCTTCTGTTCATTTAGGCACAAGAGTTTCCTTCCAGCCCTGATGTAAATAACTCACTCAATGTTGAACACCTTGAGGGCTATGAAGAGATGCGTTTAGAACTTGACCAGGCTGAGCTGAGACAGAGGGAACTTCAAGATCGTATTCACCAGCTAGAAATTGAAAACCAGGAGCTCCAGGCAGCTGTTAGCCTTCAAAAAGAACAAGTACAGGTAGAAAGGGAGAAGAGCAATAACTACAGTGAGGAGAACTCCCGGCTGACAAAGATGATCACAGAGTTACAGAAGCAGTGTGAGGTCTCACACTCCACTCAGAGCACTGTCCATGACCTGCAGAAGTGCCTACAGTCACTGGAACTGAGTGCAGCTGAGCAGCAGAAGGAACACTCAACAAAGGTGGAGCAGCTGTTGACCAGCAAGGAGGATTGTGCCTCAGAATTGCAGGTTTCGAATCAGGAGCTGGAGACCTCTAGGGCTCTGATTGCTGTGAAGGATCTTTGCATTGATGAGCTCAAAGGCAAGCTGAGTTCCACAGAACAGAAGAACCTCAACCTCCTTGCAAAAGTTGATGCTGCCTTGGATGAAAAGGGACAGCAAGCCACAGCCCAGTATGACTCTGCCCTACAAATACAGGCACTGTTAGAGAAGCTTCAGGAGATGGAAAAGGAAAAGGCAGATATGCAAAGACTCAATGATGAACATGCCTCTCAGCTGAAAGCAGCAAGGGAGGAGTTGCTACTGAAAGAACAGGCGCAGAAGGAACTGGAATCCAGATACAGTAGCCTCACTGCTAACTCCAAAGGAGAGAGTGAAAAGCTGATTGGGAGCCTGGAGACCATGGCAAAGGAAAAGGATGCACTTCAGAAGGCGCTGACTCTGAAAGGAAAGGAGATGGCTGAGCTCCAGACCCAGGTAATGGGGTCGCTGGCTCAGGTGGGTTCACTGGAAAAAAGTCTTGAGGAAGCCAGGAAGGAAAAAGAGAAACTTGAGGAGGAGTATAGTAGGAGGGAAGGAGCACTGAAGCAGGAATCCCAGTCGCAAGCAGAGCAACTTGAACTACAGGAGGGTCGCTTAACAAAGGTGAGTCAGACTGTGTGTAGCCTTCAGGAGCAAAACCAGAAACTCGTGTCTGAGAAGGAGCATCTCGGGCAGAAAGTCAAGGAACTGGAGGAGCAGCTGGAGCAGCAAACCTCTGCAGTGAGTGAATTGGATGAGGAGAACAGGAAGCTGAAAGCAGAGAATGAGAATTTGCAGCAGTCTAAGAGGAAGATGGAAGAGAAGCTGAAAAATCTGGAAGCTTCTAAAGCTTCCCTAGAAGCCGATGTAGCCAGGTTGAGAGCCTCTGAGAAACAACTTCAGAGTGAGATAGATGATGCCCTGGTGTCAGTTGATGAAAAAGAGAAGAAGCTGCGGGATGAGAACAAACAGCTGGATGAGGACTTGCAGAATGCCAGGCGGCAAAGCCAAGTTCTAGAGGAGAGGCTGGAGACTCTGCACTCAGAATATGAAGAACTAAAGCAAAGAGAAGAGGCCTCTAAGGAGTCTTATGCCTCACTTGAAGCACAGTTGAAGAGTGCCAAACAGCATAGTTTACAAATAGAAAAGAGCTTGGACACCTTGAAGGAAAGCAAAGGCTGTCTCCAGTCACAGCTCACAGAGAAGGAAGTAGAACTGCAGAGCATGGAGAGCCAATGTCAGCAGCTAAGAGCAGAAGCTGAAAGATACAGGAAGAAAACAGAGACTCTTGAGATAGAAAAGCTCAGTGTTGAAAAGACATGCCTTCATCAGACAAAACTTATAGAATCTCTCACATCAGAAAAGGAATCAGTGGAAAAACAGCAACTACAGCAGGCAGCATCCCTGGAGAAGGAGACAAAAGAGCTGACCTTCAGACTGACCATGAGTGAAGAGCAGCTGGAGGTCAACCGAGGTGAAGTGTCCAGGCTGCAGGCAGAAGTCCTTGATCTGCGAGTCAAGCTTCAGCAGGCCACTGATGAGAGAGAGAGGATGGGAGGTGAGCTGGCAGTTGCTGAGACTGTCTTAAGTGAGCAGAAGATGCTTGTCCAGCAGCTGAAAGAGCAGAATGAGTCTCTCAACAGAAATCATGTGCAAGAACTGGTGCAATGTAAAGAAAGGGAAGAAAAGCTGCAAAAAGAGCAGGAGAGAACAGCCCACGAGAAAGCTGAGCTGGAAGATAATTTGATGAACCTAAAGAAAGAGCTGTCTAAGGTTAAGCAGTATTTGGAAAATGCTAGAGTGGAAAATGAAGAAAATAAAGATCTCCTCCACAGGACTAACACTGATATGGCTGAACTTGGTATTCAGATTTGTGCCTTGTCCTCCGAAAAGGTGGATGCAGAAGAGCAGTTGGTCCAGGCCACAGAAAGGTTCAAAAAACTGGAAGAACAGGCAGCAGAGCAACAGGAGAAGCTGGAGCTTGACATCTCTAATCTCAGAGAGGAGAACAAGAGCCTGCAAGAGAAATTAGAGGAGGCTCAAATGTGTGCCGCAGCTGTCCCAAGTCTGCAATTGCAGCTGGAGACAATAAAGAAACAGGCACAGAGTTTCCAAGAGACCAGCCAAGAAGAGCTGTCTGCAATAAAATTTCAAATGAGCACAGAGATTCTAAATTATCAGACAAAATTCAAGGTAAATTAATGTAATTATTATAGCTGAGGAAGCTGCTTTACCATCTGCTGCTGCAATTACTGCATGAAATCCTAAGGTTTGTGTGGGTCAGGCTCTGAGACTAACACGCAGCTAGCCTTAGCCTGGGAATCTGAAAATGTCTCTGTGCTCATGACCTAGGCCTATCTGAGGTAAAATAACTCTTGAGAGTTTTGTGGACATGTATAGTGGAGAGGAGAGTACTCAGGAGAGTGATGATTTCTTACTCTGGCACTGGAGGTGGCACCTGCTGTCCCTCTGGTCACAGCTGTGGTTGTTTCCTTTTCTTGTGGGAACATTTCAAGACCTGTTCCTCACACCTATAACACTGCTTCTCCTAAGAACTGATTTTGATGAAAGGAAACTTAGACTGAGAGTAGTTGCTTTTGCATTTAATTCCCTCATGTATTTTTGCTTTCAGCTGCTCAAGGTAGCAGCTGGGAAGATCAAAGATTTGCTTCCAAAAAAGCATGAGTCATCCCTGTGTGTATGAAACAGCACACTTAAAGGCTGAAGATTTCATTGTTTGCTTTGCCATTCTGATAAAATGTCTAAGATCGGTGGTTGATCCAAGGCTTATGCCATTGCGTGGGTTTGACTTTCTTTTTGCTGAGAATTGCAACAGCCTATGCAAAGTAACAGTAAAACATAATTAATGTGCCACCATAACGTGAGTTTGCTTGATTCCAAGAGTTGAGTGTCTTTTTAGCTATCTTTCACGAGCCAATGGTGCTGCGTTTATCCCATGCATGGCAGTAAGAGCACTCATAATTCACAGCTGGGAATTTTGTAGGTGAAGGGGTGGCTGCTGGAGGATTATTAACTACTGGCTCAATCTCTCTGCCAGGCTGTCAGTGAGGAGTGTGGGAAAGTAAGAGAGCAACTTGAGGAGCAGAAGCGACAGCAGCATGCAGCGGAGGAAGAGATTACAGAGTTACAAGTAGGTGCTTGATCTGAATTAAAACCAGAGGTGTTTGTGTCAGCAGGCATTAGTGTTACAACTGGGAAGGCAAGCAGCGTTTCTGATGACTGTCTGTGAGTCTGAGAATGCCTTTGTATAAATACAAGTGCTGCAGACAAAATGTTAGGCATCTGACAGCCACTGAAGCAGAGGTTCTGAAAAGCCCAATGTCACTTGGGATTTGTCCTGCCTTGAAAGCTGGTCAGGTTTTATGTAACACCTGGCTATGTGTTCTCTTCTTAAATGAGGTGCAGCTTTCAGATGTATCTTTCTTAGGCCCTGCATTCCCATACAGCCATGTGTGTAGATCCATCTATTTGCAGGCTACAAAGGGCACTGAATCAGAGAATTAATGTGGCTGAGAAATAACTCAGCCAGAAAAAAACCCAGAATTTTTGCAATAAGTTTATCAAACAGTTGAGTTAGAATGGTCATACTGAGTTCTAAGGAATCTGGAAAGAAGAAAGTTACTGGATGTAGCCTTGCTCACTAGGAGAAATACATACCTTTAGAAGCAATTAAGTATATTCCCTGAGGACTCCAAGTTTGGCAGACTTCTCTGGAGAGTCTAGCTGTGAAAGAAGTTGGTTTGCTTTTAATTGTCCTTCATATTCCATATGGGCTTTAATAAACAACATTTTTCTCCTATTTAATTTTTCACTTTTGAAGCTTTTAGGTAGTGGAAAAGCTTTCAGGGTGTATTCTTTTCCCATTATTTTTGAGAGATATTTCTTGATATGGATGCAAAAACTCAATTGACATGGACTAAGAAGTATTACAGGCTTAACACTGTCTTAATGTAGCATGTATCCCTTATTCAGTGTGACAGAAGTAATCAGTCACTAGTACACAACTAATTACTGCCTGCTTATACAATAATATCTTAATTGGTAGTTTGGCTGTAACTGATTCTTTTAAAACATTGTTAGCTGTCTTGGTAATTGTCCTGTGCATGGTTAAGTCTTGTTTTTATGTGTAAGGAAATACAGTAATTCATTTTACTAGGCTGCAAACACAAGTTTGTGTAGAAAGCTGGATGAAGCAAGAGAGCAGCTGTCAGAATCAGAATCTGCTCGGCTGCAGAAGGAAGAGGAAGTGACTTCTCTTAGAGAACTCTTGGAGAGGTAAGTGTTTGGGCTCTTTATAGAAGCTGTTAATTTGTAGGCCAAGCAAGGGGACAATAGACAAAACATATTGAAAATTGCCATGGTTTATGAAATGCCATTTGTCACAGGGTTTATATAGAACAAATAGCACCTGGGCAGTGGCAAGAAATATCACATTGACTCTTCAGATGAGAAACATGGAAATTATCCAGCACACATGAATGCACGGTTTAGCTTTTACTGTATTGTTAATTTAGCTGATATAAATTAATTAAAGACATATTTATAACCTCTTTTTACCTTATAGGTTAAGCACAAAATTAAAATTATATTGGGGTTTTTTTTTAAGGACTGGAAAATTTGTACTTTTGGACAGTTTTTTTTTCTCTCCTCTACGTGAAGTTTCAGGGAATCAGTAAGAATTATCTGAATGGGACCACATCCTGCATGACTTTGTCAGGTCTCTTATCAGATTTAATAATCTAACTCAGGATGTGTTTTCAAGGTCTGTAATGTGGGCCTGTGTGGTGTGGGTAAACTGGCAGTCAGAAATAGATCTTCATGAGGCGTGGGCTCACACAGAGTCTAATAGGTTAACCAAAGCCTGTGTATTTTTGTATCTCTGTGCTGATATCTTCCTAGTATTATTCCTAGTTGGTAGCCATCATAAACTTTACTATAAGCAGGGCATCCAAGAAATTGGTTGCTGGCTGTGTTCATTAGATAATGGATCTATGTGCATTTTCAGCAATGCAGAAAACTGGGGAGATTCTGTCTAGTTCTAAAAAATATGTACGCTGAGAAAAAATTCACTGAAACTACCTGTTTGTCAGGGTGGAGGAGCCCTTCCTTCCACAGGGAAGACTTGAATTTACATGAGCTAAAAATTATTCTTAATTGCCTTTGTATTTGATCAGGATCCAAAAAGAAGCCGATGAAGCAAAAGAGAAGATCCTGGATTACACTGAGAAGCTCAGCAAGGTGGCAGCAGACAAAGATAGCAGTGACCAGAAGTTATTTGCTGAACTGGATGACCTGACAAGAACAAAGCAGTTCCTTGAAGAGCGTTTGATAGAACTTATCAGGTTGGCATCAAAATAAACAGCAAGCAGAAATTGAAATCCTTGCTTAGGATGTTCAAGGATACTGCTTAGGTCATCCAAGCTTATATTTTCAAATTGAGGATACAAGTAAATGCTACATATTAGCAGTTGAAATTTTGCATTTCCATAATACAGTCAAAAAATGTAACTCAATAATATCTCCTTAATTTGCTGTTTTGAAAAAATATGTAGTAGTTCTCTTCATGGCATGTGTTCTTCTCCCTGTCTTTGCAGAAGCTTCAATAGATTTTTTGATCTATCTTTATGTCTGAAAGCCCCTCAGAATTTTAGGAGCAAAGGAATTTTTACTGTGAAGCTTTCTCCAGCATTCCAGTTGAAGTTGGTTAACAATAAACCACTGACAAGTTCTATGTGTTTTTCTTTCTTTTAACTGTGTCACTGCAGAGATAAGGATGCTTTGTGGCAAAAATCCGATGCTCTGGAGTTCCAGCAGAAGCTTAGTGCAGAGCAGAGGTGGCAGGGGGACACAGAAGTAAATCACTGTCTGGACTGCCAGAGAGAGTTCTCATGGATGGTGCGCCGACACCACTGCAGGTCAGTGCTGAACTGTATTGCACTGTTCAAAAATAAAACTCAGTATGATCATCTACATGGAGGAAATAGTTCTTGATGTTCACAGTTCAGTGATCAAAATTATTGATACATGACATTGTAGAGGCTGAAAGAACACATGTGCTTACAAGGGGTAAGACATTATTGGAAAGATCCCTTGACGCGTATTAAGACAAAGATCTGGATGCAACTCTCACTTGGGGAGTCAGTTAGTTATCTGGAAACTAAGATAATCACATCCTGTACAGTGTGTTTCTTTGATGGTCTGTGCACTGCTCTGTGCTTGCTCTAAGCAATATTCACCAGGATGGCTTTGCTACTGTGATGGAAGTATTCCAGAACAAGTTTCAACATGCTGCACAATTATAAATCTGTTTACTTACACTAGGTATGTTCAGAGATAATTAACTATTGCAGAGTAATCTTTGTTTAAAGTGGATATTAAATTATTTTCCCTACAGTTAGTATTAGTTATCCAATCTAGATTTATTAAAAAGTATTTAAATGGGTACATTTTAGGGTCCTAGTGATATGTTTGGTTTGGGTCTTTACTGTTCCTTATCCTTATGACCTGACTTGTCATGTAAGGAAAGAAGGAAGCACTGGAACTGTTTCCATTTCATGTGAATGTAAACAACATTCTGTAGGGATTAGTGAATGGTGAAGTCCTTTTGGGTAACAACTTCCAAATTACTCATTTCTGCTAAGGTCTCTGAAAGCTGCTTGTGTCTTCACCCGATAATTATTTAAATTATTAAGAAAAACAAAACCATTAACATTTCCTGAGTAGCAGTCATCCCTGATGGATGCTTTTCTTCCTGAAAATCTCAACATGCTCATTAAAAAGTAGTTGACAAGTTTAATACTGTGAGACTTCAGAGTGGAGAGGGCAGGAGGGATGAATGTACACATATGTGTCCAATACTGGAGTTTTTTCCTTTCTTAAGGGAAGAGGGGTCATTATGAAGCAGAGACATACAGATGTGTTTTTAAACTCCTTATAATCAAATCAAGATTTGTTCTGCCTGTCTCTGAGATTTGGCCTGTGTAGTATTAAGTTCATTTCCTTGTTATGCACTTAATATAAATATTATTTATTTGCACTGTATATTTGTGGACATTTGGTTGTTTTTTTGTGGTTAATTTTTTTTTTTGTTTGTTTTTTTGGTATTTCTAGTTTTTTCTGTTTTACCGGCTTATTAGGGTAGCAAAGTGTAAATGTGTGTTTCTGTCCTGTGCTTGTCAAGAAGACTTGCTTCACTTCAGAAAGGAGCATGGTCTGTTATGAGTTCTGCCAGTGGGTGTAGCTTCCATGCTTTTGCAGAAAACAAGACCATTATGAGAGAGCCTTAAACCATGTCATGGATATGTGTCCTGTCTGTATGTGGTACTTTTCTAACACCTTTGGTTTTGAATCATTTCTAGAATGTGTGGCCGCATTTTCTGCTACTACTGCTGCAACAACTACATGGTGACAAAGCCTGGTGGAAAAAAGGAGCGTTGCTGCAGAGCTTGCTTTAATAAGCCTAGAGTCATTGTGGACAGTACAGATGACTCTGGATCCAGTGCCAACCAGGAAGGATCACCAGCTTCATTGGAATCGCCTGTGTCACCGTCTGAGAAGGCTTTTGGTTAGTTTATTGTTTGCATGCTGTGGAGAAATAAGTACAGTTCTTTGACCGTCTCCAGGAAACCACATGGTCACCTCCTGCTCCACTGACCTGCAGGAGGTCATGGAGTGTTGTCAGGGTGGGATTCTTCCTGTCTTTGAATTTGATTGGTATTGAGACAAATGTTCATGTATATGAACTGAATGTCAGTCAAACCAAGATTTTCCATTAGTTCTAACAGTTATTTAATGCTTCTGTAAATGAAGAGGAATGGCCCAGGCTTCCCCCTTAAGTGTTTTGCTTGTTTGTTTTCCATACGACCAGCTAACAGTGTTTATTTTTCTTCTCATGTTTTTTTTTTGTTTGGGTTTTTTTTGGTTTTTTTTTTTTGGCACAGCTGCAAGTGAAGCCTCTAAAGCACCAGATGATGCAGCTTTTGATATAATCACTGATGAGGAGCTGTGCCAAGTACAGGAATCAGACTCTCTCCACAATGAAAGTCAGATGGAAAGAGACTCTCTGGATCAAAGTGTGACAGATCTGTGAGTAAATAGTGCTTCTCAAAGAGGGGACTCTTTGGGATTTGCTTTAGAATGTTCTTCCTTTTCCCCCATTCAGTGAGAGCACTCAAGCTCTGTGTAAAGTGAAGACCTCTGTTCCCAGGCCGCATGTTCAGTAGAACAGCACGAGATAATTTTGGTCTATTTGCACAGTCAGCATTCAGTCTAGTAAATCTAAACCACTCCATGGTCTCTCTACACCTGCTTCACCACAACACAGCAGAGCAGTCCCAGCTCTGTGCTGTCCTCAGGCCAGCTGTCACCATTAAAGTCAGCATTCAGCCTCTCTGTGTCTGTAAAATTCCTTACTAGCTTAGAGATGACAGCTTACAGAAAAGAAGAATTGTGTAGCTACATCTGGCACAAGTTTGTTCTTTTTTTTCTTAAGAAAATGGGAGTGAGTGAAGATTTCAGTAATTTTTTAACATCTACTTCTGCATAAATTACCAATGAAAAGGATTTAAGGCCATCTGAATATCCAAATATTTGGTTTGCAAATTACATTGTAGTATTATGGTTTAATGTGTATCCATTTCTATGCAAAATATTGTTTTACTATTGTTCAGATATTTTCAAATGTTTTACAAAAATTCTGTTCTGTAAAATTCATTGTCTTTTGAGAAGATAAAAAAAAGAGCAATTTCACCTAAATTATGTATATGCTTTGCTTCCAAGCAGAAAAACAGAGAGGATAAATCTAAATGCTAAACTGAAAATAGTCACAGACTAAATAGTCTGCTGCTGAGAAAGCAGACCTAGACTCTTGCACTCAGCAGACCTATTTCCGGTATAAACCACAATGACTTGCAGTTTGGGTTGAAGACAGACAGTAGAGATTTGTTTATTTGGTAAAAAAAACTTTTCAAAATTCTACGTATTTGTTTATTGGTAAATACATTAAGTATATTCTGCCTACTTTGTATACAGTTAACACTGATGGTATATTCCTGCTTATCATGTGCTGGGCAGACATGAGTGAACTGAGCTTCACAGTGCCCTTGTGAATTGGTATTGCCTTTGTTTTGCAAAAAGAGAGTCTGGGGAATTTTTGTTTGTTTTATGAAGAAAAAAGTGAAGTGTACTAGTTCTTTTAATTCATGCTATCTCCAGCAGGTATATTACAGGTGAGATAGCTCTGGAGAAAACAACCAGGAGAAGAGAAATAAGTGTGGGTCACCATTTGTTTTAATTAGAGATTGGTCTAAATTCATCTTGTCTGACGAAGCATTCAGACAGGAAGGAAGGATTGCCACTAACAAGGGGATACTACTCTTGAAGAGCACCCATGGAACAACTTACTTGCACCATATAAACTTTTAAAGGTTGTCCAGCTTCCCTTGTTGTCACATGATAAGCAGGAGAGCCAGGAAATGTTGCTTTATCCTCCCTTGCTTTTTGTTATCAGTTTCATGAGCAGATGGTAAAGTCCTACTGTGGTTGTACTTTGAAATTAAAACATTCTTTGCAGAGAACATTAATGACATCTGCCTTTTCCCCTAACACCTGTAATGTTTGGAAGGTCTCACTAGCCTGAGCCCTGGAGAGGAGAATGGCCTTCTTGCATTGCAGATGACTTGAGCATCTCATGTTGATTGTGGGTTTGTGTTATGGGAGAGATCTAGAAATTGATATGGGAGTCAGATGATGGTGTGGTGCCTGTGGTGCATGCTAAAGAAAAATAGCAGGGCACAGTGTTGGTTGTGAAAGCACACAGGTTTTCTCACTTGTTTCTGTGGTGAGGAGTACACGTGTACCCAAAGCTTGAGTGTCACTTAGCACAGGAGCAGGAAGTGCAGCATGAGATACTTTGGTTGATTGTGAGTAAATGTGCCAGAGCCCGCTGTATTGATTATGAGCAAAGGTTCTGCCAACCCTCTTTCCTATCTTTGACAGCAGCCCATGAGAGATGTACTGAAAATTTTGCCCCATGTTTTCTCCCACAGTTCAAGAACATGCAGTTCAGTGACTCTCTGAGATACTGGTGTGATTGCTGCAGATTTCTTGGCTGTGCTGGACTGACCAGCTTGAATTTCATGTAGACTTATCGTTATTCTTTTTCTTTCTAAAGTGTCCAGCTAAATGTGGCCTGATTTCTAGGTGAAACTTCATATAGTTTCCACTGGCATTCCAATAATGTTCTCTCTGCATGAAACTGAATATTTGGAGTAGAATTTGCTTAGATATAGTGTCTGGAGAACACACAAAGGATCCGAGATTGTGGTTGCTAGATTCAGGTCTGAGGAAGGCATATAAATAAGTCAATTTTCAAGCTAAACTTCTTTATTGAAATCTGCTGAAAGTAGTGCAAGCTGTTTTGGTTTTGTCAGAGATTTGAACCAGCTGGTTGAGCTCTAAAAATGAAGGAGATGAGGAGCCAGGAGAGGGAAGAGAAGGGAGGCTTTGCTGTCCAAATAGATCTACTATTGACATGCTCTGTTGACATAGTTTCTTATGATCTCACTCTGGCTGACAGCAGAGATTTTCACACTGACCATACCTAGAATAGAAGGTGTGAGTCCTTGCTGGACTAAAAATGGAGGTTGGTCCTCAAAGCAGTGAATTATCTCAAAGGACATTCCTGTTCTTATTTGTCCCCCTTTTGGTGACTACTTTTACTCTATTTTTCACTTGGTCTCTTCACTTAGCCCTACTGCTGTTGTTCTTTCCTTGAAGTAACATGAAACATCTACAACAAAATTACTTCACAACAGCAAATTTTGAGAGACTGCCTTTATTGGTGCAGGTCAGTCAAAAATCATTTAGAACTCACCTTAGTCATCAACTGCAGAGGTGTGCAGCAGGATAAAAGAGACGACTGTACCAGCATAACTCTGACTGACCTTGAAATGGCTCATTCCTTAAAGTTAGGATTAAGCAGCAGGTTTGTTATGTGTGTTTGGATCAACTTGATCAAAACCTTAAAAGTGAGAAGCTGAGATTAATTGTGCAATTGTGATACATCCTGCTACTTCGAGGCTCATGGGTTTTCTTTTCAAGTGTTGTGTTTTTAAACTCTTATTTCTAAAGCATTCACTTTGCATATTATGTTCTAAAACAAAGGGCCCCAGGATAAACCAGTGCACTGTGTTTCCATTTTGTCCTGGTTTGGGCAACAAATGTTGCAGCAGCAAAATCAAGATCATAGACAGCAGAAGAGTGGAAAAAAACCCAAAGTTGCCACTAGCCTGATACAGGAACAAGGAGTTTATTCACGCCTTGGCAGTGGTAGAAAGAACATCTCAGCCTGTCTGCACCGTGGTTGCTTGGGTTTGGATTCTTTTTTTTCTTGATGACTCATAACACTCTTTGCTGACCTAATTACAACTCATGTACTGGGCAGGGTGCAGTGGAGCCAAAAGGGGAAAGTGAACATGTTCCAAAGCATTCCCTGCCCAGTGCAGAACCAGCCAGGAAGGAGAGGGGACAGGAGCACCTCTTGCCAGCCTATGCTGGCAAAGCCTGCAGTGCAGTTGTGTGTTGAGATGGCATCTTTCCACATGTAGTCACACCACATTCCTTCCTAGCTTTGTTTTCAAGGATATTTCACTGTGGGAGAAACAAGAGATTGTGTAGTAAGGAAAGGATTGCCTAAGCAGCTGTTTCCTCAGGGGAAAAGTGGTGAGATGGACACACTGCTGCCAAAAAGAGTCAGGTTCCTCTGAGCTGCAGTGCTCTGATAGGAAGACCTGGGTATTAATGGGGAGCAAAGGAACATCCAGAGAGTGTGGTTTTTGCAAGGATGGTTTGAAGCAGTTAAAATTGGTACTTCAAAGCTGTAATGCAAAGGACTTTGACCCTTTGGGCCAGACCCAACCCTGCCTTTATTACAAGCAGCCCACAGCTGCATAAAGTCCTCTCTTTGCTCCTCTGCAACATCTCTTCTTTCTTTTCCCTATTCCAGTCTCCACACCTGTTCTACTACTTTCTGCAAGAGCTTTTGCACACCTTCCTGCTCCCTGCACATCTTTTTGCCTCCAACTGGGAAGTGAAAAGACCAGAGGTGGAAAGGGAGAACTAGTGGAACAAGGTTGGAGAACAACTAAGGAATCCACAGTTTCATGACAAGGGAACCAAGGTGCCAGGAAAAACAGACTGGAAAGATGTCATGATGCAAAGAATGTGTGGGGAATTGGGGTGTCAGAGTTTGCATCTGCAGAAACAGTGCTCAGTGTTGGAGCCCATGTGTGTATGGTATGATATCCCTGGTGTTTACAAGGGGCCTGGTATTCTGGCAACATGAGCTCTGTTATCAGATATAAGATTCAAAGATGTGTATGGGACATTCAGACCGTGAACCTGATATTAGATGAAAGGCTGATGAAAATGCTGCTTTATTACAGAATTTTTAGATGAATGCTAAAGGATTTCGTGTACAGACCTTGTCCTAGATGGTAAAAAACCCCAAAACATCCAAAAAAACCCCAAACACACATGAAACCCAGCATGAAGATTGAAATATATAAGTTTTTAATCCAGGAATTCTCATTAAATGAATGGGCTAAACTAAAATATGTAGTATATTTGAAACAACTCATAGAAGCTTTCATTAACAAACACCATTCATAGAAAATCAGCAGGCCAGAGCTTTGGAAGTAAGGAAATTCAAATTACCTTTATGTCATGAAAAGTGGAGTTCTATCTCTTTTTTTATTATTATTCTTTTTTAATATCTTCTGCACTGCTAATTCAGTTACCAGCTTGGACTGAAAATTCAGGAAGCAATGAAGTATCCTAATGAAAATAGGTTGGTTCTCTTTTACTAATGGTATTGTATTTCCTCTTTCACTCAGGCTCCCTACAACAGTATTTACAAACAAAACAAACAGAAAAAAAGAAGCTGAAAACAGTTGCCAGATTTTCTAGGCAGTTTTATAATGGGTACATGCCTGTGGCATCTGCACTATATAAAGCAGTAAAAGGTTTAGAGTATTCCTCTTTGGTGGTTTGCCACTGTTGAGCTGTAACTTGCCATTTGGCACATCTTGATTGTGTAATAATTTTGTATTAGTACTTACTGATTTTCATTCCCATGAAGAAATAGAGGGTTAAGACAGCCCTAAAAATAGGCAAGAGCTTTTGTTACGGTAATTGCATATTTAAAACTGCTGCTCAGTTTAAAGTTCCAGTGTATGATCTTTATCAATCTGAAGACAGTGCAGGGTATCTGGGTAAGAATAAATAGGACAACTACAGAAAATACTTTTAGAGATTTGTTCTTTTGAAGACTTTCAGCACACAGTAAGATTTTACTAATTAGTGAGTAGCAGATGAGCATGGCTAGCATGGGAATAAAATAAGCAAGAGTCACTTGGATCACTTCAAGGTCCAGTTCTGTGCGATAGTTTGGGTATTCTTCCTGACAATGCCTTATCAAAATTAACACCTTCCAGAAAACAAAGTGTGCTGCAGCAAATGCTTGTGAGATCACCCAGGTCAAGACAGAGATTAATTTGCCCCATGTGATTCATTTGGTTTGAGACATGTGCTTTGGTGGCAAAAGTAACAGCAATAAGCTGATCAAAGGTGATAGACATTGGAGTTAATGTTTAAGTTTATACAAGCCCCATATAATATGACATGCCACAGTGCCTGAAGTCCACTCCTGAGCAGCAGAGTGTGCCCAGAGTGGCACCATCCAAAGGAAAAACCCGGTCAGCTAAAGCCACGTTCAGCAAAAGTGCTGTCAGTTTCTGTCAGTGTCTTCAGTTTTGTGTACATACAGTTTTGTGTTTCATATTTCAGAAACTTAGTATGACAAAGTCCAGTGCATTTCCTGCTAGGCCAAGGATGAAAACAACAAAACATAAGTGGCAGGAAGACTCTTATTACGAAAATTCTCATTTCCGTTTTCATCGGGATCAGTGATGAAGTTATAATAGAAGTTAGCAGTATCTGTAGTTCCCATGTTGCCTTCTTTTTAAAGGCAGCCTGGAAGGAGACATATTGAGATTTTTTTACTCAGCAAATAATTAAATCCTAATGCATCCAGGAGACAGACAAAGTCCTGAGTGCTAACAGATAAGAGTTGTAAAGTATCCATGACAAACAAAAGCAAATCTATTTATTTGCTGAAGAGGATTGTCTTGACAGTCGAGACCCAAACACAACAGCTGGTGGATTTGAATGCATCATCTGTTACCAGATGTATACTGATGGGGACTCGAAAGCATACTCAAAAGACAATTATGAAGAGACTTCTGAAAACAGTATAAGGATTAAGCTTTCTAATACATCAGTGATTCAGTGCTTGGATTGAGGGTTTATGGGGAAATCCATGAAAGAAATAGGATTTGTTTTGCCAAATTTACCATCTAGGCTCAGGTTTCAGACTCTGAGCAACAGAGTTATTTGGCTTGGGTTGGACTTGTCCCAAAAGGAGGCAGGGTTTGAGTCTCAATGAATACTTCAGAACTTGTGGTTCAGTTAAACTTCATTTTGTTGTTTAGATGTTAGTCACATCATCAGATGGCAGCACGTCTTTCTTTCCCCACGTCAAGTGACTTGCTGAAACATGGAGGATTTTCGTTAACATTTGTAGTACTCTCAGAGGGAGGAGAGACCAATTCTCTGTCAGCCCCTTTCATCACACTCCCTCTGACGTGTTCATGGGGTTTTGCAGTGTGAGCTCTCCCAAGTTGAGAGGTTTGACTCCTTAAGCCTCTCCTTAACTCAGGGCTGTTGCCAGCACATAAAAGTAACAGCCCTAATACTAGTGATCTTTTCAAGCTGTTTACCTGGTGAATTAAGTCGTCTGTGAGATAGATTTATCAGCTTTTTAAAGATTTAGCCCAAAAGCTATATACCCTCTCTCTTGAGCTACGAAAACCATGTTTCTGTGAAATTAATCCTACTGCAAGATATTACTCAGCATAAGATGAGCAGAACTCACCCCTGAATTCTTAAGATTGGCTGAAAGGCCTCACCCAGTGACTTCTAATGTACAGCAGTTCGAGTGTCCCTTGGTTCTGCAAGAGAGGGAAGCACTGCTGAGAGAAATGAGCCCATGCAGGCAGAACTTTGCAGCAGCCTGTGCTGGAGTGCTTCTGGAACTCTGACACTTAGAGCAGTGAGCTTGTATCTCTGACTACTAGAGTTTGGTACCTGCAAATGTATGTAAAGAAAAACAGCACCAAATGTGACTTATTTCTGCAGCACCATTTATTGAAAGAGCATTACTGACACAAGAAATGTAAGGCTGCATAATGATCTTTAAAAACTGAGTTCTCCCTTGTGCTTCATTGCATGTGATAGCAATTTCTCTGCCTCTAAGAAACAAACTGGGAGCAAGGTGCTAAATATTTACAAAGTGTTCCTGTCAAACAGGAGAGCAATATATTGTGATAACTACCTGCTTTTATCAGTTATTTTCAGATGCAGAATAAGGTATGAGGATGACACAGCAGTGGCTAAGCTGTGTGGTAACATGGGGCCTGTGAATTTATCCCCTATAGGGAGCGGGCTGAGAGAGTAGCTCTTACTCCTGGATGGGTCAGTCTGAAGAACATTTGATTGTAAAGCTGTGAAGGACCTTGGGTGCAGAAACCCCCCTGGCTGCAGGGAACCTGCAAGCTCTGGGATGGAGCAGCCTCTGTGGAGGTACAGGCTGGGCAGGGAGGGCTGGGTAGCAGCCCTGCTGAAAGGACCAGGGGCTCCTGGTGGGTACTGGTGTAAACTCAGGCCAGAAACTACTTCTGCTGTATCTCTCCTCTAATTCTGCCTCAGTTTCCCTTAATAGCCTCTAAAGAGCTGTGTGAAAAGAAAATTCAAAGGTGTCTTAACTAGTGTTACCCACAGAGTTGGCTGTAGCCTTGGTGACCTACAGGCTGCAGTATTTGGGCTATACTGGCAGCAGCTTGTCAGTATTTTTAGCGTTTTCTGGTCATCTGTTTGCTGCCTCCTGCTGGGAAGGGGACTTGAAAGCATGCTGGTAATCCCTAATTGCTTCTGAACATTTTGCAAAAGCAGTGTTTGAAAGCTGTCCTCATCTCAGAGCCTTTGCCAAACCTCTTCCGTATCACAATATCAAAAAAAAAATTTTGCACGTTGTAAATATTCTTTTGTCATGATTGTTTCCCTAGCTTGCTTTCTCTGCACTGTCTCTTGTCTTGAGGATAGAGTGTGACCAGTTTTAAAGCTGGTATTTTGTATTGTTTGTTGGTTGTTGTTCTTTGTTTCATACAGGATGTAGCATAGCTAAGTCATACATACTTTTTTGAGAAATAGCTGGGATTTCCTTTGTAGCAGTAAGCAGCTCACCCATAGCACACAGTGATGGATCTTCATGTCCATTCATCTTCTTTTGTGGAGTTTTGCAGCTGTCTGTGTTATGCTTTCCCACCTCAACATATGCCAGGATTTCCCCTTACTTCCCATCCCTTTCCCACCCATACCCCTTCATGCAAGACACTGTCTTGCACCCTGTTAAAAACTCAGTGAGCTCTGTATCCCCCTTGCTCCATCCAAATCATGCCTCTGTTCTTGCCCATGTCAAGGGCTGTCTGTAATATCCTTTCTTCTGATCCTTTACTGCCCTCTTTCTATTTTTACTGCTCTTTGTTGGGTTGGAGAGGAAGGCTAAAAGCTAAGTTAGGGTGCCTGGGGTGGGTCTGACCTGCTAGATAACAGCAGGCCCAGGGAATCATTGGTGCACTTCAGCATAATGCCTTTGATTGTTTCTTTGCATTTTCAGATGTGTTTGCTGGGCTAAGCAGCTGTTAGGGGCTCTGTACAGCGTCCAGTCTCCGTTTCAGGTTTCTGCCTTTCACTCAATTCGGTAAGACTCTCACCTGGATGACAGAAGTTCTCTCCAGAGATCACTGCACTGCTGACAGGCAGATGGCTTCTGGGATTTCACTGCTCAGCCACATGAAGCCCACACCTCAGACACGTAGCTACAGCTGTCAGAGCTCACATGTTTGTGAAAACAGAAAACTGCTGAGTCCAGATTTGAACCAGCTTTTTTCAGGTTTTAGTTTTAAAAATTACTTCTAACTTTTAACTCCCCAAGCCATTTATGAAGTTGGCCACAGTATTTTTAGTATTATTCATTAGAAATGCTTTCCACGTATAAGAACAGGCACACAGGACCAGACCATCCACCTTAGGGACAATGACCAACAGTTGCCTCAGTTGCCTGAGCAAGTGCATAAGAACAAGCATGAAGCATTAATTCTTAAAAATGCTCTATCAGCTTCCAACTACCTGTATCTTAAGGCTTTGCTGAATCAGAACTGTTGTCTTCTTGCTGTCGTGTCTTTTCCATGTTTCAGTTTTTTCTGCTTTTAGCCCCACTTCATTTCACTTTTAAAAATAAAAAGAAGGGAAACAATTCAGATTGTTTAAATAGATACACCAGAGGGTGCATATTTATAATCTGGGGACCTGGCAAGCTGCAGGAACATCCTTGGTGCTGACACAAAGGGTGAATGGTCATGCAAGAATAAATTCTCCTGTCAGGGGAAAAATGCTCCAGTTACATCATGATACTCTCTCTTATATTACAGCCTACCAGATCTTAGTTTAGACTGTTAGATTCAGTGAGATACCATAAAGAGAAGAAGGATTTTCTTTGTGATTATAAGGCACTTTGGTTTAATGCACAGATTAGGAGACTTTTCATTCCTTTAGCCTTAGATGTGTGGTGAATGTACTGATTGGAGCAGCCAAGTGGCAAGCTAACCACCTAACCATGTGCTGGGTTGCAGCAGCAGGAATAAAGGAAATCATGTGTTAGAGGAGAACAAGGAACACGCATTGGTCCTGGGATTTAATTTACATTTCAGGTTTCCAAATGAAAGGTGAAATGAATGGATCAAATCAAGAACTCTAATGGCATTGTGTAGTAAATAATGGAGTTTGACACTTCTGGAAAGCCTGTAATTGTGTCGTGCTCTTGCTCTGCATGAATTCAAGGCTGTGAAATTAAAGCTGTGCAGCTAACATGGTGGGATGGGAGACTTATGTGGATCACAGCATGAAGCCGATTGCTGTTCCCCCTGTGCAAGCAAAATATATGTGTAGGTTTACAAGCTATAGTCTAGTTTTCTAGTTTGTTGTTTTGTTTGGGGTTTCTTTTCAGAATCAGTTTTCTGGTCTGCTTGTATAAAGATAGTTAACAAATTATTTCTATCAGTAAGTATTTGCACAGGTGTTGTACTAACATTTATGGACCAACACATTGTAAATATTTAATTGCTACATTCCTAGTACCTGGTTACAGCTCAGCTTTTGGCATTTAATCACGACTTCGAGTCTCCCATGCACATCCCAGCTGTCTCCTTAGGGTATTAACAGTACTGGTGTGACTCTGAAGAAGTCAAGAGTTATTCAAGAGGCTGCAAGAATAAAAGAACAGGAATATTAAGATACAAAGATCAAAGAACAAGAATATCAAGGAATATCATCAGGAAATGTCTAGCCAGTGGATGAACTTCAATTTGCAGTCATAACAGTAAATTCATCCTGTTTCCGAACAATAATGTCACTGCACTAAACTGACATGATTGCATGTGTTGACACAGTATATTCAGATGCTGCTCATAACCACCTGAAGGAGATGTTTTCCCCTGCTCTTCTGCTCAGCAGTGCTGCTTGTAGAGCAATATCCCATTGGATTTAAAAGAAAATGCTAAACTGTGCATTGGTTTTGAGAATTGGTCTACAGCAAGTGTGGTAATTATGCTGTCTTGGGGCATTACTGCACTTGATGGTTCAGAAGCATATATGGTATTACATTTCATTAGATTCCGCTGGTATTTGGAAGAAACCAACCAGCTGGTCCCCTGTAAATAAGAATCCTTAACATTTCTTCTTCTGGGAATGACAGTTTAATTATCTCAACCTGCTGGAATGCAGAGAAAGAAAACAAGAATCAGTCAGAGAAGCTCTAACTTACTTGGAAACCATCAACATTTGTTTCCTGACTCTCAAACTCATCCTTCTCTCTGTGTCCAGCCCAGGTGTTTCATACCTGGTGCTACTCCAGTGTTCACCCAGAGCATACACCTTTTTTGAGGTAAGGAGTGGATAGCAGATTCTTCCCTCTGCTTCACTGCTCACTGGGACACATCATGGTGTGGAGGAAACATCCTGCTTTGTCATCTTGTAACAGTATCTTTGGTGTATTTGTGTTTCAGTTATGCAGTATTTTTTGTATGAAAAGAAGACACATGGTAGCAATTATACAGCAATAGAATATATTTTGTGTACAATTGTCAGAATAATGGACTGGATAATATGTCTGTAAAACACCTCCCAGATTAAATCCAGGGAGACATCCTTTTGCAAGCTTTGTTTAAGGAGCGAGTGCAGACTGTTTTGCTTGTGCCTCCCCTTCAGGTTCCCACCTGCCAGAGAATCTTTAAAACCTGTCATCATCTCAATAGGAAATTTATGTTATGCTTGCAGAAAATATTTTCTGGATGTATATATGTATTCCTCTTAGCTCATGACACCAGGATAGGAACAGTTTTAAGTTTGTGCACCGTGGGAGCAGAAGGGGGCCACGGTTTTTCCCAGTTTTGTCACTAGAATGTGCCATGTAAGAATCCTAGAATTTGGTATCAGGACTATCAAAACATTTCTATTTTAGGAAGGCATCAGCATGCAGATTGTATTTGATCAACTACTACTCAGAGAATAATGATTTTCCTTCTTTTCCTTGTTCTAGAAACAGCACGTGTAATTCTTCAACCTTTGATGAATCCGAAGACTGGCAGGTTGCTCAAGATGCTGAGATATGCTTGTTGAAGTCAGGAGAAATTATGTAAGCAGAACAATTTCATTGTTATAGGTGAAAGCATAAAGGCTGAGCTCAGATATCAGCTGTGTAAGCAGCTCTTCCAGCAGCCTTACAGGCTCCTGGAAGAGCTGCTCACTTGTGTCCCACGGTAGAATTGGGTCTGAGGAGGACAAGAGGGTGTAACTCAACCACGCAGAGCAGCAGCAATGAGCCAGCTCCTCTCTCTTCAGTCCTAGAAAATGTCAGTGCAACTGGGGAAGAAGGAAAGATGTAGCTCCACATCACATGAGAAAACATTTCCTATTTTTATTGCAGGAATTGCTGTCAGCATGAAGGGGGTTTAGAGAGAAGGCTGTGCAGTTCTAGCAGTCTCTGAAAGAAACTGCAAGAGGAAGTCAGGGATTGCAGCTCTAGCTGGACCTTTGCCAGAGGGTGGGAATTCATGGCCTTTGGAGCATGTATCTGTTATTTATCAGTGGCTCCCCAGAATCTGTTTTGTCTGCTCTGGGTGATCCATGCCATAGCATAAAATGTTCATCTAAACCTCAGCTCAAGCTCTGTGTGTACCATGTGCACACAATTCTCTGCATGTGTCCTGCTCTGAAATTCCTAGCTACATGCAAAAGTGATACAGCATGTCACTTGCACAGCCAAGAAGGGAATCCAGTGTGTGGAAATGCACATGTCTTAGAGTATTCACCCTTGCTCACTGTCCCCTTAAACCTAGCTTTGAAGTTTTACCTTAGTTATGGGAAAGACTTTAAATTTTTCACTGCAAGGAGATAAATTAGTCCATATTTCAACCTTGTTGCTGCTGTTCAGAGATCAAGGTACATGAAGCAGTAATTAGAATCACAGCTGGGCTGTAAGGCAAAACCAAGAATGATACTTAGTTATTAAAATCAAAGGTCGCCTGAGACATGACAGAACTGTGGTTTACTCTGATTTCATTGATTTGCAACCAGTTTATTTGGCCTGAAGAGTGACAGATGAGATTAGTTTTAGTTAGGGTAATGTAGGTGAGATCCCACGGGTCTTAGAAATTACAGATTTCCCCTGAAGAAAGTGACCAGTGTTCTCCTGCTTGAGGGCCTCACTGTTCACAGTCTTAAAAAGATACCAGAATGAAGTCAGCTCATCTAATGCTGTAGGGCTCTGCATCATCTAGATGCTAAGAATTTCCTTTTTAACTGGGAGTATTTTGAGTCAGTTTTTTTTTGCAGCTTGGTTGGGTAAAACAGCCCCAGATGTAGAGTTAAGTGCTTCAGAACAGAGCTGCTGTTCACATTCCATCCATCTGTCCCCTCTGTCCTCCTGATCCCTCCTGTTTCCTGTGCAAATGTTTATATTCTCCTAGGAGGGTGAATAAACCAGGTAACTTATTTTTTGTTTAAAAAGAACAGTAGAGGGCAGCACTTCTTGCTTATTTGTAGCAACTCTAAAAAGCTTTATTCCAGCACTGCTTTTCTTTAGTTGAAATGAAATAAATGAGCAAATTCCATTCCTGTCAGAGCAGTAAAGGTTCTTAATATCAGTCAGCTTTTTGTAGTTTTTACCTTCGTCTGAGGCTGAATTTTATGGACCTGTCCCAAATATGCTGTGGAGTCTACCTGAAATAGATGGAAAATAAAAATGAATGATGAGTGGTTTTGTCTGAGTAAGTGAATTGGATCTCTTCAAGTAATCATATATTTCTCCCTCACAGGATGAAATTGCCCCTTACAGTAGAAGAGATCATGAACTTTGGAGAAAGCAACAGAGAGCTGTTCATCAAATCCAGCACCTACAGTATCATTCCCATCACTGTTACAGAGATGGGACTAACAATTAGCTGGATCTTCTCATCAGACCCCAAAAGCATTTCCTTCAGCGTTGTCTATCAAGAGTCTGAAGACACGCCGCTGGATCAGTGCAAAGTAAGCTCTTTGTCTCCTTGTCAGCCTTGAGGTTGTAGTGCTCTACACTCATCCAGCTACAGGAATTGACAAGTATTGCTGGGAAGTCTTCACCAGACTGCCAGCTGCTGTTGCATTAAGGATTTGTTTCTCCAGTTAAGCTGCAGTTTTGCTAAAGGCAAAGCTACATCTTTAAAGTTGCCTGCAAAAGTTGAGTTGAAAAGCCCTGTAGCTTCTATTGGTTGCATCTGAAATTCACCCGGTATTACTAAGCAAAATTGGACATCCAAGTCTGCAAAATTCTTTTTCTTTTCTCAGTTTCATTTAGTTTGTGAACTCTTAAAGGCCGGTTTTGCCAGGCTCTTGAGTAGAAGCCACAGGGAAACAGATAAATTTCTTGGTTTACCTACATTTCTTACAATGAAGCTTATGCTTAAGTGCCTTGAGGGTGTGCAAAATCTCTTTGCCAGTGCCCAAGGTACCCGGTTTTATATGTGCTGTCCATATTTCATGAGGATTACAGATTAAGTGAATCTATTTTACTCAACCAATTGCAAAGTTTTGCTGAAGACAAGGCAGCTGTTGGTTTAATCCACCATGGTAGGGTGAACTCTATGGCTGTGATTTACTGGGGGAATAAGACATTTATATAGCTTGTGTTAATTCACTACATGGTTATTAACTCCATGTCAGATATCTCTTTTTCTAAATCTGAAAGCTGAATGAAATGTGAATGCTGCTTTTGTCTTGATATATTTCTTTAGTAAAACTTTGTGTTTTATAGGTCATCTTTGATCTGTGTCAGCTGCTCTTCTGACAGCTGTGCTAGGGTTTTACAGCAGGACACACATAGAACCACAGATACACACACTTTTGCTGGAAGCTCAGATAAACAATTAAGATTTGCTGAGAAAGCCTATTTTATAACATAGGGAGTATAAAAACATATATTAAAAGATATATTTAGCTATATCCTGCTCTTGGATATATGGATTTAATGTACCAGTTGCTGAAGTTACTAAAGGTTCTTAGATTAACATTTAAAAGTTCAGGATTTGATTCTATCTCTAAAGCAGAGCTGAATAGCCATAGGTTAGTGCTGTAAAGATATAATCAAAGGAAAGCAGATGTCTCACTGTGAGATTTTAGTTTGGGTGAATTTTTAATGCTAATCAGTTATACTAATTAGTTTTGCAGGCATAGAAGCACTTTGGGAGTTTCATGATGGCTGAAATAAAGGTTTTCAGGAAGAAAATGCCAATTTATAGGGCAAATAGTAAACTTCATTTTGATTTGTATTGAATTCCAGGTTCTTATCCCTATGACTCGCTGCAACTCTCATAAGGAAACTATCAGAGGACAGGTGAAAGTCAGAAATGCTGGAATCTACACGCTGATATTTGACAACACATTCTCTAGGTAGGTCCTAGCCAGGTGTAAAAGGTGAAATAAGTTTGATTTTACAGACTGTGGAACTGATCACATGTACCATTATTCTGCCACTCAGAAGTAGGTATAAGAAATTCGCTTGCCTTTTATTCTTAACAGGTCCTCTTATTCCTGTTCGGGTTTTTGTTTTGTTTTTTTTTACCCCCCCACAGCAGAACTCCACTCTTCTTTCTGAACCTCTGGGAGGATTAACAGAAGTAAGCAAGTAATTTGTGACTCATTCCAAGACAGTTTAGTCAGGATTGTCATCTTTTTAACAAGAAACCTGACCGCCCTTGCAAAGGCATACTTCTTTTTGATAATACTGAATTCTTTGCCCAAGTGTAAACTGAAAGACTGAATATACTTTTAAAGCTCCCTCTCTTGTTGGCTTCAGCTAATGTGATCTTTTTGCTCTCTTTCTTTCCTTGACAGGTTTATCTCAAAAAGAGTGTTTTATCACTTGGCTGTTGAGCGACCTGTCATCTATGATGGAAGTGATTTTCCATAGCCTTTACTATACTGTCTATTTTTAATTACATTTTTAAGATATGCTATTATTTATGTACATGTGTAAGCATTCTGATTACCACTGTGTTTGAAGACTTTGAAACTATGCAATAGTTCTAATGCACTTAAGAGGAGATGTGTACACTAAAAATGGAAGCCTTTTCAGGAACACTAATGGTTCTGTACTGTGTACAGATTGCTGAAAAGCCATGTTGTTTGGTCTAACAGGTCAATAATAACCAGTTTTCTTCAGTGAGGAGAAAAATAAGCGTGGAGGTGTCTAAATGCAAACTGAAATTCTCTGCTGAAAATGGAGCTATTTTTCTTCCAAAAATATCCTTCAAAAGGAAATTTAAAGAAAAATGCCTATTTTTGACCTCTTCACTGAGTTGTAAACATAACCATCTCTGTTCTGCTGTACTGCTCTTAGAGTCAGAGCAGCAATTACGCAATACTTCAGTCTTCACAGGCAAATATTATAATCCATCTAGAATTTTTTATCTTTTCCAAGTTTTATAAGCAGCAAACCATAGGAGTTTTATACACTTTGGGCTAAGATTTGCTAAGTCTTAACTGGCTTTTTCCAATGCTTTGACACCAAATACCAGTTACAAAATAATAAGCACGAAGCAGCAACTCCTTTCACTTTGGCTCACCGTACTCGGCACGTTGGAACCCAGTTGCTGTGGTGAGCACCAGTGGCAGAACGCAGAGCATCCCTGTGGAATAAAGCACTGCTCACTGGGTGAAATTGGGAAGAGGAGCATTCTTTTTTCCTGCCTTAGCACCTTAGTCATCAGCATTCACAGGAAAGCACAGTTTCTAAGGAGATCAGCAGCGTCTCTCTCTCTAGACCACGTGGAAGGCAGCGATAACATCAGAACCGGTCTCAAAACGTCCATCCAAAATGGAATGCATATCCAGGCCTGGTGAACTCTCCACCCAGTGGTGTTTAGTGTATTCTGTCCCTTTCCTAAGCCTTGCAGTCGCCCTGTCCAACTGCTGACTTTCCATCTCAGATATGGGAGCTGTTAACACTGCCTTTTAAAGGAAGACTGGGTTCTCACTTAGACAAAACTGCTATGCAAAGCATCTGCTATCTGTATAGATTTTCAGCTTTTTGTCAAAAATACCTGAAAGTAGATTTCTCTGTATAAAAAAAGCTTTCTTCCAATAGAATGGCAAAACATTTGGCAGGAGAAATAAGAAAATCTCTTTCTCCCAACCAGCCCTCCTCACAATTTAAGTGTGTCAGATTTCTCATGTTACTGTTCTCCCAAGGAAACGTCAGACCTGGAGGGTTTTAGTGCAGCAGTTGGTAGAAGATCAGCACAACCTGTGAGGAACCCTGTAGAGACTTGGTGGCAGCTGTTGCTGGCATACAGGGGTCACACAGGTGGGAGACAAAGATAAAGCATGAGAGGAAAGAAGAAAAAAGGGCAAGCATAAACTGAAGCAAATGATTTGGGGAGAGGAAAGGGGGAAAACTTGTAAATGTAAAAGCAAGGAGAGGGAGTTGGAGCTCAGCTAGGGAAGGTGGTCAAGAGAGGCCAGCTGGTGTTTATGTTTTGCTGGTCCAATCCAATACCCATAAGGGATCTCCCACCCCAAAAGACTGGTTGTTTAAAAGGTGGAGATCACAAACCAAGTGCTGGACATTTACACAGGAGCAGCTGAGGCAGAGGGAAATTTCTGATCATAGATAAGAAAATAATTGCAGTTAAAGCTAAAGGTTGCTCATCACTTGTTCCAGTTGTTAACAATATACAATACAGTGATCTTGAAAAAGATTGTGACAGAAAGACTACTTTTCATGGAGCACCTAGGATTTAGGTCTCTGGCTCATCGATGGCATTCCCTTGCCTTCAGCTGCCTTTTTCCCCATGGTGGTGATGTGCTCCCAACCCTCTGCCAGGCAGAGTGGGCAGTGGAAGGTGCCAACTCCTGACGGCTGCAGTGTAGTTAAGCCCTGACCTGGTTGTGTGCATGAAAATGAGATGGAAGAGAGACTGACGTGGGCAATAAACAGCAATAAATGGCACGGATCGGTTAATGAATCACAGCATATTCCAGTCTTGAAGCTATGTTTTATATTTAATTAGGCAAGAAGAGATTATTTATTGCTTAAAATAGAGTACGGTGTACCATATGCTATGCAATTTCACTGAGCTGTTACCGAAGTCTGTTGCAATTTTCTTTTAAGCTTTTAGGTGTGGTTTTTAAAAAGACTTTGCTGTTGTTTACTTAGAATACTAATTTTACTGAGATATCTTTCTTAAAATGCCAAATGTAAGGTAAAGGGACACTGTCAAGTATCTTCGGCCAAAATATGACATCTCTGTTAAAAGTATTTGAAGTCTCTCTACTAAAAATATTTTGACAGCCTTGCCTCTTGATTTCCTTTCCACATCCACATCTTGAATTTTTTTTTTATCCTGTGGCAAATATTTTTAAGCCCTGTTGATGTACCTCTTAAAATAATTGTCTCCATATTGTAAACCAGATGTTTCCCTGGAGGTCTGTCATGTAGACAGTCCTGAGACTGGCTGAAGCCTCTGTTTGGGAGAAGAGGAGGAAATCCACTGGATTGTTCTCATTTAGCATTTTTGAGTCTTTATGGTCCCTTTTCTTCAGGTTTTCTTGCCCTGTGAGAGAAATTTTATGGCTTTTTTTTTTTTAATCTCTCTGAAAGAGGACTAAGAGTGGGAGTCAGAGCCTGTAGTATAAAGATAAAAAGAAAATCTTTGCTTCTGACCAAAGACAGTACTTAAGGAGAAAAAAGTTTCAAATGATGAAATATCAGGCTGGTAAGGTGCAAGTGGACAGGAGTGCAGCTGTACAAGGAAGCTTCCCAGGAGCAGTAATCCCATCATAACAGCTGGAAGAGGCTGTGCAGAGGCAGTACCTGACATTAGTAGAGACATTTTGTTTAAATGTCCCATAGAGTTCATTACTGGAATCATGGAAACACAGTAAAGGACATTGCACAAGGGCAATCTTGTTCAAGAGATTATTTCATTGTGCAGGAGATTATTTCATTCAAGCACCTCATTCTTCCATTCATAAAATGCTTGTTCATGTGAGCTATGCCAGCAATGCTGAAAAATCTATTTATAGGTTCTCAGGTGATTTATTGAATTGGGCTTTTTATTATCTACAGGAATGCAATAAAGAGAAAAATATTTTAAATTGATCATGAAATTAACTGAAGGAGATGTCACATTCAAAGGACAAAGAGATTATACATTATAGTCAGCATAAGCAATTAGATATCTTTCTGCGTGCTGGAAAGGGTAAGGAGATATGGAGGGTAAGATTTTTTTGTTAAGAGGTTTATGTGAAGGAAAGAATGTAGCTTCTTCAAGAAAATGACAGTGTTCCTTTACTCAACATTACTCAATGTTTCTTTATGAAAAATAAAGGAGGTCTTGCACAAGAGTGTACCACGTTACAAAATAGCAAAGCTACAAAAGCCTGACTTCTTTCCTAAACCTGAAATTGCACTATAGTTTTAATTATGCTCAATCACTGAGGTTGTAACTTGTTCAGAAGCATCTTTTGGTCTTAACTGCCAAAGAATTGCAAGCCCTGTTCACATCAAACTTCCTGCTCCAGATATGGGAAAAATCCTGTATACCAGTGTCTGTACAGTTACAGAAATGTAAACGGTTGTGTTGGAATGTTTTTCTTGATGCTTTCCTTTTTCCCCTTTTTTAACCTCAGGAATTTAAGAATAAAATTCTTTATCATTGTGAATGTTTGTCCCTTTTTGCGTTGTAGAGGTAGCTTTGTGTGGAAGATAAATCTGATGATTATATAATCTACTTGGGGTTTTTATAAAATTTATATTGTGCCATCCCCTCATTTCAAAGCTACAATTACTAATAGAAGTTTCAGAGCATCTCCAAAGGCATCTGGAGTCCTGGTTCCACATTCAGAAGCTTCCCTCTAGGAGAAGCTTCAGCAAAGTCTAATCTGGAGTATGAGGGACCTGAAAAGAGTGAGTTTTACATACAGCCAATACCTGTGTAAGTGACCACACCTTGCTGTACCTCAGCTCTGCATTGAAAGTCTTTGTGTTCATCTCCAGTAATGCATTTTTATCCATACTGGTTAATACCCCGTCCCTTGGTGCTCAGGGAAAGGCTCTCCCAACCTTACTTCTGCTTTATATTTCTCGGCATGTGCCCCAAGAACAGGCCTCAGCACACATTGGATAACATTTTCCTGCAGGGGCCATGTGAAGCTGCTGTGAGGTCATGGTATCCTGTGCATTAGTCCTTGAAGTGTCACAGGGATGCTTTGAAGTCCAAACACAGTAATAATTCCTGTACTTTCACACCCTTCCATCACTTCCCTGCTCTCTGGAAGAGGTGCTTCCCTAAAGACATCTCTGTTTCAGGCAGAGCAGGCAGCAGGTAGGCAGGTTTGCCTGCAGAGAGTGAAAACTTTTCATGGGCTCTCCCAGCTTCCTCCCTTTGTGCCACAAGCAGGCTGGTGCCACACTACATGACTGCCTGCATCACAGTGACAACGCAGCACCTGGGGCAGGGACGAGTCCAGCTGCCTCTTCAGAGAAGAGCAACAGCATAGGAGACTGCAGCCCAAAACTGGGAACATCTAGGGAAAAGTGGCCTCAAAGAGAAGGGAGGGGACCTAAGCTATGGAAGATCTCAGGCCTCTCCCAGGACTTCCAGCAACTTCTTGGTGCCCATCCTGCTAGAGCTGTGCACAAAGCATGAGCAGAGTCCCCTGGGACTGCTCATGGGGCAGGGGAGGCAATGCCCTTGACCTGAGAGGAAACCTCCCATCCTGGAACAGAGCATCAGGTGGAGGCTGGGGACACCTAGGCAGGCACAAGAGGGATTGTGGTAGGATAAATTCAAGTAAAATATCAGGACAGAGGGACAGAGGAGCCCAAGAAGGGTTTGGCCACAAGGAGCTGTGCTGCTGGCAGACAGAGGCCTCCAGCAGATGTTGGTGATGAGGCTGCAGCCAGAGGGGTGCAGGGAGGCAGCTTCCCCCTGGCTTTGTGTGGTGAGAGCAGCTTGGGGAGCCCCCAGCAGCTGCTGGACTGCAGGCAGCTGTGGTGGAACAAACCCCAGGAGGGAAAACCACCGCCAGGGAGGTTGGTCCCCAGCTTCCCCTGGCAAAGTGATGGGAGCAGCCTGACTCAGAGCAGGGTGTGCATGACCCAGGGACAATCCCGTCACCCCAAACTGCTGCAAGTTCACTGCTGTTTCACCAGCCTCAGCAGTTTCACCTGCTGATCGAGCATGAATATTTCCCACTGTGTTCTGGGGACCAAAGAAGCTTCACTTTCTGTGAGATTGCCATGAAGTTCCAAGTTTCTGGGGCTGGTAAGAGGTAGTGGAGGGAAGAGGAGCATGCAGCAGCTAAGGTTTGCACACTTATCTGTTTGCACAACGCAAGGGCTCTCTGGGGGCCAGGAGAACTCTCTGTGTAAGAGCACCGTCACCCCCAGCCTCAGGAAGGAGCAGTGGGGCTGAGCTGCTGTGGGGAAGCATCTGCCTCCACTGTGCTTCCTCCTCCCCTGCCCTGCCTCCCCAGACTGCACCCCAGCCCTCACCTCAGGAACCTAAACCTGCCCTGGTGCCTGCAGGCTTCTCAGCTGCAGCTTCCACACCACATGAGTTAGATATTTCAAATAAACCCTCTAAGCAAAGTCTTCCTTTGGCCTCTTTTTATAGGGGTAAATGCTATGATTGCAAATAGGTTGTGTGTATGGATCTGAACCGGGAAGGATGTTTGGGCAAGAAACAATCAGTTCATCCCCTTGGTGTATGTGGCAGTGCCTTTATTTAATTTTGGCTTCTGTTTGCTGAACACAAATCACGAAAACCTCCCATACACTTCTTACACATACAGTGAAAACTACGTACATCTTCAATCAATTTTCTTCCTAAGGAAAATGAAAAAAAAAAATCCTAATAAATGTGTATGAAACTTGAACCCTATTAGCTAGAAAAGCAGCACCAAACTTTGCAGAAAGCTCTTGTTTACCCACATGCTTTAATGATCAATGCACAGTGAAAGCCCTTTTTCCCTGGAAGAGCTAAGTACCAGAAGGCAAGTCAGGTTAAATGAGATTATTTAAAACAAAGCCTCCTGAGCACTACATCCTGCAATCAAAGAGTGGGAGGTGCAGGCTGTGTTCAGGCAGGACAGGGGAGAACATGTCCCTGTGAGGGGATGAGCAAGGGGGAACAGATAAATGATGCCCTATGGGCTCGGGTTTTGGGGTGCATTACAGCACACCACTTCTGGGAATGGCAGCCTCCACAACCTGATGCTTCATTCCAAATTTCATTAGGTTTGACACTTAATTACTCCCTGTCTTGCTGCCCCTAGGTTAAATACATTTTCCAAAGATATTGGTGCAAAACTGGCAGTGAGTTGAACCATGGGTTTGGTTTTTGTGCTCTGGTTTATGACAGCTTTGCACCATACAGCAAATATCCCTGGGACAGACAACTCAATGTCTCTGAAACCCTTAATTTTTTATTGTGAGGGGTGATTAGTTTTCAGGAGCCATTGTACCTGACACCACACAGGTAAAATACAGGAGAAAGACACATCCTGCAATGCCCACTTTATGTACATGAACAACTGGCTTTTCTTTGTAAGTAAAACCACCTATGCAGCCAGAGTTGCATTGCCCAGACACAGAGCAGCATTTGCTCACTGCAGCAAACCAGTGTCAGAGCTAAAGGCCATTCTTCTTTACAGGGGATGGGATCTGGTGTAGGAATCTGGCAGGGCTCCTGAGTCAGGCCACCTTCACAGGGGAGCCTGGTCTGACAGCAAATGAAGGCTGAACCCCCTCCTGCTGCTTCCTACAGACAGAATGCTTCATCTGCCTCTGCTGCTGTCATAGCTGTGTTTATCACCCACTGCTGTTATTTCAGGTTGTGGTCTGAGCTGCAGATGGGCCAGCTGTCACAAAGATAGTATTTGACATCTGTCAGTTCTGTTTATAGCAAGTATGGTTCCATTTTGTTCCCATCTGCCAAAGGTTTCCTGTTCTCTCAGCCAGTAACCCTCAGCTGGGTCAAGGACAGGCCCCCAACCCTTTCCGCCCCTCTGGGATAATCTTTGGGGTATACGGGTGGTTTCCAGAGAGCTTGGTGCTTCTCAGGAGAGGAGGAGGTGAGGACTAACTTACAGGATGACTTTGCAAGGAGGGGACATAACAGGGGAGGTGTTGAGGATCAGGGAGTTCCTGACCCGCCGCCTCTCCAGCATGGCAAAGGACCAGTTTGAGCTGAGCTCCTGGCTGTCACAGGCAGAGGAATGCTCCTGGCCCCTGCTCCAGCAGGAGCCACAGCTTTGCACCATCCTGCCCAGCGCCATCCTGAACCGCTCGCCAGCAAAGACGTAGAGGAAGGGGTTGAGGCAGCTGTGGAGGAAGGCGATGCTCTGGGTGACCTGCAGCCCGATGTCCAGCTGGTTGGCAGCCTGACAACTGTGCACCACCCCGGTGTAGGTGCTGATGGCTTGGACCAGCAAAACAATATTGTACGGGAACTGAGAGAGGAGGAAAGCGGTGATGATCATGGTGATGATCTTCAGAGACTTCTGCTTTTGGGATCTTTTAGCTTGTAGGAGGGTGTTGATGATGAGGGCATAACAAATCACCATGACAAGGAGTGGGAGGAAGAATCCTACGATAACTTTCAAGGCCAGGACCGTAACTCTGAAGATCACACTGACGTTTGGTGGGTACATAATTCTGCAAACTGTTACATCATCCACCTGTGTGCTTTGGCTGTAAATGATTTCTGGCATGCACAGGCTCACAGATGTCAGCCAGACAGCCACGCACATGAGCCTGCTGTGCAGGAGCCACCTCTGCTTACAAGGTTTAGCTTTCATCGCCAGGACTATAGTGATGTACCTGTCAAAGCTGATGCAGGTTAGAAGCAAGCTGCAGCCATAGAAGTTGATCTTATACATGCTGTTGACAACTTTGCACATGAAGTCCTTAAAGATCCATCCATCAGAAGCAGCCTTGGCCCAGAAGGGGAAAGTGAAGAGGAGCAGGAGGTCGGCGATGGCCAGGTGCAGCAGGTACCGATCCGTCATGCTCCTCCTGAAGTGGTATTTCCAATAGACAAGCACGACCAGAGTGTTCCCTGCCGTGCCCACAACAAAGATGAGCCAGAAAAACACTGGCAGGAAAGCTTGAGCAAACTGCCTGACCTGCCTCTTGTCGCACATGAAGTCTGTGCTGTTCAGTGGGTTTTCACACAGGGACAACACCATGCTGTCATTCCTGTAGTAATCCAGGCTACTCTTGCCAGGATGTGAGACCTGCAAAAGGACATCTAGTAAATTTGTGTTGAGAGGCTCAGTAAAGCATACATTTGCCCCTCTCCACCAGATGCAACTGAAAATGCCTAAGGTATTCCATTCACATGAGTGAAACAGATCATTTCAGATTGCTTGAAGTGTGCAGCACAGCACAGATTCATAAAAATGACCCATTGAGTGAGAAACTCACCAAAGAGCAGTTCACGACGTCCAGCCAACTTCAGTCATTAAAATGGCAGGTGGTGAAAGCATTATCTCTGTCAGATAACTCAAAACATGCTTTGCTTGGCTTCAAATACATAACAAAAGGCAAAATGCCCAACTTGGAAAGAGGTGGAGTTGGGATGGTACCAATGGCTCGAAAGAGGCAGAAAACTGATGGAGACAAAAAGAGGGGGAAGGAAAAAGAGATGAACAGCTGTATACTCACTACACTTGCAGCTGCCATCTTCAGCCAGCTTGTTCCTCAGTCCTGAAGGAAGCTCTGTAGCTTGGAGAGAAAAGATGAAGAAAACAAATGCCTTGAAACAACTCTGAAGTAGGACTGTGACGCTCTTCGTTTTACTTCTTCTTCTTCTACCTTCAATAAAAACCTCAACTCCTTGAAACAACTCTGGCCGGAAGATGAACAAACCACAGAGAAATCGATGTCGCTGATTTGAATTATTCAGTTATTTCCATTTTATAAATTTACATTTGGCCTACATTAGGTCTTCAGCTTCTCTGTGACACTGTCTTGATTAAGTCCTTCAATGTACCACAGTCACTGCAATCTCTTTTTTAAAAAGCTGTGGACTCCCAGTGTAGACATGTAAAAAGTAATCTAAAAGCACATTATCTTGCAAAAGATTCATGAGAAAAATTAAAATGTTCCTCTTAAATTATCTAGCAACTAAGGAGGAAAAGTACCTGGCTTTAATAGTACTTTGCAGTCTTAAATATTTGCATCCTCTGCACCAAGTGATTAATCTCTGCCTGCAACTTCTCTTTCTTATCTGTGAGTTTAGGCACAGTGCTTATTGCTGTTGGCCTGCAAAGTTGATCATTAAGCCCCAGTAAACAATAAAATATTGGGCTTTTTCTGCTGCAGATCGCTTTTCTAGTCACAAAAAATAGCTGAGCTCGACGTGAACTCAATAGGTGGGCTCAATGCAAGACAAATGCACCTAAGCATTCCACATGTTCTGCACCAGCTAGTTCAGAATAATGCCTGGGGATGAAGCCTGGTGACAACACAAGGTGGGGCAGTGCTACTGGGAACCTTCAACTAGCAGAGACCTTTCCTCCAGACCCCTTCAAAAGCAGCTCATGTAAGCGAGAGGTCGCCTTGCAGAGACCACAGCAGAAGTGAGGGGTGGAGCCAAACCTCCTCCATGGGGAAATGGCCCATGTTCATGCTCTGACTTCCCTCTGACTGCTCCTTGTGGGCTGACTAAAAGCACCTGTGGCTGTGGCTGGCAGCAGCCAGTCAGTGGGGTTATGATTTCACCCCAGAACTCACTTCTAACAGGTCATTGCAGCAGCTGGTGAAGGGTGCAGAGCTGTGTATCCCCAAGGCGCCTTTTTTATGTTATTTTCTTCTAGCTGTCAGACTTATCTTA